>OY992530.1:181330920-181823420 GCA_963921185.1 Dasysyrphus tricinctus
GCCTTTTTAATTTTGTCAAAATATTTTTCTCCGATACGTTTTTGAAATAAAATTTTTATTTTCAAAGCTATAATTATGAATCTAACTCTTGTATGTTTTTTGGAAGCTTATCTTGATACCATTATAATATATTTTCAGATGTTTTCTGTTAATAAAAAGAAAGATAGATATAAAGAAAAATGCGATTTTTTTTTTTCAAATACTTTTTCCGACTATTGTACACTTTGTGCATTTTTGTCATTGAAACGCCAGCTTTAAGATATTGATTTTTGTGTTTTTTTGGCAGAAGTGGGAATCCATCACGGGGAAACTTTTTATCACCCCTGTTCTGAATTCCGATCAATTGAAAAATCATTTCGTTTTCAAACTCTCGATGTCTTTTAATTTTTTTCGTTTTCAATACTTGCGATATGATTGTGTTTTGATTTTCGCGTGAATTAAAAATCGGCTTGACACTTGAAATTCATTTAAAGTTTAAAATTTTAAAATAATTTTAAACATGTATAAGCTTATATTTTTGAGCAGATACGCCACTAGATTTTCACTTAAAAGCCACGGACCACGACACCACTTATGTGTTTGCTGTTGTGTTTAAATTTAATTGAATTATACAGATATTTTTTAATTGTTTGACGTTTTGAATAATTATTTTTATGGATTTCCAAAGAAAAACAGGATTGAATATCGACTATTGCGGAAGTGAATTCAAACTTAATTGAGAACATGGTTTTTGAATCCGTACGGAAATCAATTTCGTATACGGATTTGAATCCGAACGGAAATCAGAACAGGGGTGTATATGTTCTTTTACTATTTTTAAATCTTCTTTTGGTGTAATTCTTTAAATAACTTATCCATGTTGAGGAGTGGAATGAGTACCTGTTTCATTATATTTTGTCATAGACCAAGAGCTAGCGACCGATTTACTCACCTCATTTTAGCAAGGCTAAAACTTTGGTCATAGCAAGATTGAGGCCCGATAGTTATAAAAATGCCCGCCTTACACTCCGGTACCCTCCATGAGGCCTTAAGTTTAAGGCTTGAAGTTGTAAAAAAAAAGTGCCCATTCACCTCATTTTAGCAAGGCTCATCTTTTAATATATCGTTCATTGATTCAATATATACACGAAAATAACAATGTAAGACGTTTTAGCCCTCCATGACATGCTGTAAGACGCTCGTGTATATGTACAAAAAATGACCCCATTCACCTCATTTTAGCAAGGCTGGTATTTACATATAATTAAGATGACATAAAAACAAACACACATTTCAAGTGTAAGACGTTTTTTCGGTCAATAACCCTCCGTAAGACGCTGAAAACAAAATTTCGTTTAAGGCAAGATAGCCCAGTAAAAATAGATTTTTTTCAAGGAACAAATTTGTAACAGTCTGATTTTTGGTATACACGTTGGGATTGGCATTACTTAAAACCTGTCAAAAGTCCTCAAACATCCAATGCCCGCTAGTCCCGTTAGAGGGGTCAAAGGTCACGAAAATTGGTTTTTGCTAAATATATCGAAAACGGTAAGTTTTAGAAGAAAAAATTGTTCTACAAACATGTAGCTGAGGTAATTTCCAACAAAAAACATATACAACAAATTGTTCTTAGCATTAACCATTACAAAGTTACAGTACTTCAAAGATTCGCAGTATTCCAAAAGAATGCTTTTTCTTCCACACCACCAGAATGGTCGAGCGCTTTGTGGGTTTTTTTTTCGTTACTATGGTATCCCCAGGAGGCCTTTTCCACAACGTTTGATTAATGAATGTGGATTTTTTAAATTAATTTTTCATTAAAATAAAAAATCTGCATTGTATGATTTTTTACAGCCACGTGAAGATGACATTGATTATAACAATGTGATATACATACATCATAGATGAAGATTTTTGCTGCATCGTGTTGCTTGGAGTCGATTTGCAATAGCTACATTAGTTATGTTCAAAAAAGTTCTGGAAAAAAAGTTATGGTTGTTTCCGATGGTTACAAGGATCACTGAGCAGCGTCGTCGGTGTAGATCAGCTACATTATCAGTGGATATTTTATTTGATGCATCAATGATGAATCCACCTTCTCAACAACAATTGCTTGTGAATGCAAACAACAAAAGTAGTTAAATTGCTATGATTTCGGAGAAATTTGAGGCAACGAATATTTCTACGAGGCTGGACGATGCCGATGTTTTGATTATCGAAACAGCTAAAGAGCAATCCAAAACGCACACTGCAATTGTTGTTGGCGAAGATGTTGACTTGCTGGCAATACTGATAGCAAGAGCTCTTCCTGACAAGAAAATTTATTTCAAAAAACCTGGCAATGGTTTAGCTGAAATAAAGGTATATTCATCGCAAAGCTTACCCATATACCCAAAATGTCAAGTCAAAATTCTATGTTTGCATTCATTTACAAGATTCAACTTCGGCTTTATACATTAAAGCCAAACTAAAATTCTTCAAACTATTTGAAAAAGTGAATATCTAATGAAATATCGAGAAATATTTGCCAAACCCAATTGTTCTCATAATATTATTTCCGAAAACGGCTTAAATATACCTACTCCTTGCATTTTACAAAGCACCAGCAGAAGTGGATTCCATCGATACTCTAAGGTATTCAACATATATCAGATTGACAATGCTAAATAAAGCTGTGCAGTTATCTTCCCTTCCTCCAACTTTTGGTGCTGCTAAATAACATTTATGTATACGGTATACCTTCAAGTTCAAAATTGGCTTGGGCACAAAGGTATGAAGAATAATATTTTGAACTCTATAACAACTTTGCTTCAACCAACCAGCTCCAGATGAACTCCTTTGTACAATATTTTGTAACTGCCGTAAAAGTTGTGGTTGTCGAAAAGCATGACTACATTGCTCTCTTGATTGTGGTCAATGTCATGGACAGTCATGTACAAACTCTATAAAAATTGATGTACAAGAAGAAGAATTGAATGATGACATGGAACAAATACATTCAATGCCACTAGGAAACACGGATCACCAACAAACAAATGACGATTAAATAAATTTAGGTCAAATTTTTTTTAATGAAAAATGAATTTTAATACACACCTTCACTAAGCAAACATCGTGGAAAAGGCCACCTGGGGATACCAGAGTAAAAAAAACGCACAAAGCGCTCGACCATTCTGGTGGTGTGGAAGAAAAAGCATTCTTTTGGAATACTGCGAATCTTTGAAGTACTGTAACTTTGTAATGGTTAATGCTAAGAACAATTTGTTGTATATGTTTTTTGTTGGAAATTACCTCAGCTACATGTTTGTAGAACAATTTTTTCTTCTAAAACTTACCGTTTTCGATATATTTAGCAAAAACCAATTTTCGTGACCTTTGACCCCTCTAACGGGACTAGCGGGCATTGGATGTTTGAGGACTTTTGACAGGTTTTAAGTAACGCCAATCCCAACGTGTATACCAAAAATCAGACTGTTACAAATTTGTTCCTTGAAAAAAATCTATTTTTACTGGGCTATCTTGCCTTAAACGAAATTTTGTTTTCAGCGTCTTACGGAGGGTTATTGACCGAAAAAACGTCTTACACTTGAAATGTGTGTTTGTTTTTATGTCATCTTAATTATATGTAAATACCAGCCTTGCTAAAATGAGGTGAATGGGGTCATTTTTTGTACATATACACGAGCGTCTTATGCTACATTTCCATCTAGCGCTAATCTGAGATTTTATGAGATTAACCTTAAATCTCCTTTAAATCTCGTAGATTTACCATACAAATTTATTTCGTAAATCTTGAAGATTAGAAGTTAATCTTGTTAAATCTTCCTAAGACAAATAGTTTTACAAATCGAACTAACCTATTTTTACATGGTGCTGAACGATTCATTCGAGACTCGCATTCAGTTCTGCATTGTTTCACATGAATCAAACATTCTGTCTCATTCGCACTTCATAAGAAAAATTGGAACGCCATTCGCATTTTTGAAGGTGCTGTCAATTTTAATCTTTTTTAAATCTTTTTGTGCGGTGGAAACACCAAAAAGATTTATTAAATCTAATCTGAGATAAACCTTTGGTGGAAACATAGCATTACAGCATGTCATGGAGGGCTAAAACGTCTTACATTGTTATTTTCGTGTATATATTGAATCAATGAACGATATATTAAAAGATGAGCCTTGCTAAAATGAGGTGAATGGGCACTTTTTTTTTACAACTTCAAGCCTTAAACTTAAGGCCTCATGGAGGGTACCGGAGTGTAAGACGGGCATTTTTATAACTGCCGGGCCTCAATCTTGCTATGACCAAAGTTTTAGCCTTGCTAAAATGAGGTGAGTAAATCGGTCGCTAGCTCTCCGTCTATCAGTGTTGCTGAGAAAAAATATCAAGAGTCGACAAAAAGAATTTTTTATATACATCAAATTAATAGTTTTCTTTTAAGAAGAAATACTTTAACGTAAAGTTCATTCTCGATCCAGTTTTGTCTGTTCTTTTTCGTTTTGGTAGCAGCCTTTTTCCAAATTTAGAATGAAACTGCCCTTTTTCGGTGTCATTCAGTGGCCAAAAGCTAAATTTTCGTTCGCATCTTCATACAAAAATTTTGTATACCTAACAATCATGACTGAAAGCAATGTTGCAACTGCGGAAACTTGAATTTTACGTTTTCTACACTTGTGACCTTTTGCATTATGATATTCCTGTCCGCACTCTGACGCAATTTCTTTTACGTTTCTTTTCCATAACGATGGAGTTGTAATTTTTTTCTTATCCGATCCACGTAAAGTTTACTTCAGTGAAAATTCGGACTTGCTCATATTCTCGTATCTCATTTTCCAATAATAAAAATAATAGAATCTGGAGTTGCTGCATTTATCATACATACTATAAAACAAACATATTTTTTTTAAACGAATAAAAAATAATAATGTTTGCTTAAAATAATAACTTAAAAGTGTTTTGGGATACTGCACCAATTCTGCAACTTGACCTGACCTTTCAGGGGTTTAAGACTCAATATCACCAGGCATTTTTTTAAATGTTGTTAAAATCAATACCAAAAATATGGAGCAACATTTTTCCACACATACGTTAAGGAATCGATTGTAGCCCTATCTGGGGTAGATAAATCAATATCATTTAAAATCCTGAATGAGAATATAGGGAAATCAAATGCAACAACGGAGATCTCGTTTGATATTGAACAAAAGAGAATGAAAGTATACGGCTGGATATTGAACAAAAACTTAAAGTAATTGGATATTGAACAGAATAGAAATGAATGAAGTACATACGCATATTGAACAAAACATCCAAAATTGTGGATATTGAACAAGATAGAAATTATGAAATAGTTTTTCTTTTAAATATACTAACAAGTGTTCAATATAATACAAAAAATATGAAAAGTAGTTTATTGAACAAAAATTACATGAAAAATCGTTAAAAAAGTGTCCTATTGAACAAAATAGTTCTCTGTAACTTGAAAACTAAAAGAGATAGAACAAATTGGTTTGCGCCAAACGAAAGAGCGTCCGAAAATTATGAAGACTGCATACCTAACTCAATTTCGTAAAAAATGGCCTTTAGAACAAGATAGCATCCAGCCGACGATTTGAGTGTAAAACCTTAAATTATTTTATATTTTTAGAAACTTTCTTTTGCTTATGGGTTTTGTCATTTTTTTAGGTTTTGATAGTTGTTCTTCGAGATATTTTTTTAAATGGTTGTTTAAATTAAAAACGACGGGTTTGAGAACCACGCAGACCGTCTAAATTAAGATTAAGTAGCATTTAAATTATTGAATTATAGCAAGTGGTTTTCAAATGCAAGCGTTTTACATCTACAACTTTCATATGAATTTCTTTCACTTTCATATTAATTTCCTTATGAAGGTTTTGCTACTTCATACTTATTCTTCAAGACATTTTTTTAAATATTTGTTTAAACTAAACAGAACCACGTAGGCCGTCTAAATTAAGACTTACTATAGCTTTTAAATTATTCAATTATAGCTACTGGTTTTCAAATGCAAGCGTTTCACATCTACAACTTATATGAATTTCATATGAAGTTCCTTATGAAGGTTTTGATACTTGTTCTTCAAGACATTTTTTTTTAAATATTTGTTTAAACTAAAAACTGGTTTCAGAACCACGTAGACCATCTAAATTTAGACTTACTAGCTTTTAAATTATTCAATTATAGCTAGTGGTTCTCAAATGCAAGCGTTTTACATCTACAACTTATATGAATTTCATATGAAGTTCCCTATGAAAGTTTTGATACCTACTTGTTCTTCAAGACATTTTTTTTAATATTTGTTTAAACTAAAAACTGGTTTCAGAACCACGTAGGCCGTCTAAATTAAGACTTAAAAGCATTTAAATAATTGAATTATAGTTAGCGGTTTTCAAATGCAAGCGGTTTACATTTACAACTTATGGGAATTTCATAGGAAGTTCCTTATGAAGGTTTTGATACTTGTTCTTCAAGACATTTTTTTTAAATATTTGTTTAAATTAAAAACTGGTTTCAGAACCACGCAGGGCGTCTAAATTAAGACTGAAAAGCATCCTGTTAATGAGACAGATTGCTGAGGTCTCTTCTCTGAGATCTTATTTTTCTGAATATGTCTGTTTGTTTATTTTCATATCTTTTATTTTGTCTTTATTTATAGATCACAGTCAGAAACTTGGCCAATTAAATCCAGACTTGAAGTTGCCATCAAAAACTGCCGTGAATATGAATTATCGTGGTATTCTTGTCATATTTTTTGACTGTATTTAATTTTGTATTGTAATTTACAATTTATCTATCGGATGCTTTTATCTGTGTTTGCTTATGAAATTTTAATAAAATACAAAAATTAAATTTTTGCTGATAACTTAATAATTTTCTTGCTTGCGATATTGGTAATAAAGGGGAAGTATTGAATTCGTGAAACAAAAAAATCAACATATGTCAAACATATGTCATTACGATGATAGAGAACACCAAAAATTAACGGCTAACCGATTGCAGTCAAAATTTGCGTGCAATAATTTCTATCACCTGTGCAAATTTCAGTCTTCCAGCCCCACCCTTTGAAAAGATAAAAATACTACATAAGTTCAAATAACCATTGCATATTTTTCAAGTTTATGATTTTTATCTTTTAACCGGAAGGAATGTGTTACATGGAAAATGGTTTTCTTCTAGGCCGAGCGAATAGATGTTACACATACAAAAACAGGCAACTTCTCTACTAATTTGTCTTTGCTTTAAAAATGACTTAAATCTCTCAACTTCGTAAAAAAAAACTCTCTTTTCAGCTACTGTTTTGGCAGTAAAAAAATGTCTTTAATTATGTTAAATGTTTTTTTACATCGATCGACTACAATGGTATAAGGACATTCCGTATTGATCAGTTCAAATAAACAATGTTATATTATTACTAATAATATTTAAAGAATAATGATTGCATTATATAATTCGTCATTTTACCGCAGATATAAATACATATATCATTAAATTAATTTACTTCCGCTGCACATTGTTGCACAATAATTACCAAATATTGCATTGATACCTCAGGAAATGTAAATTATTCCAGATCAACATCTTATCATTCTTCCTCAGTTGGTGCTTGGAAATGGGTACCAAAAAGACTGTTGTTGCACACAACAATGGCAACATTCTTACAGCCGATTTTTTGAACCGACCTACACCAACAAATTCCCGATCGTCAACAATAACAACAGTTTGAGCGGGGTTGGCAGCATCTCCGTTAGTTCCACACACGGCCGTAGCCAGGCCTACGCTAGGGTGAGCTCAGCTCACCCAAAAATAGTTTAAGCAAACCCAAAAAATTTCAAAGGTATTTTAACATTTTCCAATTTTTCATTTTGAGACAAAATATTTGTTTGCTTTGAAATAATATTTGAAATGTACTTAACTTATGCCACAATACCAACTTTTCCCTTTTATTCCGCACACTTTGATTTCTTCGTCAACAAACTGGGAACCCTTCGGTTCATTGGTCTATTTGTGTGCTTTTGTTGCTAATCGCTTGATCAGTTATTTTTCAGTCAAAAGTGTATTCCGATTATTAAAAAATATGGAATAGGTACTCAAAACACATATAAATTCATTCAACAATTAAAGCCTTTTAGATTTTAAACTTATTGGTTTCCCCTTGTGTTCATAGCTTAAAATTAAAACGACCGTTTCAAATGTCAATCAGGAAAACCGATTCGATACGTGTACGATTTTTTTTCTGATTTTGAAATCAGGTCCAAAAGCTTTTTTTCTTATTTTCACGGCGAGAACTGTCTTTCTGGCTACTATATTTAATTTTATTTTCAGACAATTTCACCGTTTATACTAAATCAACTTAAAATATCAAAATTCCAAAATGAGAATTTTGCATTTTATGAATGAAGGAGAGAGCAATATATTGCTATTTGTCAAATAACTCTACAGGGTATTTTCAGAAATGCTTCAACCAGGAAATCAGCATACAATAGTCGAAAAAACTATTTTGACAAGCAAAATATTTCGCATTTTTCTTTATATCTTTCGTTTTATTGGTAGAATAAATCTGAAAAAAATATATTATAATGGTATCAAGATGAGCTTCAAAAAAAAAAGCTAGATTCATAATTATAGTTTCTAAAATAAAAATTGTATTTCAAAAACGTATAGGAAAAAAAATATTTTGACAAAATTAAAAAGGCTTTTAAAGTCCGGTTTAGGTAGTTTGTAGTACAGGTAGTATAGTTTTTAGTATGCTTTTAGATGCCGAGTTCAAATCCGTTATCCATTTGTGGCTATCGGCTCGAGTTTTCAAGAAATTCCCGTTAGAAAATTACCAAAAATCGTTTTTTTGCTTTTTTTGATGCCTTGGAAGATCTAGAAATAATTATTTTTCAACAAATTTTGTGAAACTATCTGAAAGCACTAATCTTCTTCAAATATTAGTTTATATTTTTCCACTCGGTATTTACAAGCCTTTTAATACAAATACAATTTTTATTTTCAAAACCATAATTATGAATCTAACTTTTGTATGTTTTTTTGAAAGATCATTTTGATGTCATTATAATATAGTTTTTTTTTCAGATTTTTTCTATCAATAAAAAGAAAGATTTAAAGAAAAATGCGAATTTTTTTTTGTCAAAATACTTTTTCCGACTATTGTATTATGATTTTCATAAAAAAAATGTGAGCTCACCCAAATTAACTTTGAGCTCACCCACACGTTTGATCCTGGCTACGGCCGTGGTTCCACAGTCTGTATAAGTCAAGCGACGGCGCATCTAATAAATTATTTAAATTTTGTTGCCAATTATGTTGAGGTGCACTTAAGTGGAACTCTGGCATTGCCATGGGAGCCCTCATTTTTCCAAGCAGTGAATAGTTTATGCAAAGCATTGGAAGCAAGATTAACCATTGGTAAAACATCAATTTCTTCGTGATTGTTCATAACCCTGAAAAAAAATATGACAAAATTAGTAGTCCAGTAACCTTGTAGTTTCATAGGACTGAGAGCTTGCGTCAGGTCCGGTAGTTCTGATTTTTTGCTAAGTTGTTTATGATGTTGGCCTAGTAATAAATCCGATTTTTCGACCTCGAGCGCCGAACGCAACATTGGTAAAAATCCAAAAAACCGCGAATTTTTCGCGGTTTTTTCACTTATTGGCCATTTTAACCATTACGCCTTAATTTCCGAATAAAACATTGCTCTACGATTTTAACCTTACTAAATTTGCTTCAATTTGAGTCCAAAGCCGGTTCTGTAGATATAACAGTTTCCAAGGAACATGTTTTCAAAATAAAGCAATAAAAAATTAAAAACAACAAGTAGTATATAAAACAGTATAATAACAAAAACATGGTATTTGATATTATGCTGCATCAAAGCAATAGAGCGTGTAGATTGGGCCAAAAGAAGAAAACAATAGTACTGGATGGGGGGTATATATCCCCCCGTTTCGGCGGGAGGGGCCATTTTAAGAAAAGTTGACTTCAAATAGAAAAATAACTTTTAAAAAACACTGGTAATATCTGGACGAAAATCCTTTTGCCCATCTTATAGCCAGAAATCAATTCTTTAATATTCTTTTTAAATAAAGTGTTTTTAGGTGATAGTTTTTGAAAAATTTACTTTCAAACTCAAAATTTTGAGAAAAAGACGAATTTTTTTTGATAATCTATTTTTTTTTTTTATTTAGTGGTATTAAGTACTATTTTTGTTTTTGATTTTCAATGTCCTTATTAATTTTTAGTTAAAAACTGAAAACCAAAGTTAAAATGACTTCTAGTTTTTGAGATAACTGAAATTAACATGATCAAATTCAACTGAAATTAATATGAGAAAAAAAAATAATAAAAAAAAACACGAATAAAAATCAACTAACACATTAATCAAAAATTCCTCAAACATGGGTAAAATTATTTTTTCTTACCTTTCCAAAAAATATAAAATTTTCTAAAAACAAAAATGTCATTCTGACTTATTGCAAATTACTTCTTAGCCCTCTATTTTCCCGTTTTTGACATTTAAACGTTCATATCTCCATTCCTTTAATTTTCCGAATTTTTCATTACACCTACGACTTTCTTGTAATTGCATAATCTATCGAATACAGAAAAAAACATCTTTCTACCTCTCCCCGTTTAGATGATAGCCTAAACCCAGCTCACTCTTTAAACCAAGATGGCGGAAACCCTGCAAAGGGTTGATGGTCGAAAACTTGGATTTAAGTTTTCTATAAAGTACTCTATCGATAACAAGAAAAAAATGTCTTTCCCCACGTTTTGCAAAATTCGCATAGGAGCTATGACTAAATATACTGGACTAGCTCAAAAGTTTAAACTAAGCGAAAAAAGACGTCTGTGAAAATTTTAGCTCGTAAAATCGATGTTTAGACATGCCTCATCGCAAATTTCGGCTTTCCATACGATTTGTATGGGAGAAAACACCTGTTTGTATTTGGAATTTTGTTTCTTAATAATAAAAAGTATTTAATTTAATTTTATAGGTTTTTCTTGTAGAAAATTGATCGTTCTACAAAAAAGGTCGGGATATATTTTATCGTAAGTCCAGTCGTTTTTAAGTTACAGCCAGAAACTCTTTCGATAAAATTATCATACATTGATTTAACATAAAATAAGCACTTTTTTAGTAATTGATGATACTATAAAAACTAATATCACTCTTATCGAAAAATTACTAGATCTTTTTTTGTAGAACAATTATTCTTCAAATGATTCCTAACAATACTACTTCACTTCTTTAATACAGTATTTATATTACAGTAATTAGTTGCCTCAAAATGGATTTTCTAGTGGGAAATTACGTAAAAATTCCTTGATTAAGATAGTCAGAAAAGTTTTTGAAACATAACCTAAAATATAATATAAAAAAGTCAATTGGACTGTGGTGATTTTTCCGAATGGTTTAACTCACAGAGATAATTTATATGTTTTTGAGCTCTATATTTAATAGTGCTCCTATTTGCATTGTTAATTTTAAATTTGAAGCGAAATTTCAAAAAATTCTATAACAAAACAAGTTTCCTTTAAGGTTTTCAACACGAGATTTTTATATATTAGAAGATGAGGTAGTTGAGTATTTTCTAGTGTTCATTTAGTAAATAAGTTAAGAAAGGGCGAAATGCTGAGGGAAAAACAAACAAATCTCATTTTATTGGTGAAAGCAAATATTTGAACGGTATCCAAACAGGAGCTTTTAGCTCTTAGAGTCCTCCAAGAAAAATAGTGTAGGTACAATGGTTTTTGTCATTTTGAAAATGATTGATGAATAAGCATGTTCAGGAAAATGAGATCTCAGAGCCCTCAGCAATGTCTCTTGAACATGATTCTTCTGAAATTTTGCTGTCAAATTACAGAGGAAGGAAACTATTGGATTCGCTTGCTCAGTCTTTGAAGCAGAGCCCCCCGAGGTCTCATTTTCCTGAACACGCCTAATGATTCATAGCATTGAACAATTTTATCTAGACAAAAAAAAACAACTCACACAGAAGATCAAGTAGATATCTAATTTATTGTCTACCGACCAAAGTTCGATTTAAGCACTTCAGACTTATATCAAAATTTAACATCACCATGATTCTTCAAGAATCGTTGATGATGCTTGAATGAATATTATTTGTGTAAATGCACTGTTTATAAAAATCCACACATGACAAAAAAAACCTCGAGGACCAGATTTGTATTAGCGAAATACTGCCTGATAAAAATAGCAATTATGTGTGATCATCAAGTGCTTTAAAAAATGTACTTACCATGAGCTTTGGTCTTCCTCATTTGAGTGAGGATGCTGGAAAGTTCTTCGCGCTTCCTTTCGGCGCGGGTATGTGTTCCCAATAGTCTCTTTAAGAATTTCAAAGCACGATTATCCTTGGACACTTTCAACAATTCCATGGTTCTCTTCTTGTAAGGAACATGGCAAACCACTTCCCGAACAAGATCCCTCATGGATGTTTTTTAGACCAGAACCACGTTGACTTTCCTGTCACCGGTGTATTTAACATTCTTTAATTTGGTTGTTTTATGTCCCCGGTTGAGACCAATACAAAGTTCGTAGCGAACAGCCATTGTACTCTAGACGACAATGGGTGGAAAGGACATAGTGTCACATGGACGAAAGTTCGTGAACACAAAAAAGAACCAAAAACAAACTAACAAATATTAGGTACTAAAGTTGCTACACTTTCACTACACATGGCACTATGTCTGGCCTTAAGAGTGTTCCGAACTGAACAAAACCAGTCATTTGCTAACTTTTTTTTTGCATAAAGACCGTTTTTTTTCACTTTCATCATAGATACTTTGTTTTATAAAACTTTGCATTTTTATTAATTGGTCACTAGTAGGCGTATTATTGTATTAAAAAAAAATTTTTCTAAAAGTAACTGATTTTAACTTCTAAATTTACATAAATTTTCTGTCAAAAAGTGCATTTTAAGAATTAAAAATTTCAATATCAAATGATACAAATATGATTACATAATTAATGAAAATCATGAAAATATATTGAATTTATATCCACTGCAAAAAAATTTGTCAAAAAAATACCGTTAGGTATACAAAATTGACTGTCAAAAATGGGTTTTTTAAAAATTCACAATCATTTTTATTTTGCATTATTAAAATTTTTATTAGGTACAAAATTAAAAATTTTCTCCAATAGTGGCATAATAAAAATATAGAATTTTATGTTATTAAACTTTTTTTTGCAAAAAATGCTATAGTGTAGGCTACATTTGCTTTGAAAAACAGCCATTTTGGCCATTTTCTCGATTTCTTAGAGGCTTTTACCAAAATCTAGAGCACAAAATTAAATTTTTTTTCCAATGATGGCATAGAAAATAAGTTTATCTGTCCATAGACACCTTAATCGCTTTGATCGGATAAGTACACGCTTCGCAATCTTATTCATGAAATCACCGTTTCAGTCCGGAACACTCTTAACACTTTTATTTTTAAATCACTCATTATGAAAACACTTTTCCGCACATT
The DNA here is from genome assembly GCA_963921185.1 of Dasysyrphus tricinctus. Lineage (NCBI taxonomy): Eukaryota > Metazoa > Arthropoda > Insecta > Diptera > Syrphidae > Dasysyrphus > Dasysyrphus tricinctus. The sequence goes on from OY992530.1 coordinate 181,344,424, forward strand.
TTATTTTGTATAAATAGAAACCCTCACGTAATGTTCTTTTATGGACCGATCAAGATACATTTTTCACAATAAACAAACTTTTTTTATACTTTTTTTCATCTGTCAAAATATTGAGCTACAAGTTACATGATTTGGTAAAAGTAAGGCAGCTACGCATATGGAGTTTTAAGGGTGCGCTTCTACTTTTTGGTGCATTTTCTTTAATCTTAATAAAAATATTCATATTACAAATAAAACATAATATATTGTTTTATTTGTATGCCAGAAGCGACGAAAATTATTTTTGTTATAGTTTTTGTTCAAAAAGAGTTTAAAAAACCCAATTATATTAAAAATAAAAAAGTATTTTGAATTTTTGAATTCAACGGATTCATATTTTAAATATCTGAGCGCAGGGTAGTCCACAAAATTTGCGCGCAGCGCTGTGACCAAATTTTTTTCGCTGTATTGGTGCGGTCCCCATTTAAAATGCACGGGGAAACTAATACATGCTCATAAATTTGGGCAAAATGCTCTCACTTCAGCTTGTAGGGCAAAAGAGAACAAACCCCCGGAGTCGCGACTCTAGATAATATAGATACTCTATGGCACAAACTATGATCCGTTTATGAATAAGGCTATATATGTAGTATAAGTAATTATTTTCTGTTTCCGAAATCTCAGAAAAATCAACAAAAGAAACTACTTTCTTCAACATTACCTACATTTTCCTTGAAAACATTTTAGTGGGAATTAGTATTTTCCTTTTATTGAAAGGTTATTCTGTTAAGTGTAGTACGCAGATGCAGATTGAGCTAAAATTTCACTTCCACATTTCTCTCCAAACACCAGCTAATATCCAAGCTAAATTTTGACATTAGATTTTTGTGGAGATTACATCACAGTAAACAGCTGTTCTCTGAAAAGAAATTTTACTCAACAATTTCATAGAATTTTATTTCAATATTTCAAGCGTATCTTATCAAATAAAATAGATTTTTCACTTTGGCATTGAAAATCGTTTATCCTTCTCAATTTTGATTTCACAAAGTAAAATTCACTTAAATCTAACAAATAAATCAACCTGTTACAATTTAGCTCGAGAATTAATGTGCCGAACAATTATTTCACGCGCTAAGTTCTGACAGATAAGAGCTGTACAGTAAGAAACAAAAATTTGATTTTTTAGCTGGAGCTGCGTACCTCTCGGCTAAAATGCTTGGCTAAATTTTAGCTTGGCTTAATTTTGGAGGGAATTATGTATGGGAGTGAAATTTTAGCTCGATCTGCGTACTACACTTTAACGACAAAACTTTTGGTTTCAGTACCGCCCCAGAGAGAATATTATAGGGATTCCAAAATTTGATTATTATGTGAACTGCTGGGCAATTTCGACACAGGTTTACAAATATCGGTTAACTTTTTAACACGTGAATGTAAGAGTCGTTCTAAAGGTAATTTTTTACGCTGAACTCAAATCCGTTATCCGTATTTCGCTATCAGCTCTGGTTTTCGAGATATAACCGTGCAAAAAAACCTCTTTTCGCCATTTTTGGGGTTATGTAACTATGCGAATTGATTTTTATTTTTTTAATTGTACAGATTTCTGAAAGTACTAATCTTAATCTTCAAAATTCAGCTTTAATCGTCCCAATATCTCTTACTTTTTGAGAAATCTTCAGTGTTGTTATATAACCCCAAAAATGGCGAAAAAAGGTTTTTTTTGTATTTTCTAACAATAATATCTCGAAAACCAGGGGCCTAATCACGTAAAACGAAAACGATCGGACGATATCGTTTTGAAGATAGCTGTCTTTATTATTCTCTGCAATAATGGTAGAGATAGCAATGGTGGAAGCGATATCGTGCGATCGTTTTCATTTTACATGATTTGGCCCCAGTGCTGATAGGGAAAAACGGATAGCGGATTTGAGTTCATCACGAAAAGTTACCCTTAGATCAACTGTTACATGGTCGTGTCGAAAACCTTGTAAGCCTATGTATGTAATCAGCAAGGTAGTTTTGCGTATTGGTATTTCAATTCATGGATTCGTGGATTCGGTCATTGAAATTCAATTCGTAGACTCTCTCAGTCATATTTATTAGATTTTTTTAGAACACGCTTGGGCAGTTGGCCAGCTAGTCAATGCCTAAATAGTTTAGGCAAATTGTTATTTATAAACGCATTCCAACAATTGCCCAAATGTGGCCTCATTTTTTCACAGACATGCCTGTATTTATTCATTTTTGAATGAATTAATGAAAGTACGCTTTGGGGCACGTTCAACTAGCTTTTCATTCATTTCAAAACTAGAAAATTAGAAAACCAGAAATATTTGCCCAACTTATTCATTAAACGTGTCTACTTTCAAATAAGATTTGGACAACCAATTTCAGTGGATAAGTTAGTCAATCGGTGCTAAGTATTTATAAATAACATTTTGGAGTTGGACAGGTGTCTAAAGTAGACATTGCTTGGAATGGGTTTATAAATAGCACTGTCTGATCACGTAGACTCCCACCTAAATTGCAAAATAAGTAATTTGCATGAATACATTTTCCGAGGGCGTTTAAATTTTACTGTTAATACTAGGGTGATTCAAAAAAACACTTTTCTCGAAAAACAACCCGGACTGGGAATTATTAAGGTTAGTTTAACTCAAAAGAACAACATCAAAAAAAAAATTAGTTTGAAGGTGATTTAGAGGTTGCTACCAGCGAATATCTGTTTTTTAAGCCTCCAAACCGCGAAATAGGCGTTGGGGATTATTGTGAATAACTTCTTCATTTTTTTCCCGATATTTATAAAAAATTGATACAAACAATGCGTAATAATACACTTTAAGAAAATGTATTGCAATATACTGAGAAAAAAATAATTATTTATTAAAAAAAAATATTTTATAACATGAATGGCAATTTGAATTCAGCCTTGGTGATGAGGTAATAAGACTTAGTTAATAACACGAAAACAATGTAGCATACGCAGAACCTGCCCCAAGAAATATTTTACTCAAAATATCAATTTGAACGATTAATATCCGAGGGTTATTTGAAAAAAGTCCTGTCCTAACAACAAATAATCGTTAATTAGATTAATTTTGTTCATTTTCTGGTACTTACTTACTTATCCGGCTCCCGGTCCATGAAGGGTCTCTGCCTGAGATATTGCGGTCTTCCATCGGTTGCGGTCCCTCGCATGCTCCCTCCAGTCGTCGAGACCAAGCGCTCTTGCGTTTGTGACCGCCTGGTCCCTTTAGCGGAGGTTCGGTCTTCCTGGTCGTCTTGAACCTGGGGGCTCATTTTGTGGTAGAGATACATTAAATGAATGCCCTGTATAGATTTCAAGTTATTCTTATCAGTACTTTGCTCACGACATTCTTCTAAAGTCTTTGGTGCGTACGCGCTTCACCAATTGAAAGTTCTGTCTTGTCAGCAAAAAAGTCATTACAGAATTTAATTTTCCACACTGCCTGATAGATAGCCATTATTTACGTGTCCTGCAAAAATTTCATGTCATTCCAATTAGTACTTTTCCCACGGCATTCTTCTAAAGTTGACTATACACACATGAAAAAAGAGGAACAATCGGAACTTTCCCCAATTTGGGACAATTGGAAGCTTCGCCCTTTTTAAAATTATATGATAAGTAATTTTCATTTTTCCCACTTTATCAAAACGTATTATCTTTAGTAAATTTTAAAGGCTTGCAAATGTGGCTGATAATTACGGTGACCATCCGTCCCGAGTTTCCCGGGACTGTCCCGTATTTGTATAGCCTGTCCCGGTTTATTTTTTATGAAACCCGGGACGTGCAAGTGTCCCGTATTTAGTTATTATACAATTTAAATAAATAAAAAAAAATATATATATATATATTCATTAATTAATTGATTTTCCAAAAATCTTGTTTTGAAAACAAAGAAACATGTTTTAAAATTTGCTTAGTGTGCATTACGAAACGTTATTTTTTAGCTGCAGGTATATAATTTACATTTAACTTAAATGTATTATTTAAAAATTTAGGGTCAGTTTTTCAGTGTGATCTCATCCTAGCCTTGGTGATAAACCTAAGTTAACTCCAGAAACGTGTTTTTCAATAAATTTAAGTCCTATGTTAACTCCGAGTTAATTTACCTAATTTGGCGAGTTAACTCTCAATTGTGGCACGATGGCGATTTCGATTGTTATATCCATGTATCGTACTGTCAATCATCTATTTCAATAGATTATTGACAGCTGAAAGAATACATTAATCCTCAACTAAAAAACTACTTCTTAAATAGCTCAAGGTTAACTTATTTTCAGGACTAGCTAACTCTGAATTAAACTAAGGGTTAACTCGGCAGTGAAAAACTGGCGTTAGTTGTTTTGTTAACAGAAGACTGAATTATTCTAATAATAAAATTAAAAATCAAAAGTTTTTTTTTTGTTTTTAGTTTGTTACGTTGTGAAGAGATTATAATTCAATTGGCGTTTTTCTTTTTTGGCTCTGAGGAAAGCTCTGAGCAGAGGCTGAGCGATCAGAGCAGAGCTCCGAGCAGATTATGATCAGATTCCTCAGATTTAATTATGAAACACACTTGAGCACTGAACTGTCATTTCATGTTTTTTTGGTAAATTTCGTGAAATTTCTTGCAATTTTTTTACAATTGACAGGCGACTGTCCGACGACTTTCCAGGTAATCCATTTTAAATTATGTATCACTAAAAAAATAAGTGAAGTTGGCTTCGCTCAGCGTTTCGCTCGATTCGCTCGGTCTTTTAATCCTGAGCTAATTGAGCAAGCTCTGAGCTAGCTCTGATGGAAAAAAGAAACACACTTTTTATGCTCTGATATGTCTGAGCTAAAAAAGAAACATAGAATTTTTGTTTGACAGTTCCGTGATCTGCTCAGAGTTAAAAAAGAAAAACGCCAAATTTAACGTTCCTTTCCTTTTAAGAATTTCCTTTCGTTTGTTTTTCTGTAATTTTTTTAACTTAATTTTATGTGGTTTTCTTTTGGTAAATTCAGATTTTGATCTAAAAATTGATTTTTTTCGTCGCGAATGGTATACGATTTCAGATTGATTTTTCTTTTTCATTGTATTGGTTAATAATTTGTGTCTATGAAACTATAGCGATCCAGACATGTTAAACTGATGGCTTTCAATTGTTCTGGTGTGTAATAATGTTAGTAAAAGAGGGGTAAATCTGCCGAAAAATCCAGATCTGCAAAATTGATTTTCGATCAAAAAAAAAATTGATTTTTTTGCCCATTGGAAGGTTTTAATTGACAAAATCTATGTTTTGACAGATCTGAAAGGGAAAAAAATTAATTTTTGTCACCAAAAGAAAACCCCATTAGATATTACTTGATAAAAATGATAGAAAAGTCAAATTTTTTCTCTTTAAAAATTGTTCACTTCTTGTCCCAGGTTTTGCTCCCAGAAATATGGTCACCGTACTGATAATGCATCACCTTCAAAACAAGAAGTTCTGTCTGTGTTCGCGTACCATCATCTTACATTACAAAAAACTCTTTTGATGAGTTCGATTTTGGTGCTCATCTCATTCACTCCTCTTAATAAATATAAAGTGATAAATTCATGTACATATATGAATAGTTTTTTTGAATTAAATTTATTATAATTAATTTAAGTTAAATTAAAATGAAGTTGTAATTAAAACTAAATAGTTTTATTCATAGACACTAAACTATTCGTAATAGTGCCATAGCAACCCTAGATATCCGAGCACAGTTGAGAGGAGAGATAAAATTGTGAAGAAAAAATCAAACTGTTATTCAACCAATGGCGGAATTTTAAAAAGAACAAGGGAAATGAAAAGAAAAAAATAGAAAAATAAACACAAAATCAAGATTTGCAAGATTTATTCCATGTAGCTAAACTTGCTCAATTCATTAACTTTAATTATGATAATATTTATTAATCGAATATACTTAACTAATGACTTATAAAAAAAAAAAAAAAATTGCATCCACTGCAGCTGCCGATCGACCAGAGAGCCACGAAGGTTAGAAAAGAGGGAAGCTCCCAAACGGATGTCGATGGCAGGTTATGTCGGCTGTCCGAAAGATGACAGGCGACAGGCAGTCAGCTGTGGTTCGCGTTCAGGTGCGTGGTTATTGTAGTGCGTTCAATTATTTATTTGGATGTCGCTACAAGTGTATTATTACACATTGTTTGTATCAAATTTTTATAAATTTCGGGGAAAAAATGAAAAAGTTATTCACAATAATCCGCAACGCTTATTTCGCGGGTTGGAGGCTTAAAAAACGGATATTCACTGGTAGCGACCTTCAAATAAAATTTTGATGTCGATCTTTTGGTCTGAAACTAACCTTATTAATTCCGCCCGGTTCGGGTTGATTTTCGAGAAAAGTGTTTTTTTGATTCACCTTAGAATACCTATTGGTTATTAAATTTCTCCACTCCGTTTATAGAGTGGCAAAGTTTGCCGCCCCCTCATAAAGTGCCGCCCGGGTGGACCACCCCCACCGCCCCCCCTACGCTACGCCACTGTGACCACCCTTTTAAAATAAACTAACTTATTGCCCTCTAAAGTACTTGAGAGTGCTAGGACGCCATATGGCCCTAGGCTCAATGATAGGAAAATCCCTATGCACACCTCCGCGTGGTAGAGGGTGGGTAACGCTAACGTGCAGGGGGACCGAATGGATGCCGGGATAAGCAGACAACCCAGCGTTGCTGGTCAGGGCACAAACTTGTCCTTGGGATCGTTAAAAGCCCCCTTCAGACGGATGAACTGCAGGTAGCGGTCAACGGCATGATAGTCTGGTGGCGGAGGAACTTTTTTTGGTAAAAGGCCAACGGCAGCAGCAGGTAGCGTCTGTTACCCATATTGGGCGGCTACAAAAGGCGTCTGTTTTCCCATAGTGGGCGGCCTCGAGTAGTTATGTGTTTGACCATACAAAAGGCGGGTGTGCCTGTCAAATCTGAGCTTATGTATGTTATTAATCATATCTCGGAAAATACCATGGTGGAAGGTTATAAGCACTGAGTAAACTGAACTATGAGTTATTTAAATAGAAGCATGTTCAACTATATGTTTAAATTAGTTCAAATAGAATTCAATTTAAATCTACTTCTAATCAGTTCAGATTCAAAAATACTATTATTTGAGGTAAAAGTCCCCTTTCATACGAAGAAACAAGTTGCTGGAGATTTTTTTGACGTTTTCTTTTAATCTCCTTAAAAATCTCTTGTACCTTTCACACAAGGAAACAAATCTCCAGGCAATTTTTGAAATTTCCTTTGAAAGTCTATTGGTTGAACACACCTAAACCTAGATGTGAAAGGAAATGTCAAAAAATCTCCTCAAATCCTCGACCGGGGAGATTCTGTTCGCCCCTCTTTCCTCCTGCCCTTCTCACCCAGGAACTAAAAGTTGCTGGCAACTCAGTTTCCTCGTGTGAAAGGGCACAAATCTGTTTAAATCAAAGCCATTCATGTTTAATTATTGCATCTGAAGCCACACGTAATTTTTTACATGAATTCAAACAAAATTGAGTTTAATTTTTGAAATACCTGTTAAATTATTTTACTCAGTTAAAAGTATTTAACATAAAATGAACATGTTCGAGTTTTCTTTTAAATATGAACGCATTTAAAACTTTGATATGAGAAAGAGATTGAACATAAATGTTAAATTTAAACTCGAATCAGTTTGAATTGAACTCAAAGGAAGAGAAAACATAACTGTAACAATCTTTTGATTTTCATAGCCGTGCCGGCCGTGGTGTCTAAAATAATTCCAAATTCCGTCGCGCACATGACATCGGTTGTTTGTTCTGAAAAGAATTCTTGAATTTGATGGCAATATTAAGTTATAAAGTTAGTGTTAGTAAAAGAAATTTTAAAACAAAAATCCCGAGAGGAATTGGCTTCCTGCAACACAGCTAGTGGAAAAAAGTAAGTTAACGCTTCTTAAATGTATTAATAAAGGTCAAAATAAAAATTTAAATATTTTATATAGTGCTGACAGACAACATTACTGCAAGAACTTCTCTACAGTATAGTAACATTGTTTTACAGCATCACAGGTAAAAACAAACTCAAATTTAGCATTGCCGACGCTGCCGAGGAAATTTTGGTCCTACATTTTACATCAAATTATTTATAACTACAAAACCAGAGTGGATAATTTAACCAAAATATTTTTCATCTTCCATTAAAATAAAGCCAATAATGATATTAGTGGCATAGAAGTAAATGTTACTCAGAATTAAAAATAAATTTTATTAAAAAGTTAAATAATTGCGTTTTTTTTCTTTTTGATTATAGGCTTGTCTGTTTGAAAAAGTTGACGAAGGGTATTCATACAACAGCGTAAAGCCGTCATAAGCGTAGTAAAGTTTTAAACTTCGGGAATCTGTCATAGTTTGTATGGAAAATTAGACAGATTTACGCAGTTTACAACTTTACTACGGTTACGATGACTTTGCGCCATTGCATGAATGTAGGTACCCTGAATTTGTTTTAAACAAAAAACGTCTTTGATTCAAACACGTAACTATTCAATAAAAATTATCATGGTTCTATTTGAAACAACATTGAATGAAGTTGATAAAAACAAATAGAAATATTTTGAAGTCAAACAGAAAGCAAAGTTAATTTAAAAACATTCGAGTTCAAATCATGTCAACGATGAATAAATACATTTCTATTTAAATTAAATCGATATCGCTTCCATGCCAAATCGTATGTGTTTGAGTTTGATTTAAATATGAACATATTCAATATTTTTCTCAGTGAGCAAATACATGAATTATGACAACAAATGGAATTGAGTCCCCAAGAGGTAATCTTTTTATAGAACATCGAATTTGGGGGTGCGGCATCTTTCTTGTACGAGCGTCAATCAAGACGCCATAATAATAAATGAATCGTTGACAAATAGAAGAAGTCTTTCAAGAAGCGCAAATGTTACTTTTGGCTACCGCATACGTACGAAAATCGGAGCATGGAACGTTCGATCCTTGTACAGCGATGGTAGATACGAGCAGGTTGAGCGTGAAATGCTTCGCCTAAAGATCAGTATCCTGGGCATAAGCGAAACTAAGTGGAGAGGAAGAGCTGAATACAGAGATCAGACACTGGACAGACGAGAATGCTGTATTCCGGGGAAGATGAAAGAGAGGGTGGCCAAAAACTGCATGGTGTCGGAATTATGTTGAACGAAGAAGCGAGGCGTAGTTTGATCTCCTGGGCGCCCATTTCTGCGAGATTAATGACAGCAAGGTTTCGTTCAAAAATTCGTAACGTCACAATTATTCAGTGCTACGCCCCCACAAATGAAGCGACCGAGGAAGACAAAACCGCGTTCTACACTCATCTTAACTCGGTTTACAGTAGTGTTCCGAGAGCCGACATAATAGTCGTTATGGGAGACCTTAATGCCCAAGTCGGTTCAGACAATTACGGTCTGGAACGCGTGATGGGAAGAAATGGCTTGGGGTCACGGAATGAAAATGGTGACTTGCTTGTCGACTTTTGTAACGCGAATCGTCTTGTGATAGGTGGGACTGTATTTAAGCATAAGACGTGCAGCAAAATTGCCTGGGTGCATACGGATGGTCAAACCGAAAACCAAATTGATCATATCATGATTCAGCAGCGATGGAGGAAGTCTATGTGTGATGTCCGGAGTATAAGAAATGCCGATGTGGGAAGCGACCACCATTTGGTTCTGATGAGTCTCAAACTACGAACCACTGCCGTACAAAGACCAGCGCAGGATGCAGCAAGGAGTTCAAAATTCATTACTAATGCTTTAAATGACCCCAACATATGTCGAAACTATGTCACCACCCTTAACGATAGAGCCTTGTCATTAAACGGAATCCAGAATTCAACAATTGATGAGATGTGGGGTGAAATTAAAAGTGTTTTTATGGAGGCTGGATCCGAAACTGTACCCAAGCGAACGAGACGTAGAGAGTCTTGGATATCCCAAGACACCTGGGATAAGATCGAACTTCGCAAAGCGTTGAAAATCCAAATAAATGCCGAAGCAGATGTTCAACGAAAGGCTGACTTGCGAAGAGAGTACCGCATTGCACATAAGATGGTCTATCGCTGTGTGAGACGTGACAAGAGGGTGAAGGTAGATGGACTCGCAGGTAATGCGGAAATCGCTGCCAGAAGAGGAGATATCCGGGAATTGTACCAAATAGCCAAAGATGTTATCGGGAAAAAAAGCAACACCAATCATCCTGTAATGGATGTGGATGGCACACTTTTGGTATCAATTGAGGATCAGCTTCGTAGATGGAAGGACCATTTTTGTGCCCTGCTAAATGAGGATTCAGTTGAGCAGAGTGCTGAAGTGCCCCAACTAAACGAGATGCGCAGGTCCTATAGGGGTATTGACATCGAACCCCCGTCAGAATCGGAAATACATACAGCAATAAATCTCCTCAAAAACAACAAGGCAGCTGGACTGGACGGAATACCAGCTGAATTCCTGAAAACCGATCCCGTAACAGCGGCTAGTATTTTACATCCGCTGATACAAAACATTTGGGAAAACGAAACCTATCCCAAGGACTGGAAGGATGGTGTGATTGTTAAGTTGCCAAAGAAAGGTGACTTAAAGAATTGCAACAATTGGCGTGGTATCACCGTTTTGTCCGTTTTCCCAAACCTAATGGCAACCATCATTCTCGAGTGAATAAAGGATAGAATCGAGTCTACACTCAAAAGGCATCAAGCTGGCTTCCGCAGTGGTCGATCGTGTGTCGACCATATCAACACCCTGCACATCGTCCTCGAGCAGTCGATGGAATTTCAATCACCGCCTTACCCCATGTTCGTGGATTTTGAGAAAGCCTTTGATCGAGTTAAACGAGAATGTATATGGAGATCGTTGCTTGGTAGAGGAATTCCACCAAAAATAGTTGCCATTATAAAAGAGTCCTACAACAACGCAAGGTGTTTTGTTTTGCACAATGGGCAGCTATCCGACTCCTTCGTAGTGCAACAGGGTGTGAGACAAGGGGATGTTCTATCGCCAATTCTCTTCCTGCTGGCGATGGACGACGTATTGACGGCCAGTGTTGGTACAGCTGAGCGAAATGGCATTCAGTGGAGACCGTTCGAAAGGCTCAGTCATTTAGACTATGCCGATGACATATGTTTACTGGCAAATAACATCACTGGGCTGAACGGGATATGCCAAACACTGCAAGTGAAGGGAGAGTCGAGTGGTCTAAGAATAAACAGCAAAAAGACAAAAATAATGCTCACAGGCTGCTCCACACAGCAGCGTATTTTGCTACAGGAGACGCCAGTTGAAGAAGTGGAACAGTTTAACTACCTTGGCAGTATTGTTTCTGCAAACGGTGGTACGGATCTGGACGTTAAAAGTAGAAGAAATAAAGCTCGTGCTGCCTTCGGTACTCTGTCCCCAATCTGGAAATCAAGTCAAATCTCCTTACGCACTAAGTTGAGATTCTTCGAATCCAATGTCAAATCCGTGCTGTTATATGCTTGTGAAACCTGGAAAGTCACGTCTATCATTTCAAAGAAATTGCAGGCTTTTGTGAATCACTGTCTTCGCCACATCCTAAAGATTCGCTGGCCACAAATAATATCAAATGAGGAATTGTGGCGCAGGACAAGTCAAGAGCGGCTGGACGTCGACATAAGAAAGCGTAAATGGCGTTGGATTGGTCACACACTGAGGAAACCAAACGACGAAATTGCAAAGCAGTCCTTTGAATGGAGTCCTCAGGGTGCACGGCGGGTTGGAAGACCAAGAACAACATGGAAATACTCTGTCTTAGCGGAAGCAGAATCCCAGAGAAAGACGTGGCCACAGCTAAAGTACCTTGCAGCAGACCGTGAAGGATGGAGACGTTTTGTTGACGCCCTATGCCCCAGCCGGGGTTACAGGACACGATGATGATGATGAACTTATCAAAAAGTATTTTTCTCGAATTTTGAAAGATAACATTTTGAAAACTCAATTGTCTAAAATGACCACCCTTTAAAATTACTAAAATTTATCAAAAAGTATTTTTGCTCGAATTTTGAAATATGACCATCGTGAAAAACTCCATTATCTAAAATGAACACCCTTTAAAATTACTCTTACTTGGCAAAAAGTATTTTTTTCGAGTTTTGAAAGATTACCATTGTGAGAAACACAATTATCTAAAATGCCACTCTTTAAAATTACACTAAATTATCAAAAAGTATTTTTCCTCAAATTTTGAAAGATGACCATTGTGAAAAACTCAATTATCTAAAATGAACACCCTTTAAAATTACTTTAACTTATCCAAACGTATTTTTTCTCGAATTTTGAAAAATGACCAATGTGTAGAACTCAATTATCTAAAATGACCACCCTTTAAAATTACTCTTACTTGTCAAAAAGTATTTTTTTTTTTAATTTTTAAAGATTGTGAGAAACACAAAAAATTATCTAAAATGATCACCCTTTAAAATTATGTACTTAATTATCAACAAGTATTTGTCTCAAATTTTGAAATATGACCATGGTGTGAAACACAATTATCTAAAATGACCACCCTTTAAAGTTAGTGCCCTTTCACACGAGGAAACTGAGTTGCCAGCAACTTTTAGTTCCATGGTGAGAAGGGCAGGAGGAAAGAGGGGCGAACAGAATCTCCCCGGTCGAGGATTTGAGGAGATTTTTTGACATTTCCTTTCACATCTAGGTTTAGGTGTGTTCAACCAATAGACTTTCAAAGGAAATTTCAAAAGTTGCCTGGAGATTTGTTTCCTCGTATGAAAGGTACAAGAGATTTTTAAGGAGATTAAAAGAAAACGTCAAAAAAATCTCCAGCAACTTGTTTCTTCGTGTGAAAGGGGACTTACACTAATGTCGAATTCCTTACAACCAAATAATCGATTTTTTTCTAAACAGAATCGATTTTTTTCTAAACAAAATCGATTTTATTCTGTCAAAACAAATCTTGCATTTTCAGCTAGATTTCAAATCGATTTCACGCACACTAACAAGATTTGACATTTCTCTGGAGTTGAAAGTATTTTGCGGCGGGTTTAACAAATGTTCTAAAGTTTTCGTCGGTCATTTAAATAGATTAAAAGCCAATAAATCAGTAAAACTAATTTTAATTCATCAAAAAATAGTGAATGGTCAGTTAGAAGTTATAAAAATATCAACTAACTTCGATTCAAAGTGCCCAAAGTCAATTAAAGATATAAATCGCGCGCTCGCCGATGTGTTTCTCGAATGATGTGTTTCTTGGATGAATTTGGGTTGTTTTTTTTACTTTAATGGCCACATAACTATTTTCTGTTTATTTTTGCAACTTTTCTTGGAAATGTATATGTTTTTAATCTAACAAAATGACGCGAAAAACTGAATGCACTTTGGAATATTTGTAACAAATTTGTATGCGCATAGTTTGTTTACTTTTTTGCCTCAAAGCTACTGTCAAACGACACACACACAATCCCACACGAAAAATTTGATTTTTTGTGTGTTCCTTACAACCAACAAAAAAAATCGATTTGAAATTGTTGTAAGGAATTCGACATTATGTTAAATTCCTTACAACAAAAAAATCGAATCTGTTTAGAAAAAAATCGATTTGTTTAGAAGAAAAGATCAATTTTTCTAAACAAATCAAATCTTTCGTTTTTAGCAAGATTTACACAGACTTTCACACACACTAGTAATGTCGAATTCCTTTCAAACATTGGAGATCGATTTCTTTTTTGGGTTGAAAAGAATTTGTAAAAAAAATCAATTTTTTTTTGTGATTGTGTGTGTTGGCCATTGACATAAATTTTGAGGCAAAAAGTAAACAAATTAATGGGCATACAAATACTCAAAAGTGCATTCCGACTTACGCGTCATTTAATACGATTAAAAACAAATATATTTCCGGGAATAGTAGCAGAAATAGACAAAAATTGTTGTGCATCCATTAAAGTTAAAAAAAAATCCATAATCCAGCAAAAAACACATCAAATGAGGAACACTTCGGCGAGCGCGCGCTTCATAACATCAATCGACTTTGGACACTTGAAATCGATGTTCATTGATATTTTTATCACTTCTTATTAATTATGCACTGCCATTTGATGAATTAAAAACTTTTAAAAGATATATTTGTTTTTAATTTATTCAAACGAACGAGAAACACTTTTGAGTATTTGTAAAACACCGCAGAACAAAACTTTCAACTCCAGAGAAATGTCAAATCTTACTAGTGTGTGTGAAAGTCTGTGTAAATCTTGCTAAAAACGAAAGATTTGATTTGTTTAGAAAAATTGATCTTTTATTCTAAACAAATCGATTTTTTTCTAAACAGATTCGATTTTTTTGTTGTAAGGAATTTAACATAACTTATCAAAAAGTATTTTTTTACGCAGATTAACACTGTGAGAAACTCAATTATCAAAAATGACCAACCTTTAAAATTACTCTAACTTATCAAAAAGTATTTTTTCTCGAATTTTGAAAGATGACCGTCGTGAAAAACTCAATAATCTAAAATGAACACCCTTTAAAATTACTCTAACTCATCAAAATGCATTTTTTCTCGAATTTTGAAAGATGATCATTCTGTAAAACTCAATTATCTACAATGACCACCCTTTAAAATTACTCTTACTTGTCAAAAAGTATTTTTTTTTCGAATTTTTAAGGCCTGGTCAAACAGAGCGCGGTCCGGCGATCTTTGTAAACATTTAAGGCCTGGTCAAACAGAGCGTGGTCCGGCGATCTTTGTAAAAATTTACAAAGAAAATTTGACCGTCGCGTTCTTTCTCTCCCAGTAAAGTATTGACCGTCCCGTCGGATCGCGCTCTGTTTGACCAAGCCTTTACAAAGAAAATTTGACCGTCGCGTTCTTTCTCTCCCAGTAAAGTATTGACCGTCCCGTCGGATCGCGCTCTGCTTGACCAAGCCTTTAAAGATGACCATTGTGAGAAAAACAATTATCTAAAATGACCACCCTTTAAAATTACTCTTATTTGTCAAAAAGTATTTTTTCGAATTTTGAAAAATGACCATCGTGAGAAACACAATTATCTTAAATGACCAACTTTTAGAATTACACTAACGTATCAAAAAGTTGACCACCCTTTACAGTTACCCTAAATTATAAAAAGTATTTTTATCGAATTTTGAAAGATAACCATTGTGAGAAACTCAATTATGTTATGATCACCCTTTAAAATTACTCTAACTTATCAAAAAGTATTTTGTCCCGAATTTTGATAGATGACCATTGTGAAAAACTCAATTATCTGAAATGACCACCCTTTGAAATTACTCTAACTTCCCAAAAAGTATTTTCTCGAATTTTGAAAGATAACCATTGTGAGAAACTCAATTATCTTATGATCACCCTTTAAAATTACTCTAACTTATCAAAAAGTATTTTGTCCCGAATTTTGATAGATGACCATCGTGAAAAACTCAATTATCTAAAATGCCCAACCTTTAAAATGACTTACTAGCAGCGTTGTCACAAAGTGCCCGATCGGGCCTTTTGGCCCCCTCTTTTATATTTTGGCCAAAATGTTAACTTTAGAAGATTAAGCATAATTATCATAATAATTAAATAAACATAAACCATAAGAAAGAAGAATTGAAAGTTTTTGCTGGTGATCATTTATTTAAAAATATTGCTTCTTCTGCATTAATTAGTTAAGTCTTCCATACAGTAGTTCAAAAACGGATAATCGAAATAGGTCATCACATGAAATTCTTCGCTTGCTGTTCCTTTTATTCCTAAAACCAGATTTTGTAAAACGAATTAATACCTACATAAGGCGTTTTTCTTTTTTATTTCAGAATAGAGTTCTGATGAACAGAGTCGAACATGGCGAGCATGTTCTGAACATCATTTGATCCAAGCGTGCTCTGAGTGATCCTAGTTGTCCTTGCTTGTCTTCCGCATTAAACTCTGTCTGCGCATTTATTTTATTTTGAGCTCAGCGTGCTCTGAAAACGCTCAGAACGAAAAAAGAAACAAATTTTTAGCTCTGAGCGCTCGGAGATAAAAAAGAAACGCACGTAGGATTTTATGTAATAAGGCCCCATCTTTCGTCAAATGGCCCCCAAAACATTTGGAAAAGGCCCTCACTGTTTTTTTCTTCGCGGCAACGCTGCGTTACTAGTGCAGTAAATAGAGAGGTTTTTAATTTTCTTGTTATGAGCAACTGTCTGCATCATTCTCAATGATCAAAACTTTTATAAGATGGATTTTTAAACATTGAATTTTAAATTCATCAACTATCAAATTGATAATTGGCAATCGTTATAGGGGTGAATAACTTTTTTCACGGAGGTTGTATCGACTTTCTTTTGGTGTCATTTGATTCAGCATTTAAAACTACCTTGAAAACATGTGTCATTTGCTTAGGTTGCACCAAAATTTATTTTCCGTTTGATACACCACCAATTACGACCCCCCCTCAAAAAAACTCCCTTCCATATGAAATATTTTTATAGACTCTTTTGATTCTTCATTCTCATAGTACATGAAACGTTTTCATCAAGTTTCATGGTGGTACCAACTTTTTTGTTTTATTTATCCTATTTTACCTAAACTATATTTATTTCTCTCTAAATCGAATTTTTGCAAAACTTGAAATAATTTTGATATATGGTCAGAATTAAACTTAGAGGGAGTCGACTGTATTTTCATTTTGCGATCAATGCAACGGTAAATTTATGAAAATTATGCAAGGTTAAAATTCTGGGGTATTTTTTAATACAGCTTTTGTTTACAGCCGTATTCAATACAGAAAATATTACTTTTTAATATTCCGTAAATATTAAAGAAATGTTCTAATAACTTTGTTATTTCTAATAGAATAGTATTAAAATTGTTATTTGTAATACCAAAAAGATCAAAAAGTAATCCGTATGCACATCCATTTTTAATACAAAAAGTATTAAAATTTAATACAAATTGTAATAAAAGAATCGGGACGCGTATTTTTAATACAAAAATTATTAAAATTTAATACAAATTGTATTAAAAAGATCGGGAATCATTTATATTTAAAACAAAAGTATTAAAATTTTAAAGGATTATTTGTAAAAGATTAAAAAGATCGGGACGCGTTTATTGTTAATACAAAAAGAATACAAATTTAATACAAATTGCATTAAAAGATTGGGGACGCATGTATTTTTAATACAAAAAGTATTAAAATTTAATACAAATTGTATTAAAAAAATCGGGACGCGTGTATTTTTTATAAAAAAAGAATTAAAATTTAATACAAATTGTATTAAAACAGCAGCAAAACAAAAGTTTCAACACTTTTTCTGCTTAATAATATAAAATAAACAATTTAAATATGCATTATTTTGAAAGCGCGTTGAAATATTTCGAGGTAAAATATACAAATTAGTAGATAAAATTTCAATCGCATTAAGATTTAAGTTCTCTAATATGTGAAAAACAATTAATATAATAATGCCACCATAAATTTACTTAGAAGATAAAAAGTAATTCATTTCTATTATTTTTGTAATATATTTTGTATTAATTTTCATGAAAAGGATCTACAAATTAAATTTCAAGAAATAAAGTATTATATTATAATACGTCTGTATTATTAAAATATAATACAGACTTCGTATGTAGTACCTCGTGGCATGATGGTTAGTGCGTAGGACTGTCGTGCCGAAGGTGTGGGTTCGATTCCCCACCGTGCCACCTAAAAACAGAAATGTTTTATCCGAGGTACTGCCTCTTGTGAGGAAGTGACAAATCCTCCAAGAGCATACTTGTCATGAAAAAGTACTTCTCATTTTAGCCGTTCGGCAAAAAACTGTAGGTCCCCTCCATTCCTGCCAACAACACACACACAGAAATGGTTGAGAGTTGTAAGTCACTAGGCCCTGGTTCTCCACAAGCTGTTGCGCCACCCAATTTATTTATTTAATTCCTTTGTAATATCTGATTTATTAAGTTTAGTATTAAATTGTTGGTGTTGTCATATATCCGTGGCGGTCGTGAAGACCAAGTTACCTAAACACAAACAAATTTGGAAGGGGTGGGTCAATGTTTAATAATATTTGACAAAATCTGACTTATGTCAAAACAAGTTTCATCATGTATTTTCAAATATATAAGGAAAGTATTAGATGATGTAAAAATTTTGTTAAATATTGTCAATTTTGTATTCAAGAATTTTCGAAAAATAAAAATTCACTTCAGGTATCTCGACTTACCTGGTTCTTCACGACGGCCATGGATATGTAATCCTGAAAATATAAAAAAGTACCCCAAAATTTTTAGCCGTGTGTCCACGTGGTTTGTATACGGAGCAAGTCTTGTCATCCATCTTACTCATTGGAATAAAAATTGTAGGTAGTCATGATAAAGGACATTAAAACGAATGCCAGTAAAAGATCAAAAATCTTAACGCTGAGGGAAATTCTGGAAATGACCAATGAACTTCAAGTCGAGACAAAAAAGTATCTCCATTGACTTCAAGGCCGCTTATGGAAGCATATTCATCGTCAATAGCTCTATATACATATGGCAGCCCCGGATCTATGGGGGGGCAGACCGGGACCTGTGCCCCGGGCGGCAGCTTACCGGGGCGCCAAATCCATTTGACTGAAATAATTAAGAATTACGACGCTTAATGAAATTAAATGAATTGAGATGCGGCAATGGTATATAAAATTATATTTCTCCGTCAACCTTTAGCAGTTTTTTCTATCATTATTTCTCCATTTAAAATAGTTTTTCAAAAAACTATTGACAAATAAAAATAAAAGAAACGAGCTATTATACATTGTTGAAAGTTTTTCTGATGTTTTTTAAAAATAGTTTTTTGCATTACCTAAGTGTATAAATGTATTTTTGTTCAGATGAACAAAAAGTGAGATAAATGCTAAACACCATTTTAACAGTTTTTGACAACAATTTTTCAAGATCTCGAAAATATTTGGAAACAAAAAATTTATAAGATATTTTAGCCTACAAGATCAAATAAAAAATGTTACTCTCTCTAGTCCGAGAAAATTGGATTTACCATTTTCAACACCTTTTTTCAAAATGACGGATAACACAAAATTTCCGACCAGCCAGAGACTGCTCTCACGCGTATCAAAGAACAAACCAATCTAAAAGGACTTGAATTTTGACGTTGCTTAGCTCTCCTACTATTAAGGTTTGAAATTGTGTGTGTCAGTTTCATTGAAATCGTTCAAGGAACATCGAAGTTATATGTTCACATTTTTTGAAAAATCCTGTTGTGAAATATTTTTTTCTGTTTCAATTCTGTATCAGCTGTCACCTATGTAAATTTCATTGCAATCTCTCAAGGAAGAACGAAGTTGCAAAATGTTAAAAAAAATTTGAAACATCCTATTTTGAAAATATTTTTTTCAGCTATAACTCTGTCTCAGCTATCACCTCTGTCAATTTCATTGAAATCGCTCAAGGGATAACGAAGTCCCGAGGAGTAAATTTTTTTTTTCTGAGCTTTGTGCTTCGATACTTTATATTGCGTAACTTTGGCTTGTCGAAATTGTGTCCTTTCTTATTTGAACGGTGCGTGAATGGAAATTCAATAGTTCGCCCATGATAAATTCGGGAACGAACAATATTTTGCAGATCCTTACAGATCTGATTCGAATGAAAACTAATTTTACTAGGAACAAAAAAATAAGTTTCGTGGTCGAATCAAAAATTAAATTCTTTTTAATTGTTCACGAAAGAACGTATCTTATTTTATCGTTCTATGAATCTTGTATGTGGATCGTGTTTGTTGAGGCATTGTCAATTTTTGTATCTATAATAAAAAGTTGCTGAATAGGTATGGGCTTCACATCCATTAAAAAATCAAACCTAGTAGTTATATGGTTTTTTCATTTTTATCAAAAACGACAGGGGTGCCAAAATCAAGTTTCTGCCCCGGTTCGAAAAAATCGTAGATCCGGGGCTGACATATGGAGATAACTGAGCTCGAGATCTCGGGCAAAAAAGATCCAGCTGTATCTCCTGACATTATAAAACACAAGGTGTAATATGCCAAATGAAATGCAATGTGCAACTAGAGAATAGCTTCTCCACTGTTCAAAACATGTACAGAGGCCCAACTATGTAATTCGATTCTATACTAAAAATTTTCGAATTCGCAAAATCGAAACTATGTAATTCTTTAAGGACGTTTAAATATACGATAATCGAACAGCTCCAGTAGTGCCAACTAATACTACGTTTTCACCAAAAGATAATCTGGGATTTAACACACGAGATTTAGAATTAATCTTTGAGTGTTTTCACCAAAGAAAAAGAGATTAATTTGACGTTTTCGTTATAAATGACACTTGACAAGAAAAAAAAGTAAATGTAATAATTTATTCAAAATAGCTTTTTATGGCCTTTAGTCCTATAAATTGGCGTTTCGTTCGGCTTACTCACTTCACTTGAACTCATCAGTGACATAGTGAGGGCTTTGTCATACGCAATTTATATTAAGTTCAGTTCAACTTACATGAATTTTTCAACGAAAATCCACTGTAAACTATATCCAACAAGATTAGAATTCCTAATCATTAAGCTGGAAGTTTTTTTTGCCCTGGGCCAGGCATAGTTTCTATATAAGAAGGTTTTATAATACAAATTCTATATACTACTGAAATAAATCAGCCAAGTAGAAGACTTAGCATTAAGGATTGGACTTGTTGAATTTATTGATTCAAAATAGCTTTTTATGGCCTTTAGTCCTATAAATTGGCGTTTCGTTCGGCTTACTCACTTGAACTCATCAGTGACATAATGAGGGCTTTGTCATACGCAATTTATATTAAGTGCGAAGAGGGCGATTGGAGGAGAAGATTCAATCGTGAACTGTACGAGCTGTACCAAGATGTGGATGTAGTCCAAAGAGCCAAAACACGTCGACTACACTGGCTCGGCCACATCGAGCGAATGGACAACAACGCTCCAGCTAAGAAAATCTTCGAATCCCAGCCCCCAGGTTCGAGACGACCAGGAAGACCGAACCTTCACTATAGGGACCAGGCGGTCACAGACGCAAGAGCGCTTGGTCTCGACGACTGGAGGGAGCGTGCGAGGGACTGCAACCGATGGAAGACCGCAATATCTCAGACAGAGACCCTTCATGGATCGGGAGCCGGATAAGTAAGTAAGTAAGTAAAGAGAATACCATCCTAAAGTTTTTTCGTCAACTCCTTTGATTGAAAATTAGGCAATTTTTTTCAAATTAAATTCACAAAAATTCCAAAAAACATATTTTGCTTCAGCAAAACTAAAGCTTTTTGAAAACACAATAACCAACGTTTTCACCAAATTTCATCAAAATCGAGTTATTTTTGTGGAAGATAAAAATAAAAACACAAAAAATTGGCTTTGGTATTTTTCTGCATATTTTCGAGGTTTGGTGAATAAATTATCCATGTAAAATTTGTAGCTCTCTTAATTGTTTAAAACGTTTGCTTTTGTCGATTAGAGGTCTACCTACTTTTCCCAAAAAAAATTTAGTATGATTAGATTTGAATATTTTTGTCAGTTATAAAAATTGCTTAAGCCGATTTTTCCTACAAATATAAACAAACAATAAACAAAATATAAACAATGATTTAAACATCTGATTTTCCGTTATTTATTGGATAGCCAACAGGTATCTTTTTCAGCTCCGACTTTAGACATAGGAATTCACCTCCAATGCACATAATAGCAGATGTTATAACATTTAAGAGCCACCAAGACATATGCAACGGAAACGCTGAGTTGTACCACCAGCAGATAAGTAAATGAAATCCATGAAATGTGGAACTGAAAAAATAAAAAAATTGATATGTTTAAAAGTTGTACCAATAATAATACGGAGAAAATTAAACATTAGAAAAGTTCCACCAAGCATATCTACTACTAACACAGAACTGTGTTCACTTGGCAAAAGTTTCCAATTTTTTTTTTGTACAAGATGACCACATAAATGACCATTTTTGACCACCCTTTAACTTTTTTTGACCACCGAAAGTTTTCGAAAAAATCGATTTTTGCAAATTTGATTAATGTTTTCGACAGGGAATTTTTTGAACACCAATGACCACCCCTTAACTTTTTTTTTACCGCTCATAGAAATATTTTTTTCGATTTTTTTTTTTGTATATTCCCTTATCATTTTTTAAATCTTCGAATTATGAAAGATGACCATTGTGAAAAACTTAATTATCTAAAATGACCACCCTTTAAAATTACTCTTGTCAAAAAGTATTTCTTTCGAATTCTGAAAGATGACCGTTTTGAGAAACAAAATCATCTAAAATGACCACCCTTTAAAATTACTCTAACTTATCATATTTTTTGTCGACTTTTGAAAGATGGCCATCGTGTAAAACTCAATTATCTAAAATGACCATCCTTTAAAATTACTCTTACTTGTCAAAAAATATTATTTTTGTTTCGAATTTTGAAAGATGACCATTGTGAGAAACACAATTATCTAAAATGACCGCCCTTTTAAACTACTCTATCTTATCAAAAAGTATTTTTTTCGAATTTTGAAAGATGACCATTTTGAGAAACACAATTATCTATAATAACCATACTTTAAAATTACTCTAACTTATAAAAAGTATTTTTTCTCGAATTTTGAAAGATGACCATTGTGAGAAACTCAATTATCTAAAATGAACACCCCTTAAAATTACTCTAACTTATCAAAAAGTATTTTTTCCCGAACTTTGAAAGATGACCATCGTGTAAAACTCAATTATCTAAAATGACCAGCCCTTAAAATTACTCTTACTTGTCAAAAAGTATTTTTTTCTAAATTTTGAAAGATGACCATTGTGAAAAAGTCAAATATCTTAAATAACCACCCTTTAAAATTACTCTAACTTATCAAAAAAGTATTTTTTCTCGAATTTTGAAGGATGACTATTGTGAGAAACATAATTATCTAAAATGACCACCCTTTAAAATTACACTAACTTATCGTAAATGTATTTTTTTCGAATTTTGAAAGTTGACCATTTTGAGAAACACAATTATCTTAAATGACCACCCTTTCAAATTATACTTACTTATCAAAAAGTATTTTTTCTCGAATTTTGAGAGATGACCACCGTTAGAAACTCAATTATCTACAATGGCCACCCTTTAAAATTACTCTTATATTGTCAAAAAGTATTTTTTCTCGAATTTTGAAAGATGACCATTGTGAGAAACTCAATGATCTAAAATGACTACCCTTTAAAATTACTCTAACTTATCAAAAAGTATTTTCTCTCGAACTTTGAAAGATGACCATTGTGAGAAACTCAATTATCTAAAATGACCACCCTTTAAAATTACTCTAACTTATCAAAAAGTATTTTTTCTCGAATTTTAAAAGATGAACATTCTGAAAAACTCAATTATCAAAATTCTGGTTTTCAAAATTATGCTTTCAAAATTCTGCTTTTCAAAAGTCCGCTATTCAAAATTCTGATTTTCAAATTTCTGTTTTACAAAACTTTGCCAATAATAAAAAAAAGTTTTGGAAAATGTTAAAAAGCGCGCGCTTTTTAAGGTAAATCTACGGAAAATATAGGGCTAACCCCGGACAAATTGTAACAAAAGAAATTCATTTGCAGTTAGGTTTAATGACACATGCCAGGAATATATCTAAAATTAGCACAGTCCACCACCGGGAAATGGCTTAAATTTTAATACATTTGTGCATGTGCAGGGCGTTTTGCATACGATAGAATTAATGATGAGAGAATGTAGGTTGTACCAAAAAAAGAAAAAAGTTATTTTAATGGGGGGTCTCTTACTGCCCCCCGTTTGAGCGGGAGGGGCAATTTACAAAAAAATCACTTAAATTAGAAAAAAAACATTAATAAACAATGGCAACACTTATAATATCATGCTATAGGTTTTTGTAAGGCCAGAAATACATTCCTTAATTTTATTTTTAAATTAAGTTGCTTGGGAGAATAGTTTTTGAAATATTAAGCTTCAAATTCAAAATTTTGAAAACATAATTAAAAACAAATTATTCAAACTGATTTTTTTTTCAAAATTTTATGTTATTAAGTACTATTTTTGTCTTTAATATTTAATGCTGTATTTCAAAATACTGTTTTCAAAATTCTGGTTGTACAAAATTCTGCATGACCAAAATTCTTTTTTTCAAAATTCTGTATTTCAGAATTCTGTCTTATAAAATTTTAAGCTTATTCTGTTTTTTTTTTTCAAAAACGGAAAAAAGTAATTTTTCAACTTTATTGTAAGACAATTTAGTGCAACACTATATCTTGCAATCTGGAAGAGACTATGTTTTTGCTCGTCATTTTTTTATGTTATTTGATTGCTGCACATATTTTGCTACAACTTGTGGTTCATGAGTATGTTGGCCTGACGTAAACGATTTGTTTTTTATGTGATTTTCACATGCCCATATGCCATAATTCTAACATTGACCTTCTTTCAAAATAAAACAACTAATAACAGAATGTAACACAAAATTATTTTGTTTGTAGGATTACAGTTTCATGCAAAAAAACCATTGCTGTCATGGAATTCAATGTATCAATTTTCAATTTCTTTTATTGAACATAATATATACAATCTGGCTTATAACTAATATGATAGATACTATGATAAATTTACATTTGTTGGCACATAGGGGGCCTTACGTTATACAGTTATGTACACGACTGAGGAAATAAATAAAAAAAACGAAATTTTAATTTTATTCAAAAACGTCTTTATTGGTTCGCACTTTTAACTGAACTGCTTAAAACTAGATTAATTTTACATCTGATTTATTTTTGCTTGTGCAGCATCATTCCTGCACGTACAGTGTATGAAATTCGAATATCTATTTAATTCGACTGTGGGAAAATAAAAATTAAATTTGAATTATTTAATTCGACTGTGGGAACATAAAAATAAAATTTGAATTTGAATTGAAATTTGATTAACATGAAAGAACATTTAAAATACGAAATTTGATAGAGGAAAGATATCTTAAGAATACGATAATGGATGTGTAGGTGCACCCATAACTCCCCCATCCTTAAGATTCTACTCCGGCGAATTATGTTGAGGATGTGATGGACCGTGGAACTTGGACTTTTCCGTTGATGGTGTCCTTATTGGTTTGTTTCTAATCTTAATTGTTAAATATGTAATTATTATAATTAAAATTATACAGGAAATAACATATTGTATGCTAATGTGAACTGTGTGTTGTTGATTTGATTTATTTATAAATTTTTTATTTTCAAAATTGTATGTTTGTTGAATAATTTTGAATGAACAACAACACCTTGTGTGTGTTACCACCAAGTATATAGGCTGGATTTATAGCTATTTCACGAGTGCCACCTCGATCATCAGACTCCTTTAGTGGTGCTTTGTCTGGTTATGCTCGTATTAATTGAAAAACTCTTTGCCGTCATATGGGAGCGAACCATGAACCTTGCGATTCAGAGGCCGATGCACTACACACCGCGCCACTGAAACCACATGGTTAGCTCTATCCCAATGCAGGTTTCGTTGTTTATCAATTGCAACAGCGACTAGCATTTTTATAAACACACACAAGCTTGCTATTGTTCAGTCGGTTTCTTTCTTTTTTCCCCATGCACCGATTCGTATGTCAACAATTCGTTGGTCATACAAGGGGGGGGATGAGTTGAAAGAGTTGACACTGGTCAAGAATTAATTTACAATTTAATTTGGGTTTGTGTGTAAATGAAAATCCACACACAAGTGCAGTATGCTGCAAGTTATACATCAATTTATATTGAATAATTTTGAATGAACAACAACAACTTGTGTGTGTTACCACCAAGTATATAGGCTGGAGTTATAGCTATTTCACGAGTGCCACCTGGATCATCAGACTCCTTTAGTGGTGCTTAGTCTGGTTATGCTCGTATTAATTGAAAAACTCTTTGCCGTCATATGGGAGCGAACCATGAACCTTGCGATTCAGAGGCCGATGCACTACACACCGCGCCACTGAAACCACATGGTTAGCTCTATCCCAATGCAGGTTTCGTTGTTTATCAATTGCAACAGCGACTAGCATTTTTATTAACACACACAAGCTTGCTATTGTTCAGTCGGTTTCTTTCTTTTTTCCCCATGCACCGATTCTATTTTATTTAAATTTAATTTTTCTAGTATTTTATTTCTTGTAATGTTCAAATTTAACAGTGGTACAATATGGATAGAGCTGCAGCTCTTTGTAAGCAAATTCAAGTTCTTTTGGAGAGAGTATATTCTTTGAAATAACTTTGAGTTTAGCTAATTGTATAGATTCAAATATTTTTGTGAGGTGGTTTTCTAATAAGTCAATGTTGTATGAAGTTTGATAAAGATATTGTGTGAAAATGACGTTATGCTCTTCTTCTTTTATTCTGTTCTGTATTTTACTTAGGTACTCATTAATAATATTTTGTTGTGTGTTTATATGTTTCGATATGTTATCAAATCTGTCTATCATTTCGTTATTAAGTCTAATTTGTACGTTGTCATTGTGTATGAGTTGTTCGTTTGTACTTTGTAGCTGTCTTATTTTTTCGTCAATTTCTAGTGCGTCGTTATGGTCCATGTTACCTGTTATGAATTTAATTCCTGTTCCTAGTATGTCAATTAAAGCTCTTCTGTTTCTCGTTATTGGATAGATCATGTTAAATGTTTCTTCTAATGTTTTGAATTTTGTATTGATCGTTTGTTGAATGATTTCAAAATGTTTGTTTTTTATAATCTCTTCTACATTTGTTTTTATTTTCATTATGTTTGTCCTGTAGTTGTCTAAATTTATTATATGGAAAAGTTTATGTTGTCCTGTTATAATGTATGCTCTGTTTGTTCGAATAGCTAGTAGTCCTGGGTTATTTGATAAATCTTGCATTTCAAGTTGTGTCCAAGCTGTCTGAAACCTGCAACTGTCGGGGTTTTTTAATTTTATATTTAGGGAATTTCCTATCCTGATTATCATAAACTACGTTCTTTTTCTGTCTTTGTATACGAATGTTCTTAAATTTTGGTTGTAATTTATTTATTGTTTTTTCTCTTTTAAATACGTCTCTATCTGTAGGTAAATCTAAAGGTTCTTCTCTATTCTGGTTTCGTTTTTTAATATATTTTTCTTTCTGTCTAATGTTATTTGAATTAGCACTTTCATATAATTCCTGTCTATGTTCCCTTAAGTTTTCTGGATTTGGTTCAAGATTTTCATCGTACGTTCGTCCGAAAAATAATTCAAAAGGAGTATATTTTGTCGCTTGACAAATTGAATTATTGTAGCCGTAAATAGCTTTAAAAATTGGTTCTTCAAATGTCAGTTTTTCATTATTCATTATTATGCGTAAGTGTTCTAGGAGTGTAGAATGAAAACGTTCAATTGGAGAATTTGAAGTTGAAGAGTTACTTGAAGTATAGTGGATAGAAATATCGTTTTGAGTTAAAAATTCTTTTATTTCTATTGTGGTAATTGCGCCTTCTTGATCCGATACAAGAAGTTTTGGTTTTCCAAATAAGCTAAAGTGTCTCATTAGGGCTTCTTTGATATGGGGTGTATTTCTAGTTTCGATAGGGCAGGCCTGGGCAAATCGAGAAAATTTATCAATTATTGTAAGGATTGGTTTACCTTTATTGGCAAAGAAAATATCGATATGGCATATCTCTAACGGAAATTTAGGAGTTTGAGTTAATTGAAATTTCTGCCGTACCGGTCTTCTTTCATACTTTTCTTTTTGGCATATTTCGCATTGATTTATAAATAATGTTATTTTATTTCTGAGATTAGGAAAATAGTATGTTCTTTTTATTTTTTCAAAACATTCATTTATTCCTCTATGGTTATTTTCAAGATGGGAATCTTTAATAATTTTATCCTGTTCGAATTCGCATGTTATATCTTTTCTAATTTTTGTGCAGCGAAGTACTTTTAGTTGCTTATTACGTGAAAAATATTTTTCATAAACTTCTTGAAATGATAGGAAAAGTGTATTGTTTTCAATGTATACTGCATTTACCTGTTTTGGATTGAAATGTGTTTTTACTAGGTTAATGAGTGTTTCTTCATCATACTGTCTTAATTGTATAGTCTTTCTTGTACTTGAAAATATTTTTACTGTTTTAATTGAGGCACTGCCACTTTGTTTTAATGAAATAATGTGTTGATTTTGGAATTGATTTAAACATGATTCTGAGATAGGTATGACTTTCGCTATCATAATCTGCGCTATGAATTGTATTACCTGATGATTCTGATTCTTGGGCATTAATTTCCATTGGCTTCATTGAAATATTATCTAGATCTTCTTCCTGTATTGGGATTCTTGAAAGAGTATCAGCGTTATTATTAATTCTTCCGGGTTTATATTCAATTTCATAGTTGTACTCCTCTAATTTAAGTTTCCATCTAATCAATTTTGAATTTGGCTCTTTTACCGACATCAACCATCGTAGTGGCTTGTGGTCAGTTTGAATTCTGAACTTCCGTCCGAACAAATAAGGTCTGAAATACTGAGTTGACCAAACAATCGCTAATAACTCTTTTTCGATTGTTGAGTATTTTGTTTCATGGTCATTCAAAGTTCTACTTGCGTAGCAAATGGGATGTTCCTTTCCATTTTGCATTTGCGAGAGGACTGCTCCAAGAGCGAAGTTCAACGCGTCTGTTGTTAGGATAAAATCTTTTTCAAAATCTGGATATGCTAAAATTGGGTCGTTTATAAGTACAGTGCATTCTCGATTATCGCAACTAATTAAAACAAGGGTGGTTGCAATGACCGAAGTTGTTGCAATAACCGAGTAAATATTTTTGTAGGGTCAGTTCGAGATCTAAAGCGAAAACCATAAAACCAGCACTCATATATTTAATGCAACAAGTTCTTTTTCAATAACACTCATCACTTATTAACTCGCCATCTTTTGGATGACAAGGAGCGTTATCCAAAAGTAAAAGCGCTCTTGTTGGAAGTCCTTTCTAATTAAAAAAAAAGTCGTACCTAAAAGACTCAAAAAAAATATGAAATAAGACCTACCTGTGGCCGGTTTAATTTTGTTACCTCAGGCACAAAAATTACGAGTGGAACCATTTTCAAAGAATGCTAACGTCATCGAAGCATTTTTTTTGCCTTGTATACTACGGGCATCAGGATTCCTTGAAACCTACAATCGGCGTTATAGATTTGATTGGGAGTCAAATCGAGCTCTCTGACTTTTTTCTTAAATTTAATCAAGAATGAATCTACAAATTGCGGTTTGTTTGAAAGTTTTTCTCCACAAATTCTTACAAACAGCGAATTCCGTGTCTTTTCTTAAAATTTGTAACCCAACAATCTCCCATTAAAAGATCCTGGCCTCTCTTTTATTTTTTTATGAAATGGACACACCTTTGTTTTTAGGACCTCGCTGGAAAGTGGCACATTTTGCTTTCCTTGATTTTTCATCTCTTTTCCAGGGTATTCGCCACTTTTAATGTAATCCTCTTTCCGGCTCCAAATTCAGCATTAGAAACAAAATTTCTTATTGCACCCTCTTTTTTCGGTACAAAATGCAACGCAACAGACAAAAACGAACTTGGCAAGAACCTGAGTAATTAAAGATATCCATATAAAATCAAAAGTTGCACTTATCGAGTCAATTTTTTTTGAAGAGTTGCAATTACTGCGTCAACAATGATATAAATTCAGCTGTTGCGAAAATTGAGGAGTTGCGTGAATCGAGAGTTGCGGTAATCAAGAACGTACTGTAAATGCTTGCATATTTCAAAACATTTTTTGTACTGTTCATCTTTTATATTTATTTTTGCACCCTTTTTTAGTTTTGACGTAAGTGGTTTGGTAAGTTTAGCAAAGTCTTTTATAAACTTTCTATAATAGCCTAATAGTCCTAAAAATTGTTTAATCTGTTTGGGGGTTTTGGGTATAGGATATTCTTTAACGGCTTTTATTTTATCTGGATTTGGCTTTATACCTTCATCCGAAACTATGTGTCCTAGGAATGCAACTTCCTTGCATAAAAATTCCGATTTATCTAGCTGGATTTTAAGATTTGCTTTTCTAACTGGGCATAAGAGCATTAAAAACTTTCTTTAAATTCTGAATATGTTCTACTAATGATGTTGAAAAAATTATAATGTCGTCCATGTAGACAAGGCACATTTTCTGCAAATCTTTTAGTACGACATCCATCACCCTTTGGAAGGTTGCTGGACCATTTTTTAGCACAAAAGGCATGCGCACATATTCATAATGGCCTCCTTCTACTGTGAATGCGGTTTTTTTTATATCATCAGGATCTACCTCAATTTGGTGAAACCCTGACGCTAAGTCTAATGTCGTAAAGTACACAGAACGTCCTAACTTATCTAAAATTTCCGAAATATTCGGAATAGGGTACTTGTCATCTATTGTTTTGTCGTTCACTCTTCTATAGTCGACCACAAGTCGCCATTTCGTTTTATTTTATGAGTCTCCCTTTTTTGGTACAATCCATATAGGGGATGACCAAGGTGAATAGATAGGTCGTATGATTCCTTCGTTTAACATTTTATCTATTTGTCGTTTGATTTCTTCCTTGTGTATGTAAGGGTAACGGTAAGTTTTTGTGTAAACTGGTGTATCGTCTTTAGTTTTTATTTTATGTTTTATCTCATTTGTAAAACTTAAATTTTGATTTTCGTCATAGAATATGGCTCTATATTGATTTATTAATTTTAGTAAGGTTTCTTTTTCTTCAAGGTTCAAATGTTCCGTTCTTATTTCCTCCAATAGGTCTCTTTTTTCCTGTTCTTTAATTTCGAAGTTATTTATTTCTAATGTACTTACTGAAATACATTTTAATGGTTGCTCTATTTTAAATTCAACATCTTCGCTGTTGTTATTTTCTATAAGGATATTGGCTTTCCAGTTCTTTGCTTCATATAATCCACCTATCAATTTTACTTCGTTAATTACTTGTTCTTCGAGAAATACGTCTCCATATTGTTGATCTACGGGTATTTCTAGTTTTCTTACGCTATTTGAAGGAATGTTGTAAGTATATGTTCTTGTTAAAGGTTTATGAAATATCTGTATTTCATTCTCTTTTCTTTTAATTATATTTTTCGTTAAATCTATTTGTATTCCGCATGTGGAAAGAATATCGTAGCCTATTATGCCATCAAAATAGTCATGGAAATTAAAAAGATAGTATGTTACGGGTGGAGAATCAGCTCCGAATTCTTTAAAAAGTGTAGTTTCTACTTTTTCTGAGCTTTTTTATTTAAAGCTTTGATTACGTAGGGTTTTATTTTAGAAATATGTTCAGGTTTAACTAATGATGGATTCAATAGTGAGCTAGAGGCGCCTGTGTCTATCAGTAATTTAAGAATTTTACTGGGTGTTTTTATATATTATATTATCGAGGCTTGTTCCCAAAAATTTTCATATGAAAACAGTTCTTCTGCTGGAATTCTAAGCTCGTCAATTTCTTGATTTTATGCCTCTATCGTCAATTTCTTGATTTTATGCCTCTATTGAATTTATTTCATCTACTTGCATCCTAGATCTGTTGGAAGCGTTTTGGGAAGAATTTCTGTCGTTAATTGGTCTATAATTTGTCGATTGTATGTATTCGTTATTTGGCCTATTATTTGTCAATTGTCTGTATTCGTAATTTGGTCTATAATTTGTCGATTGTCTGTATTCGTTATTTGGTCTATAGTTTGTGGATTGCCTAAATTGTCTAGAATTATCTATTTCCATCGGATTCTGGGAATGCCTAGGATTTCTTTGATTGTTATACTGAATGGAATTGCTAAAGTCATTAGAGTTAATTTGTGGTCTATAACCAGGATTGGCATTATAATTTTGAAATAAAAAGTTTCCTTGATTTCCTTGGTTGTAAGTTCTATAATTAGAATTATTATAATTTCCTGAATTGGATGGATTTCTATTTAAAGCATTATTCGCCTTATAATTTACGTAACTGTTTGGTTCTATACTCAAAGCTATATCAAAGGCTTCTTCCAAAGTTGAAGGGTTCCTTGACAGCAGAATTGTTTTGAGAGGTTCTTTACACCCTTTTTTGAAGGTGTCCAAGCCTTCTTCTAGGTTTCTATTTATTAACATTTCCCTTATTATTGGACCTGATTTGATTTGGCTATTTAAAGCTGTCACCAGCTCAAGAATCTGGTCATAAAAATATGATACTGAACCTGTTTGTCTTAGAGTGCTTAACGAATTATAGAGTGTTCTCTGATCTCGGTGGTCGGAGAAGTGTTTTTCAAGACATTTTCTTATGTCAGCCCATGATTGGGGTTCGCTGTGAAGGCGGAGTCTATCACTCGCTTTTCCTTTGATTTTTTGCCTTATCGCTTGGAGCCATGATCCTAGGATAATGGGATCTGTACTAGATTTAATTAGTACCGGTTCTATTCGGTCTACCGATCTGAGAAAAGTATGTAGATCTCTGGGATCACCGTGAAAACTTGGCAAAGTTTTAATAGCATCTGGAGTGCTAATATCAGTTATATTAATTTGTGACACTTCGTTATTATTTTGTAAAGACATCTTTTTTCTCTTTTTTTTATATATTTATTTATCTATTTTTTCACGTTTTCTTATTCAGTTATCAAATTAATTAAATTCTTATGTATAAATTTGTTTTTTTTTTTTCTATTGAATTCAATGGGTTTTATATAAAATTTTAGTTTTATAAATATAATAGGTATTATTTCTTACAGAAAAATAATGGTGAGTATCAGCTTCGTTCCCTCGGTGTACTTGTTCTTTTAATTCTCCTCGATATGTCAGTCCTTAAAAACTCCAAATGGTTGATCTTCACTTTCTGCTTTGTTTCGTAGAAGTGTCTTTTGGTTTTCTTTCCAATTTTCGTTTGGAAAAGATTTCACAAAATGTTATTAGCTTTTTGAAAATGTTAATTCTCACTTCCTTTTCAATATTCACTTGAAAAGTTAGGTATTTTAAAATTTTCGAAAATGTTTAGTTTCACTGTCTTTTCTTTTGGTTTTTTCTGTTTCAATATTCCCTTGAAAGATTAACCAGAAAAGTTTGTAGATTAATTTCCAATTTTCGTTTGGAAAAATGTTTCACAAAACTAAAACTATTTATCGATTTATTTTAATTCAACCACTTGTTCGAGGGCTACCGACTGCGCCAGTTATGTACACGACTGAGGAAATAAATAAAAAAAACGAAATTTTAATTTTATTCAAAAACGTCTTTATTGGTTCGCACTTTTAACTGAACTGCTTAAAACTAGATTAATTTTACTTCTGATTTATTTTTGCTTGTGCAGCAACATTCCTGCACGTACAGTGTATGAAATTCGAATATCTATTTAATTCGACTGTGGGAACATAAAAATTAAATTTGAATTATTTAATTCGACTGTGGGAACATAAAAATAAAATTTGAATTTGACTTGAAATTTGATTAACATGAAAGAACATTTAAAATACGAAATTTGATAGAGGAAAGATATCTTAAGAATACGATAATGGATGTGTAGGTGCACCCATAACTATACAATGTCTTAAGTTTAACAAATTATAGATATATATATAAATTACATGTCAAAAAATTTAAATTAAAAGTCGGCTGACTTAATCGTCCTCAGGGTGTTCATACCCGGTTGTCAATGTGCTGTCATGGAATTTCATGCAAAACCGTAAGTTTTACGAAAGAGAAAATAGAGTGGTGAGTAAAATTTTTTTTGTATGGTTGGTTTACACTTAAAAACAAAAATATATTCACCTCACGGCACTTTTTGCATGCAAATTTTGTTTGCATCCAAAAATAATTTTTTTCCATTTTTAGGTCTATAGTTTATTAAATAAGTTAATGACTCAGTGGGTGGCTTAGGCCAGGCAAACATTTTTCGTCTTGAATATTATACAAAATTATGCACAGAATAGGTAGAAAGGTAGAAAATTGTTAATGTTTTTTTGTGCATGGAACTGTGAACTATGATTATAGCTACAATTATCTTCTTAGATAAAAGAGCAGTCTTAAAACCCAACGCAAGAAATGTTCCCTATTTTATGATGAGACAAGTATGTGAAAATTACGGGAACGGGTCGTTACTCTGTATTCCAAAATTCTGTATGAGCAAAATTCTGTATTTGAATAAAAAATTCTGTATGAACATAACTCTGTATTCCATTATTCTGCTTTTCCATTATTCTGTAATCTAAAATTCTGTAAGTCCAGAATTCTGTATTTCAAAATTCTGTAAATCCAAAATTCTATATTTTAAATGCTGTAAATCTAATATTCTGTGTTTTAAAATTATGTTCATCCATAATTCTGATTTTCGAAACTCTGTAAATCCAAAATTATAAATAAAAATGTTATAATAATTTTAAACAGGATTGTCTCCGTTAAACAACTTTTATTCAATTAACAAAAATTACGAAGTATTGCAAAGATAAACGTTCAATAGATATCACAAAAAAACAAAAAAAACAACAACAAAAACAAAACAAAATGTATAACTATGTATATAATTTAATAAATACTATATTATAAAGATGAAACATTTATTTTATTTGTTTGTTTGTTTTACCTACATATGTATGGGGTACTCTCTGGATATATTTAACCGATCCTTAAAATTCTTTAATAAATGGAAAGATAATGTCCGTGAGCAACATAGGCTAAATTTTATTTGGACACAAATTAATTGCAACGTTAAAATCTAAATGTTTGTACTTTTTTTGGGGTATTTGTGAGTTTTTGATTTTTATATTTCGAAATTTCAAAATTTATATTTGAGTTTGAAAGGTTATTCTAAGGGGAAGGCTTAACGGTTAAAAAATTCAATTTGTAGGGATAAACGGGGTAAAAACAAAAATGGTATGAGATAACAAAAATTATTTTTCTGTTTGATAGAGTTTACTAAGAGGATGTTGTCTTCATACATAGGGTGATATGGGGTAGAAATAAGAAATGAGTATATGATTTTAAAAAAAATTTAAGTTGGGAAGGTTATTATTAAAGGCTTAAGGACTGGAGACATTTCAAAATTTAAATACTTATAGTGTGAAATGGGGTATGTATATGATATGGGATCGGATTTTAAACGTACTTTTTTTATTTGAAAGGTTATATGTAGAGGATATCATTCGAAAATTTTGCCTAAACGAGCAAAGCTAGGGCGGGCCTGCTAGTAACCTAATATAGATGAAGATTCTTGACTAACCTTTTTAAATACTCAGTCTCACTTAAAGCTCTTCTTTTTTTGATAATAGAAAAAGTGCGCACTTTTGTTCCGAAATTCTGTAAATGATAAAAGAAAAATAGTTTTGATAATGAAAAAAAGTGTGCACTTTTTTTCATTGTCCAAATTTCTGTATTCCAAAATTCTGTAAATAATAAAAGAAAAATAGTTTTGATAATGAAAAAAAGTGCGCACTTTTTTTCATTATCAAAACTATTTTTCTTTTATTATTTACAGAATTTTGGAATACAGAATTTTGAAATCCAAAATTTTGAAATACAGAATTTTAGATTTACAGAATTTTGGAATACAGAATTTTGAAAACTGAATTTTAGCATTTACAGAATTTTGAAATACCGAATTTTGGATTACAGAATTTTGCAATCCGAATTTTGACACATACAGAATTATGACCCCAACCCGAAAATTACTTGACAACATTCTGCCAATAATGGAAAAGGTTTTAGTCAAGTAAATCAATGGTTTGACCCAAGACAAATTGTAACAAAAGAAAATTTTATGCGAATAGACTCAGACCTCTGGTACTTAAGACATATCCAAAATTAGCCAAAATTAGCCCATGGGAACATTGGTATTTAGCCATTTCCAAATTCGCATATGACAAAATGTATTCAGTTATAAAGCAGACTTCTGATACATCTATTTATAATGATTTTTCACGCTGATTCGAACTTGATATCAGTTTTTACCAAAATGAATCTTCAAATAAATAAAGAAAAGAATCAGCAATTATATCTCAGACCCTTACTTATGAGTAGGATCTCTAAATAGAGTTTTCTTTTTTTGTCATTTCATCAATTTAGTTTTTCCTTGTTTTTATGAGTAGGTACTAGGTTGGTTTAGTTATTTGTTTATATCTTTAAAAACAAAAGTCCTAGGACCATTTGGTTTTTTGTGTTTGACTAAAAATGAAATAAGCGTTAAATATTAAAGTCAAAAATAGTATTAATAACATAAAATTTGTAAACAAAATAAGTTTAAACGATTTATTTTTAATTATATTTTCAAAATTTTGAGTTTGAAGGTTAATTTTTCAAAAACTTTTCACGTGAGAAACTTAATTTAAAAAAAAACATTAAGGAATGGACTTTTGGCTTTACAAAAAATTACAGCATAATATTGTACGTAATGCCGTTGAGTTTTAATATGGTTTTTAAGATTTAGGTAAAAAATTTATCACTAAGTTGGTTTTGTTTATATCTTTAAAAATAAAAGTCCCAGAACCATTTCGTCTTATGCGTTTGGTTAAAAACTGACTAAAGCATTGAATATTAAAGATAAAAAAGTACTTAATATCATAATAATAACATAACATTTTGAAAAAAAATCAGTTCGAACAATTTGTTTTTAATTGTTTTCAAAAATTTGAGTTCGAAGCTTAATTTTTCAAAAACTATTCTCTTAAGCAATTTAATTTAAAAATAAAATTAAGGAATGTATTTCTGGCTTTACAAAAACCTATAGCATGATATTATAAGTGTGGCCATTGTTTATTATGTTTTTTTTCAAATTTAAGTGATTTTTTTGTAAATTGTCCCTCCCGCTCAAACGGGGGCAGTAAGACCTCCCATTAAAATGACTTTTTTCTTTTTTCGGTATAACCTACATTCTCTCATCATTGCATCAATGCATTCAAATTTAAGTCATTTCCCGGTGGAGGACTGTGGCTAGTAGTTAGTTTTGCGCAAAAAATAAATGTTTGACGTTTAAGCATAGTTAACAGTTCCCATTCAAAAGAAAAATCAATTTTTTCAATACAAATTTGCACCTATTCTGTGTTTAATTTTGTATAATATTTCAGGCGTAAAATGTTTGCCTTTGCTTAAGCCACCCATTGAGTCATTAGTTAACCGCTTATTAATAAATTACAGGCCTAAAATGCAAAACAATAAATTTTGAATGCAAAAACCATTTGCATGCAAAATATGGTGTTTGGTGAGCATATTTTTTTTTTTTTTTTGAAGTGTAAATATTTTTTATTCACCCCAACTTTATCTCACGTGAAACGATTGTCCTATTGTTTTGCAGTTCTATGACAGCAATGGTTCCTTTTTGCATGAAACTGTAAACCAAAATAA
Source organism: Dasysyrphus tricinctus (assembly GCA_963921185.1). Taxonomy (NCBI): domain Eukaryota; kingdom Metazoa; phylum Arthropoda; class Insecta; order Diptera; family Syrphidae; genus Dasysyrphus; species Dasysyrphus tricinctus. The sequence continues at coordinate 181,381,717 of OY992530.1, forward strand.
GTAATTTTGTATTTCACCTCAATAATTTTAAACATCCGAAAATAATTGCGTAGATTTTTGCACGGGAACTTGTGCAAAAAATGTCACTGATATTTTTTTACCAAAAAAAAAAAATGCGTTTGGAATTTGTATTTTGCTTAAATATAAAAAAAATCGTTTACAGCAGGACATTTTTTCTTTGAGAACAGTTTTTTTTTCACCACCAAGCTTTTTTTACTCAAAAGAACTGTATATGTTTTTAGCTGGAATGGTGAAATATTTTTTCGAAAAATTAATTTTTATTTTGTAGAAACTATTTGATAAATATAGTACAATTGGTGTTTTCAATAATCTGCATTTATAATCACCTCCTCTATGGTTGCATGTGGTTATTATTTGGAATTTTGTATTAATAACTTTTTGAAAGCTAATACCTTGCATTTGGTTTTTAAATCAAGTTGTTTAAGCGAATAGTTTTTGAAAAATTAAATTTCAGTCAAAATTAAAAAAAAAAATTGTTTTTTTGTTTTTTTTTTTCTTAATTCGATATTTTTTAAAATTTTATGTAACTAATTGTTTTTTTTTGTGATCAATATTCAATGCCCTCATTAGTTTTTAGTTCATTACCGAAAACTAAATGTAAAAATCTTTCTTAGTTTTTGAGAAATTAAGAAAAAACAAAATGTACTTTTACCAGTAAAGTCCGAAAAAATTAATTTATTAATGAATTATCCATAATTTAAACCTTTTTTCGGGATTATTTTTTTTTTCTTAATTTCTCAAAAACTAAGGAAGATTTTTACATTTGGTTTTCGGTAATGGACTTAAAAATAATGAGGGCATTGAATATTGAACACAACGAAAGCACTAAATTCCGTAAAATTTTGAAAAATATCGCATTAGAAAAAAAAAATCACAATTTTTTTTTTAGATTTTAACTTTGAAATTTAATTTCTCAAAAATTATTGGCTTAAAAAACAAATCATTTATAGCTACCAATTAACAAACTTGATTTAATTAAAATATTGGCTTTCAAAAAAATTATAGCACATTATTAGATATACATATTTTCGTTGATTTTAAATGTTTTTTTTTTGCATTAAAAGTCAATAGCTGTGTTCGCGTACTCACACAGAACAGCCAAATTCTACCCAAATCTACCAAATTTAGCCCAAAGCTGTTCGCGTACGCAAAAAATGTGTAATTTTTGGCAGAAGAGAACGCTCACGAGAGAGTAAAAAATTTCCCCTTCCTGACAATTTTTGCCAAATTCTGCCCAAGGAATTAGTTTGGGCAGAAATGGTAAGTGCTGTGTTCTAGAGTTGAAAACAACAACACATAAACAAAATGGCTGTTGTTTACTTTTAGTTTTGTTTTTTTTCTTAGTAAAAGTGATTTTTGTTCTTATCTGTTCGTTTTTTTTTATTTAATAATTTTATGGAACTATTTTTAAAGAAGAAAAAGTGATAAATAGTGAATTTCTTCTTTTCTTCCTTTCTAAACAATATTGTGTAGTGCTTTTATATAATAAAACTGATTTCATAATAAAATATTTTTAATAGTAAAAAATTTTGTTATAAAATGTATTTGAGTTCTTCATTTCTAGAATGCTGCGTTCGAGATTAATTAGGTATTAAAAAAATATCAAATTTAATGAAGAATATAAAGTTAAAATAGAAATTTTAATGCTGTGGCTTTGTTTTTTATTTTCTGGGAAGCTTTGTTTTTGTTTACTTTTTGTTGGTGTTTGAAAAGTGGTAGAAATTTTTGGTTCTATGCGTTCGTGTACTTTTGCACAGATTTACTTCTCTCTGAGAGAATTGCATCTCAACTCCTCAAAATTTGACAGACTGCCCAATTTAGCCCAGAAAGTACACGAACAAACCTAATGTTTCAGAAACTGCCCCCACTGCCTCAGGGAGGGCAGATACAACTTTCCCCCCATACAATTTTGTGCTTATAATAACCCCAAGAACCAAACCCTAAAATACTTCCACTCAGGTCCGGGACACCCTGTATATCAGAGCGCTCACCTGAGCAGCCAAATTTTTTTTACTTAGTATTTGACAGCAAAACTGGGGAAATTCTCTGATCCTCAGAAATATAAACTGGACCATTGACTTCTAATAGTCGTATACATGTTTACAAATAACGATACAAACCCTATCACTAATTCCATCGTAATCGGAACGGTTACGAATCCCGACAAAACAATATATCAGAATCCATCGTAAAATCTCAAACAAATCGCCATTGCGAACGGAAATGCCGATAGCTTCTTTCGGGATCAGTAAGTTTCCGATTATGATGGAATTCGTGAAAGGCATGAATAAAATAATTGAAGGTAAACATTCTTACCTGAAGTCAAGGCAAAGTTTTGCTCTCTTTACGACCAACCACAACAGAAGCGCGGCCAAGACAGAGTTTATCAGAAAAACGAAAAAAATTATTCTACCCTCGTGTTTAGAAATCCACATCACCTACAGGGCAAGGATTCAGCATTAATTTAAATGAAATTTCAAACCGATTTTTAATGCATTTTTATCTTCGCTGAAAAAAAGTAGTATGTTACATACAACAAAAATTTGGTAGAATTGTTGGTGCATTTAACATGCTACTTTTTAAGCCAAGATAAAAATGCACTAAAAAAACAGGGCTGTTTGAAAATATTTACATCATATCTAAAAAAAGAGGACACTGGTAAGTTCTCATCCCAAATGTAACTGCACAACAGTATTACAGCTCCAAGCAAGGAATACGTGCAAAATTGCATGCACATAATCTGGCCAAGAATTAAAAATAAATCCCATTGAACAATTCGGAAGCGCCCGTACTTCATCGTTTCTTTTTTAATAAAAAAAAAAGCAGAGAGAGAATATCAAATAAAGAACAGAAGCCAAAGCCAATCCCAGAGAATATCAAATAAAGAAGCCAATCCTCAGCTGTCAATTTGAATTGACTACAAGCATAGAAGAAGAAGTAAAGGAAGTGGTGTATATGACGGTGTCCACATTGGGTATGAAAAAGTGGATTTTTAATGACTTTTCAGTATTCACATCTCACTTCAATGAAGGAATGGGAGCGAGATATGAATACTGAAAAGTCATTAAAAATCCACTTTGTCATACCCAATGTGGACACCGTCTATCACATATACAGTGTACGTGAGTGAAGCAGCAAGAATTGAAAAAAAAAAAAACAAATTGAGATTCATCTGTCATTTTGCCGAGCTGGAAGGGAAGTGTTTCGAGATTTCAATTTGTTAAACAAGTGAAAAAGTTTATAAATCTAAATAAAAAAGTGAAATTAAGGTTAGAATAGTGAATACTGTCAATAATTTATTTAAAAAAATATAAAACAGCATGTGGTGGCTACGTTAAATCCTCTAAAAACGCCTATACTAAGGAATATACAAATATTTTATTTTACAAGTTAGTTTTGCCTGTTATTTCCGTATAAAGTAACGTGAAGTGATGTTATTTAGGTGAATAAATTATCTAAGAATACTTTAAAATCAATATTTTATCGCAATTTACTATAAAAATAGCAAATTTGTTGAAAACAAAAATATACTTTAATCCACTGATTTCGTTGAGACTCATCTGTCAAATGAGAAATTCTCGCACAGGGTCGATCTAGTTTTTGTTGGTGATGGCAAGGCGCTCAAATCCGTTTAGCGCCCGTAGTGCAGAAATATTTTTTAACGCTTTAAATAAAATATTTTTAAAGGCCCTTCTGCTGTTGCCCCTATTTATCTTGTTGGTTTTATAACTTTGTCAAGAAGTGTTTATTTCAGTTTAAAAGTACGCAACGATAAAAAACATCACTTTATTAAGTAGAATATGATAGAAAACTTATCTGTGAAAAGAAAAATTCGTGCACCCTATTATAGGTGTTTTTATATGATTAAATGCAGCACCACATAATTTTTTTACATATACATATATTTCTTATTAGTAAAGTTTTTCAAATTACTCACTAAATTAACTTTCATTTCACTTTTTTATTCATTCTAATAGGCTTTTTCACTATTTTTTTGATATAAAATCTATGTACACTTTTCTACAGCTCGGCAAAATGACGGAAGCATCTCAATTGTTTTTTTTTCTATTTTAAATCTGGCTTCCTTTGAGCGCCCCAGCCTTCAGCCGTGTAACTGCACTGCGACCCTGGGGCAATGCAATTGTGTTTGTGTAACTCACACAATTTTGAAAAATGCTTCACTGTTTCCACGATATGCCAGTTCCTTTACTTCTTCTTCTTTGACTACAAGCTGAAGCGAACAGCTGATGTATTAGACAGAGAATATCAAATAAAGAAGCCAATTGGGCTTTTCCAAAAACTGTCTTTGTCTTTTATCTTTCTAATTTTGACAGTTCAAAACAACAAAAACAAAACGCGTGAAACCAAACTTGATAAAAAGGAAACAAATGCTCTTCGGTGCAATAAAGTGGATTTTTAATATTTTCTGTGATGTTTTATAAAAATAAGCTTAACAAGCTATTGAAATTGATTTATTGTTAAATTGGCGTTATAACCACAGTTTTATGCGTATAGGAAAACAAACAAGCATTGTATTGTTAAAATATTTGGCAAAATCGAAAGTAAAACAGTAATGAGGCATATTCAAAAAAGAACTTTCTACGACGATATTTAAAATGTTTTATTTTTATTTGGTAGCAATAGTTTTAACAAAAACTTGTTTAGAATTAAAGTTTTCCCCAAATAAATACGAAAGCATGAACAAGAAGTTAATAAGTATTTTTTATTTTAAGATCCACGCAATTCACTGTTCGCGCTTTTGACAGGGTTTGTTTACTTTTTATTGATTTTCGACCAGCTGTTTTCTATTTTTTTTCTTGTTTTACACTGACGTCTGGTGGATACTCAGAATCCTCAGCTGTCAATTTAATTTGCCTACAAGCTGAAGCGAACAGCTGATGTATTAGATTGGAAAAGTATTAGTGAAAAGCAGTGACAATACGCACACATAGAATTAACTCGTCCATTCAGCACATCGTTCAGCACAGGACTTGGTGTTGCTGCAATTCACATCGATTCATCGACACGAAATAAAATTACAAATACAACAATGTAAACAAATGGGTTTTGGAGGAGAATATCAAATAAAGAAGCCAATCCTTCGTACGTTTCACCCCCCAAAACCATTTTGTTTACATTATTGTATTTGTAATTTTATTTCGTGTCGATAAATAGATATGCACTGCAACAACAACAAGACTTGTGCTGAATGATGTGCTGAATGGACGAGTTTATTCTGTGTGCGTTTTGTCACTGCTTTTCACTAATACTTTGCAAATCTAATACATCAGCTGTTCGCTTCAGCTTGTAGGCAAATCAAATTGACAGCTGAGGATTGGCTTCTTTATTTGATATATTCTCTGGTTCATACCAGCTTCACGTGAGGCCATGATATAAGAATAACATGGTATTTTTATACCATGACGTGAGGTGACTCATTTTGACGTCTCTCTCTTTTATCTCATTCCTATCTATTGGAAGGAAAGATAGGCGAGGTGAAGCAGAAGCAGAGAATATCAAATAAAGAAGCCAATCCTTCGTTCGTTTCATCTCCCAAAACCCATTTGTTTACATTGTTGTATTTGTAATTTTATTTCGTGTCGATGAATCGATGTGAACTGCAACAACAACAAGACCTGCGCTGATCGATGTGCTGAATGGACGAGTTGATTCTATGTGTGCGTTTTGTCACTGCTTTTCACTGATACTTTGCAAATCTAGTACATCAGCTGTTCGCTTCAGCTTGTAGGCAAATCAAATTGACAGCAGAGGATTGGCTTCTTTATTTGATATTCTCTGGGCAGAAGTTTTTAAATTTTTTGAAAATTTCTGCCTCACCTCTCCATCTCTTTCTTTTCAATAAATAAGAATGAGATACAAAAGAGAGACGTCAAAAAGAGTCTCCTCACGTGAAGCTGGTATGAACACCGTAGATTTGCAAAGTTAAATGAAAAGCAGTGACAAAACGCACACATAAGGCGTGTTTTGTTGACCTCCTTAATGTGAACATTAAGAAATACTTCACATTAAGGAAAATTTTCAAATGCAAATTCCAACAACAACAAATTAACTTCACATTTGAGCTCCAGTAAAGTGCCTTTCACATGAGCTGCGAGCTGCGAGCTGCGAATGCGAATAAATTTATTTAGGCAATTCCAAGCGCAAATATCAACAAATAAGTGTTTTAACTTTTCAAAAAAGTGAATAAACGATCCTATCTACAATTTTAAAAAGAAAACACGAACACAAATTAGTTTAAATTGTTGAATTTAGCATTTTTTTATATTCTACGCGACCACCGAGGTATTTGCTGCGAACTGCCAAACCCTTATTCGCAATCCACAACATTAAGACGCATTCCACAAATCTGCGAATGAAAAATTCGCTCGAATTTAACCTCAAATTTTGTCAGCCCCATTTCACTAGTTTATTTTCTATGACTATTCGCGTCTGTCAGCGACCACTCATGTGAAAGAAATGTCAAAACTCACGACCATTCGCAATTCGCAGTTCGCTATTCGCAGCTCATATGAAAGGCACTTAACTCAATGGCTGAATGTGGAACGTATCTTAATGTTCACATTAAGGAGGTCAACAAAACACACCTATAGAATCAACTCGTCCATTCAGCACATTGTTCAGCGCAGGTCTTGTTGTTTTTGCAATTTACATCGATTCATCGACACGAAATAAAATTACAAATACAACAATGTAAACAAATGGGTTTTGGAGGGTGAAACGTACGAAGGATTGGCTTCTTTATTTGATATTCTCTGGCCAATCCTTCGTACGCTTCACCCATGGTATAAAAATACAAGGTATGTTGTATATGAGATGAAGGGTCGCCATATTTGGTTTTGTGTGACGTCATAGCGAGTGTTCACCAGCACATAGCTTTAAAAAATAAATTATTTATTGTTTTACTTGAAATTTAACAAAACATAACTTCAAAACATAATTAATCTATTGTTTTACTTTGAGTTTTAATAGCAAATAGCTTCAAAACATAAACAATTTCTATTTACTTTTTTTGCCATAAATGGCAAACAATTGAGATCATTCACTCGCAATGACGTCACGACTCAATTGCCTGAACTGTCAAGCATACCTTGTTATTCTTTTACCATGCGCTTCACCCACAGCAAAATTCAGTACTGAAACGTACGGTTGAACGCAAACTTCAGCCAAATGTCATATTTTTTTTCTGTCAAAATATTGTGTTTACTTTCCGATTTTACTGGAAGCGAATATAAAAAGTACTTTTTTTGTCGGAAATCAAAAATTGAAATTAATGGCCTTTTCGATTGGGGATAGAATGACAGTTCTTGTTCTGAAAAGAACAGAAAATTGTTCTGAATTTGATTTCAGAATCGAAATTAGAAGCGTTCACACGTATCGAATCGCTGTTCCGGATTGCCAATCGAAAAGGTCATAAGTTTAAACCAAAAATTAGTGACTCCGGAATGAAGGTATATGTAAGTTGACTGGAAAACGCTTGTTCTTTGTTTTTATTTGGATTAATATTTTCAAAAATAGTTGAAGCCAACCAACTAATCTTAAGGCGCCAGTTATAGCTATCATTGAAAGTGGAAAGTTGGGTCTATTTGAAATTTTTTTTGACTAGAAATATTAATTAGGCGTGTTCAGGAAAATGAGATCTCCGACGGCTCAGTGTCAAAAACTGAGCAAGCAAATCCAATATTTTCTTTCCTCAGTTATTTGACAGCAAAAATTCTGAGAAATCCTGTTCACAAGACTGAGATTGCTGCGGGCTCTGAGATCTCATTTTCCTGAACTCGCCTATTAAAAATAATGAATGATTTTGCTTTCTAAACGTCCCAAAATCAATCATTAAGGTTTTCAATGATGAGTTTCAATGATAGCTATAACTGGCACCTAACACGTTTTACTCCCAAATGAAAGTGTTCTTGGGGCCTTTCCAACGATCCCAATTTATTATTAATAAAAGTGGTGAAAAATATCATTTCTTGTTTGTCATGTATGAACAAGTTGAGGAACAGAGCGAGAGAGTTCCGACATCGAATTTGTGAACGAACACACCAAAAAAAGTTCCTTCTCAAAACAAAGCAGGTGGCGTTGCAGCTGGCGTGGCGGGAAATATTTCTCAAACGCAGACAGAACGAAGAAGAAACAAAAACAAAAAGGAAAACTTCTTTTTTCCACTTAAAAGTAAATTTAATTTGTGTTTTTTCAGTAATAAAGTAATAATACATTTGAATTATATTAATAAAGTAACAATCCCGAACTGTGTTGTTTTTATTCACAAATATATTCTACTCAGTGGGAAGATTTTCGTCGTAGTTCACGACATTTTTACTTTTAATGCGTCACATTTATGCCACAGTAGTTTTCCTTTTACGTTCTTCTATTAAAGTTGAAGTAATTTATAAGAATTAATATAAATCGATGAACAAAAGAAGTTCTCGAAAAACAAAGGGTGTTTTACCAAGCAAATTTAGCGACTATATCACACACCAAACGAAGATGACATCCGACTCAGAAGAAGAAGTCAACTTGGACAACACCATAAAACCTGACAAGCAGAATACTGGATGTAGCGTAGACGATCTGGCTATGGAGCTTTCCGTAGGGGAAATTTCCCAATAATTTCCCTTCCAAAAGCTTTTATTTGACAGCTGGTAAATCTGCTATAATCCGGCAGATGGCGCTTCTTTCGTTTGAGAGTTGCTATAATTATAGCTAATAAGGGTATGTTTGCACTGTGACCGTAAGCTTTATTGTGTCCGTTTGTTTGCATTTCGGAGTCGTTATAGTTCAAATATGGAAAGTTATTACAATACCATCCGACTTCAAAAGTGTCTCAAGGGAGCTGCAAGGGAAGTAGTAGAGTCTCTCTTGATTCTTTCCAGCAATGTTGTACACGTTATTGAACAACTAACGTTTATGTTTGGACGGCTAGAATGTTTAGTACGTAGCCATAATACTAAAGATAAGAGCCCTACCAGTCATATCCGAATCAGACATTCAACAACTTATCCCATTTGCTATTAAGATTCAAAATTTGGTTGCCTTTCTGAAGTCAGCAGGGGCACAACCACACCTTAACAACCCGACCCTTTTAGAAGAACTGGTGCAAAAACTTCCTCTCAGTAAACGACTAGAATGGGCTCGTTATTCGTCATTTGCTGGGCCATATCCGACGGTTGAACTTTTGGGGCAGTGGGCAAGTGAGAATGCCAGGTTAATTTCCACCATTTTACCTGTTACTACCGGCATGGAAGGTCAAGACAGGAGGAACAAACAACTATTGCATATAACTCCAAACGTCGATTGCCCAAAGTGCAAGGGTAATCATCGCCTAGGAGAATGCTTACAATTCAAGAGTATGTCGGTGCAGGCAAAATGGGATTTGGTAAAGCAACATAGATTATGTTTCTCGTGTTTGCAACTCGGACACACAGTACTTCAATGTCGTAGCAGGAGGAAATGTGGCCTCAATGACTGCCAACGCCTACATAACCGGATGCTTCACGATTGAAGGTAGAAGCAAGTGATGTGGACAAATCGTCAAATGGAGAGACTTCCAAGAAATCAACCGAGGAAATAAGAGAGTTTGTTAGTTGCTGTAACTCTGATGAGACTGTCAATTTCTTCAGAATTATTCCAGTAAGACTTCATGGTCCAAAAGGAGAGGTCGAGACATATGCGTTTGTTGGACGAAGGTTCTTCCGTTACCTTGTTGGAGGAGGACTTGGCAATGGAATTGGGAGCTGTTGGTACTGAAGATTCTTTGACACTGCATTGGACGGTGTTCATACCAGCAAACTCCATTTTAACTGACAATAATCGATTTCACAAAAATGTACTCTCACAATTTGAACATTTCGATGAGTTTTCAAAGAGTATAGAAGTTCTAAACAGTTCCATCGAGACCCTTAGCAAACGATGTTTCTCTAACCAATCTTCTATCGATAAGAAACTTTCATCTATTGTGCAGCTTTTAAATCCGCGGGTAGAACACAATCATTGCAAGTTTGAAAATATTAACCGCGAAATACGCTCTACAATTGAATCTGTTCTTAGCTCCCATCCGCTCGATAATTTAACTAATCAAATGCAAATCATTCGTACCGACCTCAATCTCTTTCTACAAGATACCTCGAGTTCAATGTCCTCAGCATCATCTCAACTTACATCGATCCTTCACGGCCTTGCTTCTAGGATTACCGACATCAGCAATGAGCTTACTGAAACGCGCACCTCTTTTAAAGATGTAATTGAGGAAATCAAAATCACTTCCTGCAAAATCGACGAATTACCTTTGCATGTCCAACCAAGCGTACCTAATTACAACTACGATACATCCATTCTCACTGAAATGATTGAATCCACTCAAAGTGCATCTCTCTCCATTACTTTACCTGTGCCATCACCTTCACCAACCATATCAACAATATCAGATAACACTGTCCATGTTGCTCCGTCCGAACCTGTTATCCATCGTTTTGGCACTACTTGGACTGAAAGCGAATGGAATGTCAGAATTAATAAACTTAAAACGGCTTCTGAATTCACGCCTTTCTTCGTTAAAGGAACTCCAATCTATGCAAATGACTCTTGGACTCGCAAGCTTTTTTTGAGTAATTTCAAATTCAACCTTGGAGAATGTCAAAAGCTAACTTCATCAAGTTTCAAAGTTTTGATTCCATCAAGATATCAATGGTTACTCGTCTCTACCGCCCATCCTATTTGCTTACTTGGGGAAATTAAAATCTCTAATTGGGTCAGTAAAATTTCAAAAAAAACTTCTATGTCTAAACAAAAAAATGTAAACTTTTATAATACTAGTTCTAAGACCAACCCACCCAGTTATAACTCCATAAACAATCCCAATTTTAAAACGCCTATTATCCCAAATGATCCCAAGTTTCCCGAACGCAAACGCATATCATTTAATACTGACGCTAAATCCTACCCATCTTATAATACTGTATCAAATAAGAGCACTAATTCTAACGTAAATTATAGAAATTTTATCCATTCTCACACCTTAAATCCTTCCTCTCAGTCCACCACTCAAAGCCCTACTTCTACTGCTCCAAACCTTTCTAACTGTCCAAGCGATACTCTCGTTTCGCATACACCTATGTTTCCTCCTCCAATTTTCGACCCAATGTTTCCGCCTTCTGTTAAATTAACTTCTAAATTCGCTAATCCAAAGCCAACAATTGATGAGATCGATGGCCGGTATATAATGGCAAGGCTTCGTGACAGTAAACTATATGATAATGTACGTCTTTACCTTGCGTTCTTACACGATAAGCCGGACTCTGTTTGTATTGACGGTAAGACCAAAACTAACCTCTTGGTATCGATACAAAAAGAAGGTCTCCCAACCGACCACAGCTCTCTTATCAATATATATATCCGTTTTCATGAAGGTTTTAACATCTCTCGTTCTACAGTCTCGAAAGACCTTGCTACTTACGCATCTCATGTTAATTCAAAACTTTCTCCCTTCACTAGATTCAGTAATAAGCCTCATCTTTAATAGTAACCCTATTCTAAATACTTTATCTACTGACGCTCCCCCAACTACGCTATCTCTTTACTACCAAAACGTTAGAGGGCTCCGCACCAAAACCTCTACTACGTTTCTCAACTCCCAAAAACTGCCATTCGATGTTTTTGCCCTAACAGAAACGAACCTTTGTCCCAGTATTCTCGACAGTGAGCTATTCACATCCGACTTTTTCGTCTTCCGAGCCGATGGTCAAATCATAGATGATGGTCCCTGTGGGCGTGGAGTTCTCTTGGCTGTTCACAACCGACTGAATGCAACCCTTGTTGAAATCTCTAATTCGCCACTCTTCGAATTCGTCTGTATCAAGGTCTCTGTCTATAATCGGTGTTTCTACATTATCTGCTCTTATATTCGCCCTGCACAACCCATCCTCGCATATAAACTAATGGTAGACTCTTTTGATTCGCTTTTTGAGGCAGCAGAATCCAGTGATGACTTCATCATAGTCGGCGATTTCAATTTACCCGATCTTGTTTGGATTCCATCAGAGGATGAATTGCACTTTGTTCCCTGCAATACTACTTCAGAAAAGGAATCTCTTTTCACGGATCGCTTATTTGAAAATGGCCTATTTCAAATAAGTGGGATCTCTAACAACTTGGAGAGGCAGCTTGACCTCATTTTTTCTTCTGACCCTTGCAACTCAATTGTCACCAAAAGTGTCCACCTTCTTTCCACCCTCGATCTATATCACCCTCCCTTATCTCTTCCTTTCACTGTCGATCAAGGTATATCCGTCGTTGATGCAGAAGTTTCATTTCATTTTAATTTCCGGAAAGCCAACTTTAATCAACTCGAGATCCTTTTAAACAATATTGATTTCAGCCTTTTTTTGAACTATAAAACCCCCATTGACATCGCCCTTTCATTCTTCTATACTACAATCTTTGAATGTTTGCTCCTTTCTGTCCCTTACGTGCCTCAAAAGAATTGTTTGTCATCACCCCCCTGGTATACTAAGGAGTTGCGAACTGTTCGAAATACAAGGAATAAGTTATGGAAAACTTATTTAAAATCCCAAACATATTCAGATAATTTAAATTACGAGCAAGCTCTTTCCAATTATTTCTCTCTCCTCTGCGATTCTCTATACCATGCATATCTTGACAAAATGCAGGCCTGTCTCATCTCTGAACCGAAGCGGTTTTATCAATTCATTAACGCAAAAAGAAAATCTGATGGTCTTCCGTCTACCTTCAATTTTAAGAACACCTCATCTGCTGATCCCGAAGTAATTGTCAACCTCTTTGCTAATTTTTTCAGTCAGTCTTATAGCGATGCTGTTAATAATCCTGATCTAGAATATTTTGAGTACTTGTCAAGCAGTTCGTAAACTTCACTAGTCTCTCTTGATATTTCTCCTTCGTCAGTCAGTGAAAAAATAAAACTACTTAAGGATGACTTTTCTCCTGGTCCTGATGGCATTCCAGCCATTTTTCTCAAAAAATGTGCTAACGTGTTGTGCGAACCTCTCACAATTCTGTTTAAACTCTCTCTTTCGCAAGCAGTTTTCCGCACTTTATGGAAAAACTCATTTATTTTTCCAATTCACAAAAAGGGAAATAAGAACGAAATCTCTAACTACCGTCCGATAGCTAAACTTTCTTCTATACCCAAGCTCTTCGAAAGCATTGTGTATGACGCTCCACTACAACATGGTTTTATTAAGGGCAGGTCCACTACGACGAACCTCACTCAATTTGTTTCCATGGCACTTTGTGCTCTGGAAAAAGGCTACGATGTTGATGTGATCAGTACTGACTTCAGCAAAGCTTTTGATAAGATCTCTCACCAAATTATCTATATTAAGCTAGGAGCATTTTCAAACCCATACGTAACAAAATCTCTCTTCATCACATTTGTTAGACCTATTCTTGAGTATGCAAGTCAAGTTTGGTCTCCTTATCAAACCACCCACTCATCTAGACTTGAAGCTGTGCAACGTAGGTTTCTCCGTTTCGCCTTACGAAATCTTCCATGGTCTGATCCTCTTTTCCTTCCCCCTTACGAACATCGGTTACAACTGATTGACTTAAACACCCTTGCTAAACGTCGCGCTGTTGCAGACATACTCTTCGTTCACCAAGTCATTACAGGGGCCATCGATTCTCCGCAACTTCTTGAATTAATTTTCTTTAACACCAATCCACGTAGCCTTAGATCTGTTCCCTTCCTTCGCCTTCCTACTCACCGAACCAACTATGCCCATTTTAACCCAATTTCAAGAATGTTACGATTAGCCAATAGTGCACAGCATCTCCTTGATTTTAACCCAAGTGTATCCTCCCTTAGAAAAAACCTTTACTCTAATTATCCCTAACCCCCTTCTTTTTTTAGTTTTTAGTTAGAATAAGTTGTTATTATATGGTTTAAGTTATCTTATTATTGTTATTATTATATAAGCTTGAATTAAGCGAATAAAATAAATTTAATCTTCACGTGAGGCGACTCATTTTGACGTCTCTCTTTTTTATCTCATTCCTATCTATTAGAAGGAAAGAGATGGCGAGGTGAGGCAGAAGTTTTTAAATTTTTTGAAAATTTCTGCCTCACCTCTCCATCTCTTTCTTTTCAATAAATAAGAATGAGATACAAAAGAGAGACGTCAAAATGAGTCGCCTCACGTGAAGCTGGTATGAACACCGTCTTGGATTGGAGATCAAACTACAAGTGAGCGTTCCTATCTTGTCGATGTTAAGATCACTGCTTGGAACAACAAAAACCGTAGATATAGACTGAATCACGCCCGAACGTTGAAGAAGTTGTCTTTGCCGACTCAGACTCTTCAACTTAAAGAGTTACAAGCCAAGTTCAAACACCTTCGTAATTTGCCAGTGTATGACTACGTCAGAGCGAAACCAAGAGTGCTGATTGGCATAAATAATTGCCATTTGGGGGTGCCACACAGAACTGTTAGCCGACAGAAGGGACCAGTGGCTGCCAAGACTAAGATGGGATGGGTCATCTACGGACCTATAGAAGACAACTCCTCAGATGGAAGGAGCGTATTCCACATAACTCATAACAGTCTTCAAGCTTTGCATGATCTTATCGAAGAACATTTTAAGATAGACGAATATGGTACATTACGACCGGAAAATTTGGTTGAGTCAGCTGAAATTGTACGGGCCCGTGAAATCCTTACCACAACTACACACCGATTAGATTCCAATCGTTTTGAAACTGGCCTACTGTGGAGCGACGATTCGGTGGTCTTGCCAAGTAGTTATTCGATGGCAGTTCGTCGACTTGAAGGTATTGAACGGAAGATGAAAGGTGATCCAAAATTTGCCGAGGAATATGAACGCAATTTGATGAGCTATGTCGAAAAGGGTTATGCGAGAAAAATGCAACCAGAGGAAGTGAACAGAATTGGAGCAAGAACTTGGTACTTACCTCACTTTGGTGTGAGGAACCTGCATAAGCCAGACAAGCTACGAATTGTTTTTGACGCAGCTGCTACCGTACAAGGAACATCCTTGAATTTCGTCTTGTTAAAGGGTCCAGACCTTAACCAACCATTGCCAGTCGTCCTTTTTAAATTTCGAGAAGGTGTGGTAGCTGTCTGTGGAGACATAAAAGAGATGTTCAGCCAGATAAGGATTCGAAAAGAGGATCAGGATGCCCAACGCTTCTTATGGAGACATGGTGATCCAGCCAAACCAATTGAGACGTATGTCATGCAGTCTATGACATTTGGTGCATCGTGTCCCTTGCAGTGCCCAGTTTGTAAAGAATCAAAACGCCAAAGAGTTTGAAGAAACGAATTCAGTTGCTGTTAAATACATTGTTGATCAGCACTACGTAGATGATTTTGTAGCCAGTTTTAAAGATGAGTATGAAGCTGTTGAGGTGAGCAAAGCAGTCAGAAAAATTCATCGTACTGCCGGGTTTGAGTTGCGAGGCTTTATCTCTCATTCAATGTATGTAGAACGCGAACTCAACAATAATGTGATAAGTAGCCCAGGGACATGTCTGGAGCTAGACAGGGAATCATCAACACTTAGAACTGACAAAATTTTAGGTATGTATTGGAATACCTCTTGTGATGAATTTGTTTTCAGGACACCATCGAATCGCCCCAGATGTCCATTCATTGATACGTAAGCCAACAAAGAGAGAGGTTTTGAGTATCGTGATGTCAGTTTTCGATCCTTTTGGGCTACTTGCCAACTTTATAATAATATATGCTAAGGTAATTATTCAGGACGTGTGGAGAGAAGGAATGCTATGGGATGAAAGCCTGTCAGATCATCTGTTCGTCAAGTGGAAGCAATGGTACGAAGAACTAAAATACATCGAACTATTACGAATTCCTCGCAACTATTCACCAGAGATGCTTCACTGCTCAGGAACTTTAGAATTGCACGTATTTGTCGATGCAAGTGAGGTGGCATATGCTGCCGTCGCTTACTGGCGTTTGGTAATTGAAGACAATATTGTGCTCTCATTTGTCGCAGGAAAGGCTAAATGCGCTCCGAAAAAGCTGTTATCTGTCCCTCGCTTAGAACTTACTGCCGCCGTTCTTGGAACAAGGTTGAAGAGTTCCATTTTAACCAGTCATTCAGTCGTGCCTGATAGATGTTTCTTGTGGACTGACTCTTCAACCGTTGCCAGATGGATCCAATCTGAAGTGAGAAACTATAAACCATTCGTTGATCATCGTATTGCTGAAATTTTGGAGTCAACAAAAACAGATGATTGGCATTGGGTGCCAACAAGCCAAAACCCCGCTGATGAAGCCACGAGAACAAGATACCCGCCAAAATATTTGCCAGACTCTCGTTGGATTACAGGACCGAATTTTTTGAGGAATGCTCACATCTTTCTTCCCATCTCAAATGTAGACAGTGTTAGTGCCAACCATGAGGATGAACTTCGCCCCAGTTTTCGTGTACTTCATATAAAACAGAAGAATGAAATTATTCAGCTGAGTCGTTTCTCCGACTACCTTCGACTCAAACGGACCGTTGGATGGATTTTCAGATATGTGCAGAATCTGAAACATTTGATGTTAGGGGAACAACTATCAACTGGAGAGCTATCTTGTATAGAACTTTTCAAAGCTGAACGCATGTTATGCCGAATCGCACAAGAGAACATATATGCAGATGAAATTCATACCTTGGAGAATGAACAACAATTGGGTAAGTCAAGCTCAATATTTCAACTAACCCCCTTTCTTGATGAGACTTCGATATTGCGCCTTGGAGGAAGAATAAGTGCCGCCGAATGCCTTCCCAAACATACACGGTTTCCTATAATACTGCCACGAGAACACAGATTGACATATCTCATTGCTGATAGGTACCACAACGATCTCCATCATCAGAATCAAGAAATTATAATTAATGAAATCCGTCAACGTTTCTGGGTGCCCAATCTCCGTAGTTTGGTGAAGAAAGTCAAGACTGATTGCCAGCTGTGTAAAATCAAAAGGGCTACTCCATTCCAACCATTAATGGGACAGTTGCCCAGTGATCGTTTGACTCCGTTTATCAGACCGTTTAGCTACGTTGGTCTCGATTACTTTGGTCCCATGGAGGTGACGATTGGACGAAGCCGTGTGAAGAGATGGGCAGCACTTTTTACATGCCTGACAGTACGTGCCATTCACATTGAGCTGGCGGTGGATCTATCTACGGATGCATGTTTGGTATGCATCCGAAACTTCATTAATCGCCGAGGGGTACCTGTGCGTATTCGCAGTGACAACGGCACGAATTTTGTGGGTGCGAATCGAGAATTGCAGAGGAATCAACAGCAATTTGATTCAGATATTATCCAGTCTGAAATGTCATCCAGAGGTATTGAGTGGTTATTTAACTGCCCCTCCAATCCTAATGCCGGCGGATGCTGGGAGCGCCTAGTACAGTCAGTAAAAAGGGTTTTAGCACAAACATTGAAACAGGAAGCTCCCCGTCCGGAAACATTGCAGAGTCTACTCATTGAGGCCGAAAACATAATAAACTCCAGGCCCCTGACGCACTTACCAGTATCATCGGAAGAAGAAGAACCTCTCACACTGAACCACTTCCTGCTAGGAACAACTAACTCTACACAGACTCCTGCCGATGACCATCGGGTAGGACTTCCCAAGCAACACCAAATAGCACTGCAATTGAAAAACTGCTTCTGGAAGTGGTGGATGTTAGAATATTAACCAACTCTGACACGTCGCACGAAGTGGTTCCGCCGCGAGGCAGCCCTTAAGCTGGGAGATTTAGTTCTGATATGCGAGACAGACCTTCCACGAAGTAAATGGCACCGAGGCATTATTTGTGCGACTTATCCAGGAAAGGATGGTAACATTCGAGTCGCAGATGTTCGAACGAATGGTGGGATACTTGGAAGACCTACATCAAAATTAGCAGTGCTCGATGTCGAAAGTGGTGAAACACCGAGGGAATTTCACGGGGGCCGGTATGTCATGGATGAACAAGTTGAGGAACAGAGCGAGAGAGTTCCGACATCGAATTTGTGAACGAACACACCAAAAAAAGTTCCTTCTCAAAACAAAGGTGGCGTTGCAGCTGGCGTGGCGGGAAATATTTCTCAAACGCAGACAGAACGAAGAAGAAACAAAAAGGAAAACTTCTTTTTTCCACTTAAAAGTAAATTTAATTTGTGTTTTTTCGGTAATAAAGTAATAATACATTTGAATTATATTAATAAAGTAACAATCCCGAACTGTGTTGTTTTTATTCACAAATATATTCTACTCAGTGGGAAGATTTTCGTCGTAGTTCACGACATTGTTATTTAGTCAAATAACTAAACTAAAGCCGAAATGCCGTGTAAAAAAACAGTATTTAGAACCATAAATTAATTTTTTCACTTACAAGAAAAAACAAAAATTAAAAAGCCAACATGCCCTACCCAGCCGACAACAGACCACAAAAATAACTGCATCGACTATAAAGTACAATTTCTATGTGCAGTTCTTTTTTTTGTCTTGTTTTTTAGCTGTCATCTGAATTTTCAGATGAAAATTTTTTTCTGAAAAACGTAAGCAAACGTAACTTAGGGCGGTATTCACCGACAGCTCATAACTTATGAGGCTCATAAACCTATTCAACAATAGAGCTGTGTCAATCATTCATTTTAAAAGACCGAATCAATCAATGATTGATTAGACTAAAGATTCGATCTTTTCAATCGTTCATTTCATCAATCATTCCTTTGATTATGGCATGTTTAAAAAAAAACGCATTTTCAATAGTACATACTAACTACAGTCTGTTTCAATCCTTATTTAAAGAGGAATTTATTTCTTAGAAAAAATAAATAAAAATGTTCATATAGGCATAATTTTTTTTTAAATAGACCTTAACTCCAAAAACACAAAAACTTTCACCTGAATTATTTTTTTTTTCAAAGCTAAAAAGTGCTTACGAGTACTAAAAATAATTATTTACTTTAATACTTATCGTTAAATGCAAATGCATTGAAAAAAAAACTGCATTGTTGTATTCAATCCTCTTAATTATTAACAAAGATCTATTCGTTCACAATGCCAATGAGATTGATTTGGTCTCTGTCGACAATGGATCCCAATTCCAATCGGTCAAATCTCAAATGAACGTATGAACGATATGAACGAAATGAACGATATGAACGATATCGTTCAACTCAATCTCAATCTCTATCTCAATCAAATGATTCCAAAACCAAATATTGCTCATAGTCGATAAGAGATATAGACAAAATTCATAATGAATGAAGAGAAAATGAACACAAATACGAGAGAGAGAAGAGAAAATGAAGTGTAGCTAAGCTGGTAGATGTAGGTATATGTATTTCAATTTATGTTCCTGTCTCCTGTGGTGTGTTATTTTTTTTCATTCACGTAGACAGAGATTGAGATTGTATGTGTTTTTGTTTCGTTCAGTATTCTGGTGTGGAAATGGATTGATTGAGAATGAGTGGAATGAACGAAGCATATCTCGCTCTTTGAAAACTTAAATGATTGACATTGGGATCGATTGATTCGGTCTGCTGTGATTGCAATCAATCATTCTTTGTGAGGAACGGGTCACAAAGACCGAATCAATCACGATTGACACAGCTCTATTCAACAAGCAATAATAATGAATATTTATGAACGCTCATAAGACTTATGAGTGGTCCTGACCACTCATAAAGTTATGAGCGCTCTCTCCGAAACTAATTCGAAAACCTTCAAAGTAACCCTTCAAGAAAATTCACTGACTCATTTTGTCGGTTCTTCTTGGATCCTTACAAAAATGAGTCTCGCACGCACACATATATTGTAATTCCTTTTTTCTTCAGGAATTTTATTTATAGTTTAAATTTTTTAAGTTCTTTTTTGTAATTCATGCGGTGAAGATAATTCTTTTTTCCGTTTACTGTGAAAATTTGAAAAAATAGGATAATAAAAGGTGCATTATAATGAATCTGCTCCGAATAGAAAATTACTGAAAAGTACAGGATTGTGTGTTCCATGAGTAAAAACCTTACCCAAACTGTTCTTCATTCTGTCACTATGTGTTCCATGATGTTTTTCAGAACAGTTAGTGCCCTATTACACGACAACTTTAGAGTCATGACTTTTTTCGAAATTCAATGAGTGCGAAGGTGAGATTAGATGTTTTTTCTCGTTCGCACTCATTGAATTTCAAAAAAAGTCATGACTCTTTAAGTCGTCGTGTAATAGGTCACTTAAGAACAATATTTCCTGCACCTACTCTTATGGTTGAGAAAATGAGTGAGAAATGTCGAAGTACCAGTACCAGTTGATTTGTTTGTCTGGGATAATAATAAGCTAAAATTTAACTCGGAAAAACTTTTTGCTTAAGTCTGACAGTTTTGACAGTTCTCACACATTTATACTGTTCTGGGGCCCAATTACGCAAGGGTAATGTGCACACATTCTATTTACACCCAAAACAAATGTAAATAAATTTGATTGATTGTGCATGCGTTATCTGTCACACTTGCCGAATCGCAAAAATCGATGTGTACACGAAATTCTGTGTACACAGAAAAAACTCACTCCTATAGAATTGAGCCCCTGATGTAGATTTTCTTCATTTAACACAGCTAACATAAACCAACATTTGACGTCTATCTCCCCTTCAAGCGAACGAGTCCATTTTGGATCCGCAAACGTAGTAGACAATGTACGAACGAAATATAATTAGCGAAACTAAAAAGTAAAGTTAGAACATTTCCCTATATAAAACAAATTAAGGGCCAGTTTGTTCACAGTGGGTTAAATCAGCAATTAGATTATCACTGATTCTGTTAAACCCATAGTTATGAATCTGTGATAATCAGAGAGTGTTTGTTCACTCAATTTTCAGTTTGATTAATAAATCATAGTTTTTCCAATAATCTTTCCATTTTCCAGTCTATCTGTCAATCAATTGTCAGACATATTCCGTCATTTGGGCCTATTCGGCGTGATCTTTTATTCTGCTTTTCTGTTATTCTGCTATAAATTTCTATACAAAAATTTAAGCTGTCAAAAAATCTTTTATGAATTATGATTTTGGTATTCGGCATGCTCAATCTGTTATTTATCTGCTAAGAAATCTGTTATGATCTGTCAAACTTTCGAACTCAGAAGAAAATCTTTTACAAATCGCATTTTTGGTATTCAGCATGCCAAAATCTGTTATTAAATCTGCTATAAATAATAAAAGAATAAAAGACAAACATTTGTGACTTTTATCATAAAAGATTTCAATAAGAACACAGGTATATCAAGTAAAAATGGATATTTCTATAACAAAATGTTCTTAAAAGGAGACAAATGTGAGAAAATTATATTAAAACAATAGTTTTATGAACATATAAGCAATTTAAAATAAAATAATTTTTGTAGAAGAAAGCGCAGAACACAGGAAAGCTCACTGCAATTAGATCAATCCTAATAGCCCCAGTGTGTTATGTTATTACACGAAAACGCCGTTCAAATCACCTTGAAAAAAAAAACAATCGAGTCCTTGCAACGACTATTCGCAGAAGATATAGCATGACAAGGTGGAAGCGCCGAGAAACGAAAATCGTCATCAGGACAGCCCTAGCCACAAAAAAAAAACTTAGTTACAAATTATTTCTGTTTTATTTAATCAAGCTTCAATTAAACACTGAACTAAACACTAAACTGCCCAGAATTCCTCTTGAAAAAACGCTTCTGGAAGTTGTATTTGATCAACGAAATTAGATCCACTCCAACGGCACCATCATCCAACTTTATTTCCTGGCTGTTGGTGGTTTCTCCTAATCTCTAGACTCCTATGGTGTAGGGATAAGTCTCTTTTTAGCTGCAACACAGAAAATAAAAATGAAAATATGTTTGTCCATTTTTTTTCTTCAATGAAATTCATAACAGAACAGCTGATTATGACAACAGATTTTAGGTCTGTTCACTAACTGATTTCATTTTCGAAGTTTCATAACAGAATTTTATAAAAGTTCGAACACCTGAATAGGAATCATTAGGCCTATTCTGCCACATCTGTTATTCTGCTATGAATTTTCTGTTATCAACCATAAAAGATTTTCAACATAAAAGATCTTTTATAATTGGTATTCAGGACTTCGACCTTTTATGGATTTCTGTTATGAAACTTCGAAAACGAAATCTGTTACCAAACAGACCTAAAATCTGTTGTCAAAATCAGCTGATCTGCTATGAATAAAAATTTCTTTTGACAAAATAATTAAATTGACCAACATTTATTTACATTTAATTTGTTATTATTTAATCTTTGAAATGGAATTGTAGTATTTCTGGCACGTGTAAACTTTGCAAGTTTTGTGAATTAGATTCAAAGTGACTAGGAGATCAAAGTGACTACTTTTTTTTAACTTATAGTTCCATCCAGTGATCTGTGTTTTTGTCTTCAAAATTGTTTTTGTTTTTATTTTCTTATTTGTTAATTTAGTCTGTATTTCAATTTATGAATAAAATGATTCGCCTGGAAAATAGAAAAATAGTTGACCAACATTTGTTTGCATTTATTTTTTTTAAGATTTAACATGGTGTATTTGAAACCAAATTATCATATTTGTGTTTCGCGTGAATTGTTGCATTTTCCTTATTTGAATGCTTTCCTCTAATTTATCCAATTTGAAAAGCTGTATGATATGTAAATCAGGAACATCAAGGGGATTACTTTTTTATCTTGGTTCCATTAAGTGTTCTGTGCTTTCATAAACAAAAAAAATTGTTTCAATTTTCTTATTTGTTTTATAATATGCATATGTATGTACATACTACATACGTACTTCAATATATTTACTTACATTTTTCACCTTTTAAGAACATTTATTTGACGGAATAAATTATAAATTTTCCATTTTTACTTCATATTCTTGTGTACTGCTGAAATCTTTTATGATAAAAGTCAGAAAAGTTTGTCTTTTATTCTTTTATGATTTATAGCAGATTTAATAACAGATCTTGGCATGCTGAATACCAAAAGAGCTATTCATAAAAGATTTTTTCAGAGTTCGAAAATTTGACAAGTCATAACAGATTTCTTAGCAGATTTCATAACAGATTTGGCATGCCGAATACCAAAATGATTATTGATAAAAGATTTGTTGACAGCTCAATCTTTTGTATGGAAATTCATAACAGAATAACAGAATAGCAGAATAAGAGATCTCGCCGAATAGGCCCACATAAAAGATCTTTTATGCTGAAAATCTTTTATGATTCATAGCAGAAAATTCATAGCAGAATAACAGATGTAGCAGAATAGGCCTAGTTAACTTATTTCAGTGTGAGTGAGCTTTCGAAAAAAACATTTTTTGTGCAAAAAAAACACGGAAAATCAGTGCTTGAAATATAATGTTGTGTTCAATTTAAGATTATTTCCTGTTAAATTACTATACAGAATAGCTACACACGTGAAATTTGTATTTATTTTAATGCGGCTAATTGATTTTTTTTCCAAATATATAGTTGAAGTGTGTAGGTAGTGCTGGCATTTTGTGAAACCTAGTGATGGGATTTTTTCCCAGTTGTAGTTTTTCTATGCATATCTTATATTAGGCCTTGCAAAAAAGCTTTTTATTTTTGGATAGTAAATAAAATAACTACAATTTGTAGTAAAATCTGTACAAATTGTTTATTTTTTTCTTGCAAGATGGACGATGCTTGGTTTCTCTTCATTTATGTTCTTTGTTCGAAGGAATTTAATAGATTTTGTTTCTCTTTTTTATACCTACGCTCAGGAAATAACCAATGATGAACAAACGAAATTCCAGAAAATCTTTGATTAAATCATGCTAATCAGACAGAATCGGCGAATTAGTGATTTTCAATTAAGTGCTCAAATCATGGATTCTCTGTTTAAAATTTTGCTGAACAAACGCATTCAATGATAACCAACTGGAATAATCATTGATTTAAGTTGACAAGGTGTGAACAAACTGGCCCTAAAACGTGCAATGATCTTCACCCCTAGACAAAACTAAGAAAATAAGTGGAAAGAAATTAAAATCACTGTAGTCACAAAGAATTTAATTATGTGCATGCAACACTCATTTTTTGAAGGATCCAAGAAGTACCGACAAAGTGCGGTAATTTTTGAAAACAGTTTGATTTCACTGTATGGGGGTACCTGGGGAAGAGAGAGTTGTTCTCATTTTCGAACTTCGAATAAGAGCTATGAGTGGTTGGTGAATAGCACAAATATTATTTGAGTTAGGAGCCTCATAAACTTAAGAGCCGTTTATGAGTGCTCAGTGAATACCACCCTAAAAGTCATCTGAATTTTCAGAATTTGTATGACAGCTGACCAATCAGAAGCTGCAAAAATTCAGATATCTGGATCATTGAACGCGTGGAATATCAAAAAAAGAAGCCTTCGTACGTTTCACGCTCCAAAACCCATTTGTTTACATTGTTGTATTTGTAATTTTATTTCGTGTTGATGAATCGATGTGAATTGCAACAACAACAAGTCGGCATTTACACCACCCGATTTTTCCACTACGATTTTTCCCAAAATCATCTGAAATGTTTACATGAAACGATATGAAACGATTTTTCCAGTCAGATTTCTTTTCCTGTCCTCTTCATAATTTATTGCTGTCTCTTTCATTTTGCATTCAGAGGTAGATGGCATATTAGGACGCGCTGCCTATTGCATATTTTTTTTTCGTAAAAAACATCTACTGGCAATCAAATACTTTTTGTTTTTACGAAAAAAAAAATAGCTGCATTTTATTATCCTCATGATCTGATCCGAATCAGATGATGATAAATAAAACAGACAGGATCTTAGTCTTTTTGCCTTATGTTTGTTCATTTTGCACGTGTCTGTTGCCTCTTTTCTTGGCACTATTGAGACACATTCACAATAGTTATGTTTTGGATCATTGAAATTGATCCAGATAAGAAGCAAGGTTGTTTTTGTAATCACGTGTTAGAAATTGATCCGGATCAGATCATGTGGATAATAAAATGCGGCTAATATATTTCAACAAAATTAAAACCTCAAATAATTTCATCATCATTGTTATTGTTTTTTCTCCTGAAACCTAACCTTTTCGTGCCTTGCGTATGAGCCGTGTAGCAAACTATGTATGTATTTTCAATTGTAGTGGATATTAATTTATTCACCTAAAGTAAAAATAAAATCAATCGCGTTAACGAAGATGCATCGCATCATATAATTTAATATAAGTTGCTTGTTCGAACGCGACCACTACTTACTTTCAATCGACTACCTGAACGCTTTCAACTTTTAAGTTCTGAATGTGCCCTAAAATTTAGAATGTCAAAAGGTTTCTTTCTCGCTCTCCTTCTTTCAGAATTTTTGTTTTAAAACTTTTTACTTCGTGTGCTGGTGCGACAAAGCTCCCAACCTAACTTAAATTTGTTTTGTAATTAGTATTAGAGTAAAATAAAATTCGAAAAACATATTCACGCGTTTTATATTTTGAAGTCTCTAATAAGACAATAGCCACAAACTAGCTATATTGGTGACCCCGACAAAGGACAATTCTGGATCGTCCAAAATCCATTGAAACCAAAGCAACGATGAATTTTTTCTAATAACGGCACCCGTTAGCACGCCATCAAGAGCAACGGTGAAAATTCAGTTCTTCGTTGGAACGGCAAAAAAGTACAGTTGTGCAACAACTGCACACACGTTTCTTCAACATTTTGCCTACTTTCCATCGTCACTGATGCAGCAGTTGCCGCCATTTAGAGAACAAATTTTTCATCGACATCGTAAGTGCCTTAACAAAAATTATTTTTGCTAAAGAAAAACCACCACCGTGTCGTTCATTTTATAAGAAGCACCATTGAATCCAGAACCACCACAGACAGCTATATACAGCGCTACCGCCACCATTTACATCATTTCATCGCCACCACCTGACAAAAGTTCACATAAGCGCCACTAGAAACATCTCTTCAACATCGTGTCGCCAACGTTCTAGAAGACGCCACATCTCACTTCGTTTTTTTTTGCCACAAAGTGTGTCCAAGGGCATTTCAAGCGCCACCATTCGCATTCGCCATTCACGCGTGTCGCCAACATTCTCGTCGCCGCTACCACCAGCATCATCATTTCATCTTCGTCTTTTCATCATCGTCCACAATCGCTTCTTCACCATCATCTACATTCGCTCCAACGCCATCGCATACAGTCGCTCCACCACCACCATTCATCGTCATCGCTACGCTGCTGCAATCATTGTTCCCAGAATTGCACCACAGAGGAATACAACATTTTTTTCTCGCAATTTTTTTTGGGAATAAACAAATTGCACTTTTTTTTCACAAGTTTTTTTTAGAATAAATAGCTTGTTGCAGAGGCGGAGCATTTTTTTTCCGAAAAGTTTTTTTTTTTTAAATAAATTACTTGTTGCAGAGGCGGAGGACTAACTTTTTTTTCGCAAGTTTTTTTTTGGAACAAATAACTTGCAGAGGCGGAGCAGATTTTTGGTTCTCGCAGTTTTTTTTGGAATAAACAACTTGCGCATAATATTTTTTTCCGAAAAGTTTTTTTTTGGAATAAATAACTTTTCCAAACATTTTTTTCAAGTTTTTTTTCCGAAATAAAAACTTGCCACCATCCGCACAACCAGAATAGCAGCAGGTAATACTAAATACCTAACCAGTATATCATCGGTGCACGCTCCAGACACGAATAAAAACCAGCGCCCAACCAGAAAAGCAGTACAAAAAGCGGATCAGCATAACCTTCAAGCAGATCATCAAGAAACAACAAAATTAAAAAAAAACATTGTACAGGTGAGAGTTTTGTTTTCATAGCACAGCACACAATTTTAGAATCGTATTGCATATATTATATTATATTAGGTATATTTATTATTTTGCATAGTATATTACATTGTTTTTTTTTCAAAGTAATTTTCAAATTAATATATTTTATTAATATACATATACCTACGCATTCAAAATTTTCACGTTCAGTCTTCAACAAAATTTTTCCAAAGTTCAATTTTCAAATTTTTTTCGGTTTTCGGTATTAGAGTTTTAGGGTGAGCGTTCAAGCAAACAATTTATACCGCGTTATTCAACAAATTCATTCTGTCACGGGACATCCAATCAGTTTCGTGATTCACTTTCGAAATTCACTTTAGAAATTCTCTTTTGAATTTCGTTTTCTATTTCCAAGTTTTTCATTTATGACTGGAACTAAAACCGAAATGACAGATCCTAATGGAACTGAAAATTGTTCGAATACCAGCAATGACAGAAATTTGATTTTCACTACCGAGCACAATACACAAACCCAAGCGAGTCCTCCTTTCGTAGAGTCAATTAAACTTCGGCTTCCTACTTTTTGGAATACCTACCCAATCACCTGGTTTATTCAGGGTGAGGCACAGTTTACGGTACACAGGATATATAGTTCCAAGACAAAATACTGTCTCATGGTAGCTTCTCTTCCACCAGACACCTGTGACTCAGTGATCGATATCCTTTCAAACCCACCAGCCACCGAAAAATATCTAGCTTTAAAAGCGGCTTTAATAGAATGCCATTCAGTTTCTGAGATAAAACGGTTGGAAACGCTTATCGATAAAGCGGATATCGGTGATCGAAAGCCGTAGGAGGTATTGCGTTCGATGAAAATGTTGGCCGGCACTACTTTTAACGATGATATTATTAAGAAATTGTGGATGCGTCGATTGCCACAAGCCATAAACATTGCATTACTTTCGGTAGGTTCGAAAACCTTAGATGAGTTAGCTTCCTTAGCGGATAAAATCTATTAGGCATCTCAGGGTGCATTTATCTCTAGTATTTCCTCGGTGCAGCAAAATAATAATACTTCAAACGCTACTAATGAACTCGAACAAAGACCTAATAAAATTGAGTCAATGATTGAAGCTTTATCATTCAGCTCACGATCACGTAGTAGAAGCAAGTCTTCCCAAAATTTTAGGAATAGAGACAACCGTTCTTGAAGTCGCGCTAATTCGAATTCAAATTCAGGTTCAGACATTTGCTGGTACCACAGACGTTATCGCAAAAATGCGAGAAAATGCGACAAGCCTTGCAATTTTGAAAAACAAAAATCTCAAAAGCACACCGATCACCCAAACTAGATAAGCCTGCTGTTGCATCGGCAAACATGCAGACTCCTTTGAGCCGCCGCTTATTTATTAAAGATAAAAATTCAAATCTCACCTTTCTCGTCGACACAGGGTTGGACCTGTCAGTTCTTCCTTACAGTATAAAAAGGGGATCGGCATCCCAAAATCCTTTATACTTACTATCAGCAGCTAATGGAACTACGATTCCAACATTCGGCTCAAAATTATTAAACCTCGATATTGGTCTAAGGCGAAACTTTGTACACTCCTTCATATTAGCCTCGGTGAACAGACCAATACTAGGTGCTGATTTTTTAGCGAAATTTAATCTGCTGATAGATACAAAGAACACAAAACTGATAGATCCTCTTACTAAACTTCAGACATGTGCTTCAACTATACGAACAAACGATCCGAGTCCCAAACACTTTCAAATCAATAGTGATTACAATACAATTTTAAAAAAGTTTCCTTGTTTAACACAGGAACCCAACTATTTCGCGCCAATTAAGCACACAATAGTGCACCATATAGTCACAAAAGGTCAACTTCCAGTTTCTAGGCCTAGACGGCTTGATGCCTCTAGGCACAAAGCAGCAAAAACGTAGTTTCAACACATGATGCAACTAGGGATTTGTAAGCCATCTTCTTCGAGCACATGCTCACCTCTCTATATGGTAAAGAAAAAGAACAACCAGGATTGGAGACCTTGTGGTGATTACCGCAGATTAAATGCTGCCACGGTACCGGATTGTCATCCGATCCACCACATCCAAGATTTTTCCATGAACATACACGGCTGCAAATTCTTTTCAAAACTTGATATTGTAAGAGCTTATCATTAAATTCCGGTTGCACCTGAAGACATTCATAAAACGGCAATAACAACACCTTTCGGTTTATTCGAATGGCTCCGAATGCCATTCGGACTTCGAAATGCCGCACAAACGTTTCAACGTTTTATGAATGAAGTTTGTTTTGGTCTCGATTTCGTTTTTGCATACATTGACGATCTTTTGATCGCCAGTCAAAACGAAGAGCAACATAAGCACCATCTCGAACTTCTTTTCAAAAGACTGGAGGAATATGGAGTTGATATCAACCTGTCAAAGTGCGTTTTCGGTGTTTCTTCTCTAGAATTTTTAAGCCACACAATCAATGCTGAAGGTATTTCTCCTTCGAAAGATCGTGTCGAAGCCATCTTAAAATTCCCAACACCTACGTCAATCAAACAGATTCAACGCTTTATAGGAATGATAAATTATTATCATCGTTTTATTCCTAAATTAGCACAGATAATCGCTCCACTTCATTCACATTTAGCTCTTCTAACCAATTCAAAGAAATCAAAAAAATCTTTTTCGTGGCCTGAGGCCCTTGACAGCGTCTTTCGTGAAGCAAAAGAAGCTTTATCGAAAGTAACTCTTCTGGCTCATCCAATTCAAAATGGGACTTTCAGCATTGCTACGGATGCATCGGACACATCTGTTGGTGCAGTCCTTAAACAGCAAGTTTCTCAATCCTGGAAACCACTAGCTTTCTTCTCGAAAAAACTCAAAGACACAGAATCCAAATACTCAGCTTTTGACCGTGAGTTACTAGCTATATATTTAGCCCTCAAACATTTCAGGTTTTTCGTCGAAGGGCGTGAAGTTACAATACTTACAGATCACAAACCACTCACCTATGCTTTGACCAGTAAAACGGAGAGAAGTTCGCGACAAACACGTCACTTAGACTTCATTTCCCAATTCACTGCCGACATACAGCACATTAAGGGCAAAGACAGTGTTGTCGCCAACGCCGTTTCTCGTCTTCATTGTCCCGAAATATCTGCCATAAAAAGTCAAGAGCTAGATCTAGAAACAATCGCCAAGTTACAGTCCACTGACCCAGAATTACAAGAACTTTTAAAAAATGAAAAATCAAAGAAATCTTCATTCTCACTGAAAGCGTTTGAATTCCCTCACGTAAAAATCTATTGCGAAATTTCGACTAACAAAAATAGGCCTTTCATTCCTAGTTCCTTACGTTTCAAAGTTTTCAACATTCTTCACGGGATCTCTCATCCAAGCATACGCGCCACGCGAAAACTTATTTCAGATCGATACTTCTGGCCAAACATCAACAAAAACATAAACAAATGGACCAGATCTTGTTTAGGGTGTCAGAAGTCGAAAGTCCAAAGACACACCAAGTCAGAACATGGTAGATTCGAAGTCCCAAAAGGACGATTTGACCACATTCACCTCGACTTGGTAGGACCTCTTCCTATATCTAATGGTTTTCGAATATCCTAACAGCTGTTGATAGATTTACGCGTTGGCCAGAAGCTTATCCTCTTGTTGACATAACAGCCAATTCAGTCGCGAAAACATTTGTTGAAAATTTCATATCTCGTTTTGGTGTACCTTTGAAAATTACTACGGACCAAGGGAGTCAATTTGAGTCTAAACTATTCAGAGAACTTTCAAGGTTGTTAGGGGTACACAGAATACATACTACGCCTTATCACCCGCAAGCCAACGGCATGGTTGAGCGCTTTCACAGGCAGCTAAAGTGCTCGCTTAAGGCCAGATGTAATATTGTCAACTGGAGCTCAGAACTCCCAATTATTCTTTTAGGAATCCGCTCCGCAGTAAAAGAGAATTTAGACTCTTCTGCGTCAGAAATGGTGTATGGGCAGAATCTCAGACTACCAGGAGAAATTTTCATTAGCAATGAAAAACAAGAAAGTTCTCCAGACGTCTTAATAGAAAAACTGCGTAACGTGATGAGAAACCTTATACCCACAGAAACTAGACAAACAGAACAAGAGATTTTTATACCAAAGCATTTGAGCGAATACAAACAAGTTTTCGTAAGAGTCGACAGAGTTAAAACCGATTAAAAACAGCGCACTGCATTTAGTTTTTCGGTCTGTATGAGCTGAAGTAAAAATCTGATCTCATGGATGGGGGCTCGATTGGGAGAGGGTGATGTAGTGGATATTAATTTATTCACCTAAAGTAAAAATAAAATCAATCGCGTTAACGAAGATGCATCGCATCATATAATTTAATATAAGTTGCTTGTTCGAACGCGACCACTACTTACTTTCAATTGACTACCTGAACGCTTTCAACTTTTAAGTTCTGAATCATGGTATAAGAATAACAAGGTATGCTTGACAGTTCAGGCAATTGAGTCGTGGCGTCATTGCGAGTGAACAATCTCAATTGTTTGCCATTTATGGCAAAGAGAGTAATTTGAAATTGTTTATGCTTTGACGCTATTTGCTATTAAAACTCAAAGTAAAACAATAGATTATTTATGTTTTGAAGTTATGTTTTGATAAATTTCAAGAAAACAATAAATAATTTATTTTTTAAGACTATGTGTTGATGAACACTCGCTATGACGTCACACAAAACAAAATATGGCGACCCTTCATCTCATATACAGCATACCTTATATTTTTATACCATGGTTCTGAATGTGCCCTAAAATTAAGAATGTCAAAAGGTTTCTTTCTCGCTCTCCTTCTTTCAGAATTTTTGTTTTAAAACTTTTTACTTCGTGTGCTGGTGCGACAAAGCTCCCAACCTAACTTAAATTTGTTTTGTAATTAGTATTAGAGTAAAATAAAATTCGAAAAACATATTCACGCGTTTTATATTTTGAAGTCTCTAATAAGACAATAGCCACAAACTAGCTATACAATCACTTATATGTTATTATTAATTTCTTCTTCGAAAATACAAATACAAATTTGAAAATGCATATCTACTGCGGAAAAATATAAATCTTTTTACTGCATTTTGTTTTTGGATCAACTTCGGAAAATTCTCCGATAAGTGGCAACGCTGAACACACAAGACTCTGGGAAAAGTATAAAAGAAAACTCAAAAATACTGGAAAAATCGTGTGAGTTTGCTAGGAACGGACGATTTGGTGCTTACCCCTCACTTTCTACTATCTTCACCCATGAACAAAAGATCGTGTGTGGAAAAATCGGGTGGTGTAAATGCCGACTTACATGAAACGATATGAAATTATTTTCCAGTCAGATTTCTATTCCTGTCCTCTTCGTACTTTATTGCTGTCTCTTTCATTTTGCATTCAGAGGCCACTGATCTCTATATATAACTGGATAGCGTATTCATGCAAAAAAATTGACTCCATTTGAAGAACTGTTATAAGTGGCGTTGCCTATTTTTGTTTGTTATACTGTATGACAGTATATCATAAAAAGTGAAAACTGATATCTTCAAACGTCAAATAAGTGAAAAAAAAGTTTAACTTTTCCGAGCTTTGAATTAATATTCAATAAAAATGCGAACTAAAACTGGGTCATCTCATGTGGTAAACTTTACCGAACAAATTTATGGCTTTTTACAAATTCATTCTTAAAGGACACATGAATTACGTCAACTGGGAGTATGACGAAGAGTTCCTTGCCTCCGTTAGTGACGATCATTCGTGTAAGATTTGGAGTTCAGCTCACAGCTTTGAAACTGTTGCAATTTTCTGCCTGCTTCGGCTAGTATGTCAGTGCACTGCCATCCAGACGAACCAGGCACGGTGCTGGTGGCCAAAAAGAAGGGACTAATACATTTGTACAACGTCCGCTCTCAACAAGCCATAATGTCCTTGGAGTCACCGAAAGTTCCTCTTCCTCTAATGAGTGCTGACTGGTCGTTACATAATCGGTTGTTTGTGACGGCATTGGCTGGGGGAGATGTCATCACCTGGGACCTTCGTAGGACATGGTTAGTCTACTACTCTAACTAGTATCAAAAACCATTTTCAATTCGAAAAAGGATTTCAAAAAATTTGCATATAAAAGTAGTATCATCATTTTTCCACCTTCAAGAAACTCATGAAATGTGTTTTGTATGCAAATTTTTCTAAATATAAGTTTGAATTGAAAATGGTTTTAAGAACCATTTAAGGGACTAAAATTCAAACTCAGATACGTTCCAATCATCCAAAAGGACCAAATATTTTGAAAATGAGAGCTTGGTCTATCCATCAATTTCAAGAAATTTCTAAAAATTCGTAGAAATTTCTTGTTATTGATAGATAGACCCAGCTCCCATTTCCAAACTATTTGCTTTATTTAAATGATTGGAACGCTTTTCAGTCTCTATTTAAGTACTCTAACTAGTATCAAAAACCATTTTCAATTCGAAAAAGGATTTCAAAAAATTTGCATGTAAAAGTAGTATCATCATTTTTTCACCTTCAAGAAACTCATGAAATGTGTTTTGTATGCAAATTTTTCTAAATATAAGTTTGAATTGAAAATGGTTTTAAGAACCATTTAAAGGACTTAAATTCAAACTCATAAATGTTCCAATCATCCAAAAGGACCAAATATTTTGGAAATGAGAGCTTGGTCTATGCATCAATTTCAAGAAATTTCTAAAAATTCGTAGAAATTTCTTGATATTGATAGATAGACCAAGCTCCCATTTCCAAACTATTTGCTTTATTTGAATGATTGGAACGCTTTTAAGTCTCTATTTAAGTGTTCTAACTAGTATCAAAAACCATTTCAATTCGAAAAAGGATTTCAAAAAATTTGCACGTAAAAGTAGTATCATCATTTTTTCACCTTCAAGAAACTCATGAAATGTGTTTTGTATGGAAATTTTTCTAACTATAAGTTTGAATTGAAAATGGTTTTAAGAACCAAGAGAAGAAGTAATTTCGTTGAAAATTTCCTAATTCGATACGGAATCATCTCATTTCCCATACAAATTCACATTTTGAAATGAGATAATTTCAACCAAATTAGCAAGAAATTAGGTTGGAAATTAAGTCAAAACCTAATGAACACACCCAATTAGCCACAGTTTGAAGAGCTCTGAAAATGTCAACGCGCAATGGAAGGAGACAAAAGAGAACAACAACAACAAAAAGCGATTAACAGCCAGTTGAAATTCAAAAATGAAATGAGTTGTTAAACGAAATTAGCAAATTACAAATGAAAACACTTTTTCTGTGATTTGCGAAATAACCTCATTTCGCCTCTACTGGAAACGTAGTATTAGGCTCCGACTTATTTTTGGTATAGTAGATATCTGTCTTTAAATTCAGAATAACAATGGATATCAATATTGGTGTGAGGTATTAAAAATAATTGAAAATTAAAAAAGTATAGGTAGGTAGTGGCTTTCTTGATACTGCGCCCATTTGGTTCAGCGCCCTGCGCATTTGCTCGTATAGCTTGTCCGGCCCTGGTTTGAATTTAAGTCCTTTAAATGGTTCTTAAAACCATTTTCAATTCAAACTTATGTTTAGAAAAATTTGCATACAAAACACATTTCATGAATTTCTTGAAGGTGGAAAAATGATGATACTACTTCTATATGCAAATTTTTTTAAATCCTTTTTCGAATTGAAAATGGTTTTTGATACTAGTTAGACTACTTAAATAAAGACTTAAAAGCGTTCCAATCATTCAAATAAAGCAAATAGTTTGGAAATGGGAGCTTGGTCTATCTATCAATATCAAGAAATTTCTACGAATTTTTAGAAATTTCCTGAAATTGAGAATAGACCAAGCTCTCATTTCCAAAATATTTGGTCCTTTTGGATGATTGGAACGTTTCTGAGTTTGAATTTAAGTCCTTTAAATGGTTCCTTAACCATTTTCAATTCAAACTAATATTTCGAAAAATTTGCATACAAGATTCGGATTCAGCAGCCCAAAGCCAAGAAATTTTTTTTTTTTAAAACCCACTATTAGATATGTTACAGAATAGAATTATATTATTACACTATTAGATCAATGAAAAACTTAACAATAAAACATTTCTTTTTTATATTTCTGAGATCTTAGAAGTCTTCACCTTCTCGTAAATAAAAACATATTTTCTCAGCAAAAACTTGTTTAATTCTTGACGAAGGAAACTTGCGAGTATTCAGAAAAGTACCGACAAAACACAAGTGAAGAACAAATATAAGTAAACAATCATCTCAAGTAGTTAATTAAAAGTTTTGCATTTGGGACACAGCAAGTCATACTAATTTTAAAAGGTAATCTTAGCATATCAATGTGTCTTCTTAAAGGTAGAAGAATTTATAGTAGCTCTTCTCAATGCCCGAACGTTTCACACTCTGTCCAATCAGATAAACTATCTCGTAAGAGTATTGACAGCTGGCAGGCACACGAACCGTTCGTTGTGTGAGCTCCCTACGATTTGCACCAAACATTCAGGTGTTGGTCCGCTTTTGCAACACAATAGTTCTTAAATCCCCTTTCACAGGCCACCTTGAGCTGGGGCATCTCGAAGTTGTTTACCAAGTACAAAAGTCCATAGCCAACACCGTCTCGGTAGATTATGATTTTTTTGGAAGCTCGTTGTTTTCTTCCTATTTGCTTTTAGATATCAGCGACACACACAGCCCATTCACTTCATCGTACCGCTTTGTATGGGCCACGGATTTACTGTACCAGCGAGTGAACTTGGCGTTTATGGAGGGCACAAATGCCACTACATAATTGCCGTTTTTGGCTGGCATCGTGGTACGAATTGATGCCGTAAATCATTAAGTTCTTTAGGGGAATATTGACACTCCACAGGGTGTTTAAGGGACATTGATACCCATGGCGTGAGCATTCGTCCATAAGATTGATATAAGGTTCTTAGCAACGCGGTTGTCACTTTGGCAGTAAATCACCAGTCAGTTCCGTAGATTAACAACGATTGAAGAGCTGCATTATAGTTTCGTTCAGATTCCGACAGAACTTAAAAAAAAAAAATTAATTTTATTATTTTTACAAATAAAAATCTTTCTTCAAATTACTTTTTTTTTTGTGCTCAGCAGACGTCAAAAAGTGGTCTTGCCTAGCAAATGTCATCTTCAATTGGAGTAAAAAAAAACTGTTATAGAGCCTGATTACACGATTCGTTTTTTCGGACGTTACGTGTTTCGTCTTTTTGACACATGGGGTGAGGGGTGTATAAACGTAGGGGGAACGGAAAGACGAAAACACGAGTTATGTATGCATAACTCCCTTAATCAACCTATACCTTTCAACATACCCTAACGTCAAGGTATTAAGATCATGATTAAAACGACGATGGATTTAGTTAAGATTATTTTTAAGAATTGATTATATTATGTATTGCTTGTTTATATTATGTTTGTTTCTACTTGTTATTAATTAATGTTTATAACTATAAGAGTTTATTGATTTAAATATTTAATTTTTTCTAAAATGTTTTCATAATAAATTTGTTATTCAAAAAGGAAACACGTATAAAATATTTCCTTAACCATAACTGACGCAGTCAATAATTATTGGAATTTATTCGGAGGTCACGTTTATCAAGAAGATACAAATTAATAAAAAAGACAAAAAAACAAAATATAATAGATACCAATAAAATCTATCAAAATAAGAAATAAGAAAAATAAGAATATAACCAAAAATATCAAGAGAATATTGATATCCTGAACAGCAACGGTTTAAAGGAATATTGTACACTTCAAAACAACAATCAACATAAGAAAAACGTGAACATCACATCAAAAGAACATTGGCGGCAGTGAATAAATTTTACCAATAAGGATTCGGAGCACAACATCGCTGGCGAATTTTAATTCTTTTGCTCTGGAAACCAGCTTCCTTAGACAACATACCTACATACATCAAATTTCTTATGTAAGTCGTTAAATTGATTTATTATATTTGCTCTTAAAAAAAATTGAAAATTTAGTTTTAAATTGATTATTATTATTAATATACCTGCAATTATATGTCAATTCGTAACAAGAAAGGAAAAGAAAGTTGTCCATATTTTAATATTAGATTAGACATTTTTGAAAAAGATTTATTAAATAATATTAAAAACAAAATGGCTACGAATAAAACAGAAAATACTGATGAAGAACTACGTGGTATTAGTGGTTTTAATACAAAAATATTTAATAACTTAAATTCAAATACCCAAAACTCAAATTCAAATCAAACTGACGCAAATAGTTTAAACATAGAAAATATTAGTTCGATTCTTGATTCTCTGAAAATCCCTGACGCAATAAAAGATTTGCCTTGTTTTGACGGTAATCATAGATTATTATATGATTTTATTAATAATGTTGAAGAAATTTTAGTAGTAATGAGTAGCTTAGATAAAACTCCATATGCTGGAATTATTTTAAGAGCTATCCGAAATAAAATAACAGGTCCAGCAAATGAAATTTTGAACATGTTTGGAACTCAATTAGATTGGTTGGAAAAGAAATCAAATCTTATCTTACATTATTCTGATAAGAGAAACGAAACATCTCTTATTCGTGACCATCATAATATAAAGCAGTTTAATGATTCAGTAGAGAATTTTTATTCTAAAATCGTTGAAGTATTATCAATTCTAATCATGTTCATATTCATGAAAAAGATCCAAACGTTGTAACTGGAAAAAGTAACCTCTACTCCGAAATGTGCCTAAATACATTTCTTATTGGTCTAAAAGAACCACTTGGATCTACAGTTCGGGCAATGAAACCTTAATCTCTTGCGGAAGGTTTTAGTTACTGTATTAAAGAACAAAATTGCTTTTATATGAGACATTCAGACCAAATCAATTATAACAATTATAGACCTCTTCAAACCAATAGATTTCAACAAAATAAAAATTTTAGTATTTATTATCGTCCTACTCCCTCATAAATCAAATTCCAAACCATATTTACCGTCAAGAACATTTTTACCCACAACCTTCCAACACAAATTTTCAAAATCAACAACGCCAAAATACATCTCAAAATCAAAAATTTGTCAGTCCTAGCACAAAACAGTTTTCTCCTTATCAAAATCATAACTTCAATAATCAAAATTACGTTGAATCTGTTGGAACTCCAATGGAATTATCCACAGGATACACACGAAACACTCAACAATCCAATAATTTCAGAAACTATTAATAGCTGCGTTTTATTATCTCTGGGTCTGGGTCGAGGTTATCTTTTAACATGCATTACAAAAACAACATGGGATCTAGGTTTCTATCGAGGTTAATTTCAATAACCCAGATAGAGGTTTTCACTCTGACCGGCAGAGGGCTATTTACCATTGTTGATTGGATGTCAGCGATTAGTCAGCAGTATTAGGAATAGAGAGGAAAAGAGACAAATGCTTACATGAAAAACAAATAAACATAAGAAAAAAGAGACTGATATACAGTACTGCTTTTGCACTAACCCACATCGTTTTATTTTCACGAGGAGAACCATTTGGGTTATGAGCGATAATAAAACGCGGCTAATAACAACACTAAAAACCCCGTTCAAAAATATAATAAGAGACAAATTCACAATTTGAATTCAACAATTAGCTTAAATCCGGAATTAAGCAACTAGTCAGATCTAGACAAATTCGTACCTGATCAAAATATTGAATCAGAATTCAACAACTACCTCGTTTACATGGAGAATTGAATCCGAATTGAATCAGGATTTACGTCCATGTAGACCTGGATCGGATTGAATCCGGATTACTCGATCCGATCTAGCTCGGCGAGCTGGATCGAATCGAAAATGGAGTGTATACACCCACTGATCTCTATAAAACACTGGATAGTGTATCGATACAAAAATATTGCTTCCATTTGAAGAATTGTTATATTATGAAGCTGACCACTTTTTTGTATACCAGTATAACTGTATAACATGTAATACAAAGATAATCCATTAAGCAGACATCAATTCTCCGTTCGTTTCACCCCCCGAGATCTGTTTGCTAACATCTGTTGTGTTCGTAATTTAAATTCATTCACTTATTAGTAAATGAAACGGAATAACAAACGTAAAGAGTGTGACAAGGAGGTACAATCATTTAAAAAAAAAAGGCAGAATATGCAATCGCATCCCCCTCATCATAATTATTCATTAGCTGTTTTGCTCAACTTTTTCGCAAACTGCAATGATTTATCTCATTCCACTATGTAATTATACAAAAAAAAATATACCAAATGCACACAGTGAATAACTTAAAGGTTAAGGATAATAAATAATAAAACAAACTTCCACAAAAGTTTATATTTTCATATCATGGTTTGTTTCCCTTTCTTCAGATAGACATCTGGAAATAGGGATGAGTGATTTTAATCGATATTTGCAAAATATCGATAGTAAAGATTTCGATGTTTTGCAACATCGATATTAATATCCAAAACATCGGACTTTAAAACAAACAAAAAGCTAGTCGAAAATGATTGATTCAGCTAGTAAAATCTAGATGGAGTGACTTTCATAGTTTTTAAGTCATCTGTAACATTTGGAATTTTTTGAAAAAGGAAATCATTAAAGGATCTCCCAAACCAAACTTCAAAATTCAGAACCACAACGAAACTTTCCATGTGCAAAAAGGCACAGATATAAGTTTACACATGAAGTGCCTATCAATTTTGCTTCCATCAAATTTGTTTTGTGTTTATTTGTGCAAAATAAATATTTTTACATCGATATTCAATTTCAATTTCAAGACGCATTTTAAACCATACAAGTTTTTGTACACACTTTTGCAAGCAAAAATATCTTGCAATATCGTTAGATAACAGTGTACACATGAAATACTTGCAATATTGCTTCTATCAAATCTGTGGACGATACATTTTGCAAAATTCAAATTTTAGCATCGATTTCCACGCATTGAAATAATAGATGCTCAGAAGACCCAATTTACACCAATGCAAGTTTTTGCACACAACTTCGTGTTTTGCAATATCGATATGTTCCAAAAAGCCACAGAAAACAGTTTACACAAAATTCCTTGAAATATTACTGCAAAATACATATTTAATATCGATTTTCACGAATTTAAATTATCGATGGTCAGAAACACGCAGTTTACAGCTTACACCATGCAAGTTCTTACGCACACCTTCGTGTGAAACAAGATTTTGAAATATCGGATTTCAAAAAGGGCACACATAACAGCTTAACACCATGAATATTGATTTTTATTAAATTTGTTGATATTAATTGTGCAAAATACATATTTTAACATCGATTTTCACCCATTAAAATCATTGATGCCTACAAAGATACCCACCTACACGTGGTTTTAGCACACAAGCTTCTGTGCATCATTATTTTGCAATATCGATGTTTAAAGTTAAAATACCTTGCTTATGACTTCATATTTTTCATTTGTATGAAAACTTAAATCGATTTTAAGAAACTTAAGAAAAAAAGGCCGGCACCAGAAATTTTGAAAGCTAAAATACATTAGAGCATAGCATGAAGCATTTTTTGCTTTGGTCAAACAAAAAACTTAAACAAAAACACATGAAAAAAACATCGATGTTAAGCAGCATCGATATTTCCGGTTCGATGTTGAAATCGATGTTGTTTCAATATCGCACATCGCTATCTGGAAAATTTTTTTTTTTTGTGTAATTCAGACGTCAAATTATGAAGCCGACCACCTAATTGTCATCTTCAAATGGAAGCAAAGAAACTGTTATACATTATAAGGAATACACTATCCAGTGTATTATAGAGATCAGTGTATACACCTAGATCGAAGGATTGAGGAATCGAGATCTCAGCCTATTGATCGTGTGTGTGCGTTTTATGTATTCCGATTCAGACAATTTAGCTTGTTTTTTCTTCTGTGGCGTATTGTGTGATATATATGGTTGAAATTCGTTATATATTTTGCGAAATTATTTAAGCACGTATAAAAGAAAAACTGTCCCTTCGATTCCATTTGAATTCAATCTTTCGATCTGGCACCATCATATACCTGGATCGAAATTTAGATCTGGATTGAATCCGATTCTTTGGTCCGTTCATGTAAACGTGGTAGACTATGACGGATGCTTTCATGAGATAGATGACGAAAATTTTCGGTAAATTATAAAAAAACACTCTTCAAACTCACTGCCTTACATTAATATAATATCTCCTTCAGGAAGATCACTAAAATTCTTAATTGACACTGGATCTTCTACTAGCTTTATAAATCCCGGACTTACACACCCTGATTTTCATGATTAAATAGAACCTGTTACTATAACAACTGTTTTTAACAAACATAAATTTGACCGACAAGTAACACTCCCTGCATTTAAGAATTTAATACGAGTGAGAGACTTAAATGTCTTGTTTTCAAATTTCATTCCTATTTTGATGGATTAATTGGCTTCGACATTATGAAACTTTTAAAATCAAAAGTTAATATAAAAGAGAAACTATTTGAAACAAGTAATGCTACATTACCTCTTCATTTTAAACCAAATTATATGTCTAAAATTTTCAACATTTTTCCAAATTCCAAAAAAAAATATTGAACTTCCAGTCACTGATCTCTATAAAACACTGGAAAGCGTATCCTTACAAAAAAGTTGACTCCAACTGAAGATTGTTATACGGTGCGCTTGGCACCAGGTTTATATAACAGCATTGTATATCCAATCTATAGTATTCTCATGAAACACGATTTTGTAGGTAGACATTTGGTCGATAGGTTCGCTGTGATCGCCTTACCGAGATCCCTTAACAAAAATTAGTATGACATTTGGACGCATAGATGGCCACGAGCTTTTTTTCTTCATGAGAATACTATAGAATTTATATACAATGATAACAGTATAACTGTATAACTTTTTTTTGACAAAGTGACAGCCAAAACATCAATTTTTTTATTTTTTTTGTGTATTTCTGTTTCTACTAAAATTTCTTCCTTCAAAAAGTACAAATTTTATTATTTGTGAATAAATAAATAAGAAAGTTAGTTATTTCAGTATTTTTGTGTGTCAAAGCCACTGATCTCTATAATACGTATTATATATAATCAGGGACGAAGCGTCCATATAATGAGTGGAATGAGTGCTTCCGTTGAACAAATTAAAAAAATCGTAGGAGCAAAGAACTAAATTCGAACTTATAAATCGTATTCATTTTCCCGTTAATATATACTAGTATCGCCCCGTGGTCGAAATTCAACCTTTCTCTATTAATGTTTTAATGGCAACATATTAATAAAAAATTAGATTCTGCCAGAGCGATTGGCTATACCTTTCAAATAAAAAAAAATTGTGAAAATACGATGCCATTAAGTCAGTTAAAAAGGGAGATATAGAAAAGTGTTTACCTACGTATTAATATATAGATTTACCTATTAACCTATATTTTCTACTAACTATAATCAAATCTTCATTCTGTGAATTAAATTCCAACATCATTGTGAGAACATTATCATCTTTTACCAAAACTACTAAATAATGCGTAACAGATATGCATTCCTTACTGTCGCTTTCTTAAATCAATTTAAAAATACCCTACTACTCCAACCAAATTGAGAATACAGATAACATAACCCACTACTATTCATATAATGCTCAAACAAAAGTGCTTCATACAAAACTAGAATGCACAACAGCTAGGCATTCCATTATTTCGCATGCTTAACTTAGATCCCAACACAAAGTCAAAGTAATTTTTTTTTGTTTCTCGCCATTTGACCCACGTTTGAAGAATGAGTTGAGTGAATGCATTCTGAATATTCCATGAACAAAACTAGAGATAGAGAGAAAAACAAAGATGTATCTATTGAGTTGCGTATTGTCTCAAACTGTTAATGAGTTTAATATCATAAGGGTTAGAAAAGATATTTTTGTGTGAGTGGGAATAGGGAATAAACAAGGAGCCGATTTAAGGTGGTGGGTAGTTTTTTAATTAGTTTCGTGGCCGTTTGCGATATAAGCAATTCACCTGTTTTCTATTGTTATATTCTTTTTGTGATTAAATATGAATTCCTGTAACTGTTTTATAGAAAGTATTTTCGATAAACCATTTTCAGCTGATCGTTTGATGAAATAAAAAATATAATAGATGGTGGGAGACCGAAACCTTGTGTAATTATTAACACCGTTACAAAGCGGTGTACTAGGCATTTTTCGATACAATTATATGAAATTTTTTGTGGTTAACAAGATGTTCAAAAACAAATATGTTGTACTGTTGGCCTTGCATTTTATTTGAAAATGAAAAAATATGTGGAACAGTACGGGGTTTTATGATATGAACAATTTTTCAAAAGCTGGCAAAAGGCATGGAAAAGAGTGCGGTTCATATTTAAGTGCAATCGCAATGGTGTCATTAAAAATGTTTGGTTCTGTTTGCATAGAATGTTTACTATCATTTAATTTTAGTAATTTAATTATTTTATGTATGTATAAAATTTTATTTATAATATAATGAATTAGAAGAATTAAAAACACAAACAAATGTGATCTAAAAAAAAAAGGTCTTTACTTTTTGGTTTTATGTTGAGTGCTTCCGCTACCAAAAAAGTCACGCCTCGTGCCTGTATATAATATAATGTATTATAGAAATCAGTGGTCAAAACAGAGTTTGAAGAACCTCGAGGGAAAAAAATATGTAGGTACCCCTGTATGCGGGATCGTGTCGTCCACGATCTTCTTTATCGCCAAAAAGTGAAGAGCTGTGACCTCTGGAGATGGACCATTTAAATCTTCAAGAAGTCATTGTGAGCACAATGAACGCAATGAATGAGAAATCTGATCGCCACGTCACTAACGCAGTGAACGCTATACTGATGATGTACACAAAGGAGTCGCAGGATTACCAAGAAAATTTTAAAAAGCATGAATTAGGTCTAAATGTAGTGACCGACTACAACAATTAAACCTACAGAACCAATGACATTGATTTCGTCGCCACCCAAAACCAAACATCTTAATTATGGACCCATATCTTGGCGTCAAAGTTATCGTACTCTCTCCGAAATAGGTATATTTTTATGTTTACTTTAAGGCATACATTTTTATTATTATCTTATTTCTAGAAAATGCGGCAGTTCCAGAAAATAATTGAAAATCTGTACTCGTGTGTTGTGTCTGCTGAATATACAAAATCTATGCGGGGTACACCAATTGGTTCACAGGATGCAGTACAGCAAATGCAACATTTACAGAGGCTTCGTGATACCAGCGGTGTTTGCTTAAACCTTCGCGATCCCACTGGCAATCGCTTAACTCTTGTTTATCCCACGGGAAAAATGTATCGTTTATCACTGCCACTCATTAATGAAACATACTTTGTTACTCGTTGTATAGAAGACTTAAGACGAACTTTGAAAAAGGAAACTTTTATTTAATTAATAACTCATTGGTATGGTGCTAGAAATCCGCCTGGTTCGAAAGACTTTAGTGGCGAAAACGAATGGCAAACTTTCAAAACAGTTCTGTCTGAAATGATGGGGCGCGTTGCAAGCTCTGATGATTCAAATATAAATATTCCATACCAACCACAAGTACCAAAAAAGAGGAGGAAGAATGATGAAATCTTAGATGGTACTGATGAGGACTGGAATTATTTTGAATCGATTTTGAACAAACAAGGCCCGTTCAAAGCGAATGCAATAAAGTTCATTGATTGCAATGCTATACTGTTCAAAGAAATTCCGAAGATATTTGCTTTCCATTTGTTGTATGAGCCTACTTACTTCACACAGTCACACAGCGCTACAGTCCGGGGTGGACCAGGGCCTCAACCAACAAGCTTCTTCCAGCCGGCTCGGTTTCTAGCTAGCTGTCTCCAGTTTCGCATGCCAAGTTGGTTGAGGTCCTCTTCCACTTGCGTGCGCCACCTTTTACGCTGTCCACCTCTACTGCGTTGTCCCACGGGGTTGGATTCAAAGACTTTCCGGGCCGGAGCATTGGTGTCCATTCGCTCTAGGTGACCCAGCCATCTTAGTCGTTGGCTTTTCACTTTTGTGGCTAGGTCGGTGTCGCTGAACAGCCCATACAGTTCATTGTTGTATCTTCTCCTCCATTCCC
Organism: Dasysyrphus tricinctus; assembly: GCA_963921185.1. NCBI lineage: Eukaryota > Metazoa > Arthropoda > Insecta > Diptera > Syrphidae > Dasysyrphus > Dasysyrphus tricinctus. Next base: position 181,426,675 of record OY992530.1, read on the forward strand.
CATCTATGCAGACGGGACCGAAAATCACCCGGAGAATTTTCCTCTCAAAACAGCCTAACGCGTTCTCATACACCGTTAGCAGTGTCCATGCCTCTGCACCATACATCAGGACCGGGATGATAAGCGTCTTATACAGGGACAGTTTAGTTGCTCGAGAGAGGGCTTTGCTTCTCAATTGCCTTCTTAGCCCGAAGAAACAGCGATTGGCAAGAGTAATTCTTCGTTTGATCTCAGCACTGGCATCGTTCGCTGAGTTTATAGCATATCCTAGGTAGACAAAGTCTCTGACCACCTCAAAATTATAGCTTTCTATAGTGACGTTCTGTCCTAGACGTCGGTGTTGGGTGTCCTTTCTTGTTGACAGCATATATTTCGTTTTGCTTTCATTCACCGTTAATCCCATCTTCTTGGCTTCCTTCTCAATGCTCACAAAAGCACCACTGACATCACGCTTTGTTCGTCCTATTATTTCAATGTCATCAGCGTAAGCGAGTAATTGGACGGACTTTTTGATAGATTGTGCCTCTAGTGTTGACGTGAGAGTTTTGCACTATTCTTTCAAGAACGATGTTGAAGAAGTCACATGACAGCGCGTCGCCTTGCCTAAAACCTTTTTTGACATCAAAGGTGTCGGTGAGGTCTTTGCCGACCTTGATGGAGCAGCGTGCATTCTCCATCGTCATCCTGCACAAACGGACGAGTTTGGCAGGGATGCCAAAACTAGACATTGCTCTATATAGCTCGTCTCTATAGATGCTGTCATACGCGGCCTTGAAATCGATAAAAAGGTAGTGGGTATCGATTTGAAACTCCTGGGTTTTCTCCAAGATCTGCCATAGTGCGAATATTTGGTCGATGGTGGACTTCCCTGGCCTAAAGCCACACTGATATGGACCTATCAGGTTGTTGACGAATGGCTTCAGGCGTTCACAAAGTACGGCAGAGAAGATCTTGTAGGCGATATTAAGAAGACTGATGCCTCTGTAGTTGGTGCAGTCCAGAGGATCGCCTTTCTTGAGGATCGGGCAAACGATGCTGAGGTTCCATTCATCGGGCATGCTTTCCTCCGACCATATTTTACAGATGAGCTGGTGCATACTCCTAACCAATTCATCGCCAGCCGCTTTGAATAGTTCAGCCGCAAGGCCATCAGCTCCAGCAGCTTTATTGGACTTAAGTTTAGATATGGCTATCCTCACTTCGTCTAGATCGGGTGGACGGAATTGTTGGCCTACTTCGTCCAAGTTGAATGTGGCAATTTGCATGTTAGCGGAATTCGGTTCGTCATCGCCGTTATACAATTTGCAGAAGTGATTTTTCCATATCCTCAGCACCGACTGCGATTCCACCACGATGTTCCCTTGATCGTCTTTGCAGGCTTCGGTTCGGGCTTTGTAACCTTGGGAGGTTCTTTTTACTTTTTGGTAAAATTTCCGAACTTCATTCCTACAGTGGCATCCCTCTAACTCCTCGATCGCGTGCTTCTCATGCTCTTTCTTCTTCCTTCTAAGAAGCTTGTGTTCCTCTCTCCTCTTCTGCTCGTAGAACTCGCGAGCAGCTCTGGTCCTTCTATGCAGCGCCGCTTTGTATGCCTGTTGTTTGGCTGCATGTACTTGTCGGCATTCTTCGTCGAACCAGGGGTTTCGCTGTGGTGGTCGTGCAAAGCCCAGCACGTCAGAGGTGGCATCTCTGATGGCTTCCTGGCGACTTTTCCACTGGTTCTCGATGTTTGCAGTTGGTGGCAAAGGACTAGTTAAGAGGGCGCAAGAGACTCGATCGGAGAAGGACCTGGCGATTTCTTGCGACTGTAGCCGTCCGACGTCGAACTTCCTCACAGTATTTCCCTATTTTGGCTTTGGTCTTGATATCCGTAGCATTACCTTGGCTACAACGAGGTAGTGGTCCGAGTCAACGTTGGCTCCTCGGAACGTTCGGACATCCTTGATACTGGAGGGGTGCCTTTCGTCGATCGCAATGTGGTCAACTTGGTTGGCGGTTGATTGACCAGGAATTCGCCATGTCCCCTTGTGTATATCGAGATGCGGGAACTGCGTACTAGCTACCACAACAATTCGCCCCGCAGCAAAGTCGATTAGCCTGAGTCCGTTATCGGAGGTGGTGTCGTGCAGGCTGTATCTTCATATTGTGCCACCAAAGACGTCTTCTCTTCCTAGTTTGGCATTAAAATCACCCAAGACAATCTTAATGTCATAGCTAGGGCAATGCTCATATCGTCCTTGGTGTCGTCATCTTTCTCCTCATCATCTTTCTCCAAATTACTTAAGGTGGCGCTACAGTCCGGGGTGGACCAGGGCCTCAACCAACAAGCTTCTTCCAGCCGGCTCGGTTTCTAGCTAGCTGTATACAGTTTCGTACGCCAAGTTGGTTGAGGTCCTCTTCCACTTGCGTGCGCCACCTTTTACGCTGTCCACCTCTACTGCGTTGTCCCACGGGGTTGGATTCAAAAACTTTTCTAGGTGACCCAGCCATCTTAGTCGTTGGCTTTTCACTTTTGTGGCTAGGTCGGTGTTGCTGTACAGCCCATACAGTTCGTGGTTGTATCTTCTTCTCCATTCCCCATCTATGCAGACGGGACCAAAAATCACCCGGAGAATTTTCCTCTCAAAACAGCCTAACGCGTTCTCATACACCGTTAACAGTGTCCATGCCTCTGCACCATACATCAGGACCGGGATGATAAGCGTCTTATACAAGGACAGTTTAGTTGCTCGAGAGAGGGCTTTGCTTCTCAATTGCCTTCTTAGCTCAAAGAAACAGCGATTGGCAAGAGTAATTCTTCGTTTGATCTCAGCACTGGTATCGTTCGCTGAATTTATAGCGGATCCTAGGTAGACAAAGTCTCTGACCACCTCAAAATTATAGCTGTCTATAGTGACGTTCTGTCCTAGACGTCGGTGTTGGGTGTCCTTTCTTGTTGACAGCATATATTTCGTTTTGCTTTCATTCACCGCTAAACCCATCTTCTTGGGTTCCTTCTCAATACTCACAAAAGCACCACTGACATCACGCTTGGTTCGTCCGATTATGTCAATGTCGTCAGCGTAAGCGAGTAATTGGACGGACTTTTGAAAGATTGTGCCTCTAGTGTTGACGTGAGAGTTTTGCACTATTCTTTCAAGAACGATGTTGAAGAAGTCACATGACAGCGCGTCGCCTTGCCTAAAACCTTTTTTGACATCAAAGGTGTCGGTGAGGTCTTTGCCGACCTTGATGGAGCAGCGTGCATTCTCCATCGTCATCCTTCACAAACGGACGAGTTTGGCAGGGATGCCAAAACTAGACATTGCTCTATATAGCTCGTCTCTATAAATGCTGTCATACGCGGCCTTGAAATCGATGAAAAGGTTGTGGGTATCGATTTGAAACTCCTGGGTTTTCTCCAAGATCTGCCATAGTGCGAATATTTGGTCGATGGTGGACTTCCCTGGCCTAAAGCCACACTGATATGGACCTATCAGGTTGTTGACGAATGGCTTCAGGCGTTCACAAAGTACGGCAGAGAAGATCTTGTAGGCGATATTAAGAAGACTGATGCCTCTGTAGTTGGTGCAGTCCAGAGGATCGCCTTTCTTGAGGATCGGGCAAACAATGCTGAGGTTCCATTCATCGGGCATGCTTTCTTCCGACCATATTTTACAGATGAGCTGGTGCATACTCCTAACCAATTCATCGCCAGCCGCTTTGAATAGCTCAGCCGCAAGGCCATCAGCTCCAGCAGCTTTATTGGACTTAAGTATAGATATAGCTATCTTAACTTCGTCGAGATCGGGTGGACGGAATTGTTGGCCTACGTCGTCCAGGTTGAATGGTGCAATCTGCATGGTGACGGAATTCGGTTCGTCATCGCCGTTATACAATTTGCAGAAATGATTTTTCCATATCCTCAGCACCGACTTCGATTCTACTACGATGTTCCCCTGATCATCCTTGCAGGCTTGTAACCCTGGGAGGTTCTCTTTACCTTTTGGTAAAACTTCCGAACTTCATTCCTGCAATGGCATCCCTCTATTTCCTCGATTGCACGCTTCTCATGCTCTTTCTTTTTTCTTCTTAGAAGCTTGTGTTCCTCTCTCCTCTTCTGCTCGTAGAACTCGCGAGCAGCTCTGGTCCTTCTATGCAGCGCCGCTTTGTATGCCTGTTGTTTGGCTGCATGTACTTGTCGGCATTCTTTGTCGAACCAGGGGTTTCGCTGTGGTGGTCGAGCAAAGCCCAGCACGTCAGAGGCGGCATCTCTGATGGCTTCCTGGCAATTCTTCCACTGGTTCTCGATGCTTGCAGTTGGTGGTATAGGACTATTTAAGAGGGTGCGAGAGACTCGATCGGAAAAGGACCTGGAGATTTCTTGCGACTGTAGCCGTCCGACGTTAAACTTCCTTACAGTATTTCCCTGCTTTGGCTTTGGTCTGGATATCCGTAGCATTACCTTGGCTACAACGAGGTAGATGTCCGAGTCAACGTTGGCTCCTCGGAACGTTCGGACATCCTTGATACTGGAGGGGTGCCTTGCGTCGATCGCAATGTGGTCAATCTGGGTAGCCGTTGATTGACCAGGAATTCGCCATGTCCCCTTGTGTATATCGAGATGCGGGAACTGTGTACTGGCTACCACAACATTTCGCCCCGCAGCAAAGTCGATTAGCCTGAGTCCGTTATCGGAGGTGGTGTCGTGCAGGCTATATCTTCCGATTGTGCCACCAAAGACGTCTTCTTTTCCTAGCTTGGCATTAAAATCACCCAAGACAATTTTAATGTCATAGCTAGGGCATTGCTCATATGTCTTGTCCAGGAGCTCGTAGAACTCATCCTTGTTGTCGTCATCTTTCTCCTCTGTGGGGGCATGCGTGCATATGAGGCTAATGTTGGCGAATTTAGCCTTGATGCGAATCGTCGTGAGGTGCTCGTTCACATAGTTGAAAATCAAGACTTCTTGCCTAAGTTTGCCTCTAACGACAAATCCACATCCAAAGAGACGCTGCCCTTGTGGTCGGTAACAGTCACCGTAGTAGATATCGCAGTCTTTCAGTTTTCTCTTGCCCGGCCCATCCCATCGCACTTCTTGGATGGCGGTGATGTCTGCTTTGTAGCAGTCTAGGGCCTCCGCTAAATGTTCGGCTGCACGTGGTCTATAGAGAGACAGAACATTCCACGTGCAGATCCGAAGTTCGTTGTCCTTATTTCGTTTGCTAGGTTCGTCAACAGTAAATCCGTCCGTATCCGAGGCTTGTTGTTGCTTCGCAACTAGAAAAGCTTTACGTGGCCGGGAAGTCACCCCGACGTCACGACCCCCAACCTGGAGGACCAGACCCTTACAATATAACTCCAAGGGCAGGGAGCCGGATTTCGATCAACTTTCTTATGACATCATCACGTTTAAGTTAAAGGTATTTGAGTTTCTTCTTAAACTCATCACTTGGGTTTCTTCATATCTCCATAATAGATCCTATCAGGTTAGATTGAGGAGCTCTGTCTCCAACCCTTTCTTTGCCAAATCTGGAGTTCCCCAGGGTAGTCATTTAGGCCCACTTCTTTTTATCTTAGCTATCAACGACGTATCCCCCTGTATACGTTAAAGTGAAATTCTAATTTTTGCGGATGACATGAAAACTTTCAAAAGCGTCAAATCTGAGAGTGATCGGTTACTTTTGCAAGAAGATATAAACAGTTTTGTTATTTGGTGTAATAAAAACGGTTTAAATCTCAACCCTATTAAATGTCAGGCGATGATTTTTTCTAAAAAAAAAGTTCCTAGTTCATTTGATTATAAAATATCGCAGCACACATTGCGTCGTGTTGATAGTTTCAAAGACCTAGGGTTTCATTTTACTTTTAATCTTGATTTTACGAAGCATATCAATTTAATCGTCAACAAGGCAAACTCTATGTTAGGTTTTGTTAAACAATGGTCTAAGGAATTTAAGGATCCTTATGTTACCCTTGCTCTCTACAACAGTCTTGTTCGCCCTCATCTTGAATACGCATCACATGTATGGACTCCTTTTTATGATGTCCATAAGAATAGACTAGAAGCAGTACAGCGTTATTTTATACGTTTTGCCTTGAAAGGTCTACCGTGGTCCGATCCTTATAATCTTCCTCCTTACGAACACCGGATTAAGCTTCTTCAGATTCAAACTTTGGCACAAAGGAGAATTAATAATGATATTATATTTATTCATCAACTTTTAACGGGCGTTATTGATGCACCTGATTTATTATCTTGTACTTGCCTTAACTACAGTGGGGGAGGTCACAACACTCGTAGTCTAGAACTAATGCATATATCTCAACACCGTACCAATTATGGAATGCATGAGCCTTTTACCCGCATGTGCAACATTCTGAATTTGAACTCAAATATTTTTGATTTTAATATAAGTAAGAATAGTCTCAAAGCTACATTGAAGACCAGTGTACCACGCTCTTAAATGTTTGTAATTGTCAATTTTTTCAATGTCATTGTATTTGTTATTTTTATAATTATTGTTTTTGATTTTATTTTGTAAAGTGTAGATAAGTAGTTTGTTGCTTACTAACTACTAACACTACACTAAGTGATGAGCCTGATAAGCACTTAATTTGTGTTTGGCAATTCTTTGGTCGCAAGATGTCGCTTGTACTAAGCTCTCTTCGACAAAGATCTGATAGTGTAAAAAAAAAAAGAAACGATTAATCGCAACATATGTGCCCTTACATGAGCAGCTTATACAAATGTTAATAAATATGGGTGAGTTGCATATTTATTTGGTCAAATAACCTATCCGTATTCAATTTAATTGTGTATAGTCTCTTCAGCATATTAATAAAGGGTCCACCAAATAACTTTTTTTTTTGAAAATGCTATAAAAAAAAAACTACTGAATATTTTCTCAAATTTCTTTTTTATTTGAAAGTACAATCCTTCCGGTTAATAATGGAAAATAATTTCTTTCAAATGGCTGCTTCACTAAGTGGGCCTGCGATCGACTTAGAGAAGATGCCGATTTTGCCAAAAAAAAAATCATCTTTTATGATGAAGCTCATTTTGATCTTGGCGGGTATGTAAACAAGCAAGATTGTTGCATTTGGGGCAAAGAAAACCCACACGCATCCATTGAAAATCCGATACACCCAAAACGAGTCACTGTTTGGTGCGGATTTTGGTCCAGAAGCATAATTGTGCCATTTTTTTATTTTATAAATATAAGTACATAAGCTAGATGCTAGACATTATTTTCTGAGGCGGTTCCATATCAGGTCATGCCTGTTATATTTATTTATTTTTATAACTACTCACTGAGACACGGTGGCCTTTCGTCCAGTAAGATCCAAACAAGCCACTTCCAGTCATCTAGAACAAGCGCTCCGTCATTCGAATTGTCGTTGTCCTTAAACTGGATGTTCGGTCTTCCTTTTCGCCTGGAACCTAAGGGCTGGGTTTCGAAAACACCTGCTTTGAGAATTGTTGTCCATTCGCTCGGCCGAGCCGAGTTCGAATAGTTACCCCGAGGATGATGAACTCCTTAAATACTTCAAAACTTCAAATACTTCTATAACGTCGAAAAGCCTTGATTTTAAGAAAAATATCTAGAAAATAGTGATCTTTGCATTAACGCATTAACATGATAGCGCGTTTCCTTGCCCCAAACCTGTGCGTGTTTGGAAAAGTTAGTAAGAAAAAGTTCATGCGACTGAGTGAGCATTTTATTGTAAGAATATTTACCACGGAAAACATAGCTTAAAAAATAAAAAAAAATAGTAAATATATATGCTCAATTTTGTATATGAATCATAAATAAATTTCAGACATGACAAGAACAGATGTAGATCGTTTACTAGTTTCGTTGCATATGATAATTGCCCAGTGTCTAGAACATGGACGTCTCTCACCTCCGATGGGTTATGCACAACCAACATATGAACTCATATTGCGCTCTGAGTTGCTGGAGCACACTCGTTGTCTTACCGGGAAGTAACCGGTGAAGGGAGCAACTATTGAAATGCAGCAAACTGAATTTCCCACAAATATGAACCTATGGCCAAGTTTTCATAAAACTTAAAACTCTTTCGTTTATGAGCTTTGTTAGATGACTGTAATGAGTAAAAATCATTCTTTACTACTGGACGACTTGAATACAAGGTAGAAATTTAATTGTTAACAAAAATCCAAATGATTATGTATATTTTCTATTTATTTTGCAAATAGAATGAAACTGTTCCAAAATGCAATGGATGAAAGGCAAAAGATATTAGAGTTAATAGCTATATCGCTGAAACACTATGATGATGGACGAAACACATCAAACAGTGGCACAAAGTTAAAAGTAATAGCCTGGGTCACGACCGTATCCACGGCCTCACAGAAACAGGATGCCAACCGACAGCTTTCGTCAAAACATTCACAAAACTTAAAGTCGGACAAGATTATCTAGGTGCAATGATTAGAAAATGCATTTTTCAGGTTTCATTTTTCGCTAAGTGTACCTACATATTGTAATGACTTTCCATATTTGAACTATAATGACTCCGAAAAGCAAACAAACGAACACATTAAAGCTTTCGGTCGCAGTGCAAACATACCCTTATTATCTATAATTATAGAACACATTAAAGCTTTCGGTCGCAGTGCAAACATATTGTAATATTTTTTCAGGTTCGTTAATAAAACTTATTTTTCTTTATTAAAAACGTAAACTTATTTATTTCACAAAATGAAACACTTTACTTTTCTTACTACAAAAAAAACAATTTATCATTCACCACTGAAATTAATTCACAAACTTTACTTTTCACTTTTATTACAACCAACTTTATTCATTCACGATTAAAAACAAACTGTCGCTGCTGTTCAAACATATGCCTTTTATACTTGTTTTCCAAACTCTGGAAAGTAGTGGAAGTTTCTGGTCTCTGCTTCCAGAGCTTTCCGTAGGGGAAATTTCCCAATAATTTCCCTTCCAAAAGCTTTTATTTGACAGCTGGTTAATCTGCTATAATCCGGCAGACGGCGCTTCTTTCGTTTGAGAGTTGCTATAATTATAGCTAATAAGGGTATGTTTGCACTGCTACCGTAAGCTTTATTGTGTCCGTTTGTTTGCTTTTCGGAGTCGTTATAGTTCAAATATGGAAAGTCATTACACTGCCCCCCTCTTAGGATTGATCGTCCCGAGCAGATCCATCACTTCCTTCACCATTATAATGATGTAAACGGTCACTGCGAACTACTTTTAGTTTGCCTCTTCATCCTCTCTGAATGCGGTAGACGACATCGTTCATTCGTGTTACAACAGTATAAGGGCCTTCCCAATTCTGTTGAAGCTTCGGTGAAAGTCCCTTCCGACGGTGGGGATTATAAAACCACACAAGGTCTCCCACTTGGAATCCTGTTGTTGTGGCTTTTGCGTGGTATCTTATTTTCATCCGATCACTCGATAGCTTTATATTTGCCCTCGTCCTTTCGTGAATGTCAACTAGCTTTTCTTTGAGGTTGTCCACGTAGTCGTCTATTCTTTGTGGCTCACTTGTATAACATCCAAATTTGATTTCGCTTGGTAGTCGTATTGTGCTCCCGAGCAGGATCTCTGATGGTGTATGTCCTGTTGAGCTATGTACCGCACTTCGATAGGCCATCAAGAATAACAGAATAACAGTCTCGTTGGTTGTCGCTTACAACTTTGGAAAGGTGTTCTTTAAGGGTCCGGTTGAATCGTTCAACCATCCCATCAGATTGTGGGTGAAGCGGTGTTGTCCTCGTCTTCTTAATGCCAAGGAGTGTACAAACTTCTTGAAAGATTTTGGACTCGAAATTCCTCCCTTGATCTGAATGGAGTTCCATAGGTACACCAAACCTGCCTACCCAGTTGAAAACAATCTGATCCGCGACTGTTTTGGTTTCCTGATTTGGGATGGCAAATGCCTCAGGCCACTTGCGGAAGTATTGCATTACTACCAGGATGTATCGGTTTCCGCTTCTGGTTTCTGGAAAAGGGCCTGCAACGTCTATTGCAATTCTTTCAAAAGGCGTGCCCACATTATACTGCCGCATCTTACTCTGCACTTTTCTGCCTGGTCCCTTGCTTGCAGCACAAGTATCACATTGTCGGCACCATTTTTCGACGTCTTCTCTTGCGTGTAGCCAGTAGAATCGCTGCCTTACCTTTTCCAGTGTCTTATTGACACCCAAATGTCCTCCGGAAGCACCATCATGCATCTCTTGCAAAACGTCTTTAACTTTGGAATGAGGTACGACTAGCTGCATCACATATGATTTGCCGTCTGTGGACTCCCATTTACGTCTTAGTACTCCTTCTTGTACATGAAGCGAGTCCCATTGCGCCCAATATGCTTTAAGAGTTGGACTTCTATCGGAGATGTCACCCCATTTTGGTTTTTCTGGTGTTCCTTCCATGCAAGAATGGGTTCAATATCAGAGTCTTCTTGTTGGGCAGCTCTCATTTCTTCATTACTCCAACCGTAAATGGGATCGGCTCTTAATCGCTGGATGGAAGCAACCTCCTTCTCTTCTTGACGTGTGCAGTGCTTGCAGTCCGGTTTGCACGGTCTCCGAGATAAAGCATCTGCATTTGAGTGCAACCTTCCTCTTCGATGTTGGATCTGGTAGTCGTATGTCTGCAATCTCTCAATCCATCTTGCCACTTGACCTTCTGGATTTTTGAAGTTCAACAGCCAATTAAGTGCGCCATGATCTGTTCGATGAAGGAACTTTCTGTCCATAGATGTACTTATGGAAGTGTTTTGTTGCCGATACTAGAGCTAGAAGTTCTCTTCTGGTCACACAGTAATTTCTTTCTGGCTTTGAGAGCACCTTGCTGTAATAGGCAACGACCTTCTCTTCTCCTTCGTGGACTTGTGATAGTATGGCACCAATTCCCACGTTACTTGCGTCAGCGTCGATGATGAAAGGTTTCCCTGGTGTCGGATAAGCCAAAACTGGTGTATTGCATAGGTGCTGCTTAGGTTCCCGGAAGCTTTTCTCGCACCCGCTTGACCATTTGAACGGTTTGCCTTTCTCTGTTAGCTGATGCAAACTTTTAGCGATCCCAGCAAAATCCTTCACAAATCGTCGATAGTACGTGGCTAGACCAAGAAAGCTCCGGAGTTGATGTTTATCCTGTGGTGTTGGCCAATTCTTTACGGTGTCAACTTTTTCAGGATCAGTCTTCACTCATTGGGAAGAGATGATATGTCCCAAGTATTTTACCTCAGACTTGAAAAATTCGCACTTGTCTGGATTCAATTTCAAGTTTGCTTCTCGAAGCCTCTGGAACACGGCCTTAAGGTTTCCACAGTGCTCATCAAATGTTTTACCATAAACAATGACATCGTCCAAATAGACTAGGCAAGATTTCCAAGTAAGTCCTTGTACAACGCACTCCATCAAATGCTCAAATGTTGCCGGAGCATTGCATAGTCCGAATGGCATCACTTTAAATTGCCACAGACCATTTCCTGTGGAGAAAGCCGTCTTTTCTCGATCTTCTGGATGGATTTCTACCTGCCAGTAGCCACTTTTCAAGTCCAATGTGGAGAACCATTCAGCTCCTTCCATCGCATCCAAAGTATCGCTGATTCTTGGTAGAGGGTAGCTGTTATTCTTTGTCACATCGTTCAGCCTCTGATAGTCCACACAAAATCGAGTACTTCCGTCCTTCTTTTTGACAAGAACAACTGGGGATGCCCAAGGACTTTTAATTTTCGATTAGCCCATCTTTCTTCATGGTCGATATCATCTCTTCGACTTCGGCTTGTTTGGCTAATGGGAGACGTCTTGCTGGTTGTCGAATAGGTCTTGCGTCTCCTGTATCGATTCGATGCTGCACCAGTAGTGTTCAACCATACTGCCCATTGGGTAAAGAGAGTATATCAGCGTACTCGTGAAGAAGGCTTCCAGCAACACTAAGCTGATATGCACTTAATTTTGAAGACTTGAGAATGTTTGACTTCATAGTGTTCACTTTCCTGGGGTCCACATATTCTTGTGTATCAACTTCTGTAATTTTAGTTATTGCGGATACGGATTCACATTTTCCAACAACTTCTCCTTTTCTAAGCTTGACTTCGTACGGTTTGATGTTGAGTATCCGTACGGGCACCATGTTGTTCTTTGGCACCACAAGGGTCTTCCCTAGGATGATGTTTTGAGAAGACTGTTCAGAGTCTGGCTCAACCATTAGGTATCGATGGCTACCCATATCTCCCTTTATTTTTGTCCAAACGAACACTTCTGAAGAAGGTGGCAGGCAAATATCTTCCTTTATGACAGTTCTCAGAGTTGATGAATTTTTATTGCCATAAACCATAGGAATCTCCACATTTCGGTATTTGAGAACTTGCTTTCCGATATCGAGAATTACTCCATGCTCTTTCATAAAGTCGATTCCAACGATGCACTCGTCACATATATCTGCTACCAGAAATAGATGTGAAAACTCCAGTTCTGCCAAACGGATTGTAAGACGAACCTCCCCATACACTCTGGCTGCCTCCGGTAAGTGTTGGTGTTATGCAGCCATGTCATCTTCACCAAGTCCTTTCGAACAATGGAGGCAGGGGCACCGGTGTCGATCGTAGCCACTTGCTTCTTGCCATTTAGTGTTGCCTCCACAGTCAGACTTTTGTTGTTTCGTTTCGTCTGTGAGACCTGGATGGTGGTTCTGGGGCCATCGATACCAGAAACCAGCTTCTGCCCCTCGAAGTTGGTTCTTACTCGTTTCCCGTTTGAGAAACGGGGCGAGTAGGAGTTTTGACATTGTTGTTGTTGAAATTTCTGCTTCCACAATGTTGACATGCAAGTCTTCTAGGTGCACTGGCGTTGAAGATGTCCAGTCTTGTTACAGTTCCAGCATCGAGCAGGTCCATCTCACAGGTTTCTTTGGAACGCAGTTCTCTGGCAAGAACACTCCTCAATTTCTAGTTCTCTTACCCGATGGACTCCTTGAGAAGCCTGTTCTGCTGCTTCCATAGTGAGTGCGAATGCTAGTGCTTCAAGAAGCGTGCGTTTGCCAGCAGTTTGAATTGCTCGCTGAAGGTTAATATCAGATACAGCACGAACAAAGGCTTCTGTTGCGAATTGGTTGATGATTTCGTCCCCAGCAGCCGGATATGCCAGGTGCGCCAGCCGTTCGATGTCTGCTTGGAGTTGCTGCAGAGTTTCTCCTCTTTTCTGGACTCTGGAATTGAGTTAGACGCGGAAGACTTCTTGCATGTGGCCATCTCCAAAACGTTTGTCAATGGCCTGAACGAGAGCACTGAAACTGCCATTTTTATCTGCTGGTATGCTTTGTAACAGCTCAGCAGCAGTTCCTCTGAGGGCAAGCGTCAGAGCTATGCATTTGTCTTCCTCATCCCAGCCATTTGTTGCTGCGGCTGCCTCAAACTGCTTCTTGTAGATTGACCAAGAAGTTTGCCCATCGAAGGTTGGCGGATGCATCTCCTTTTTCTTTGGACAGTCGCCACAACTTTCTCGAACCTTCATTTTCTTTACTTTATCTAACTCCTTTGTAATGGATTCGATTTTATCTTCGAACTTTGCTTCTATTGTCGATAATTGTTTGTCGACAGTCGACAATTGTTTATCGATAGTCGAAAATTGTTTATCGACACGCTCGTCAAGGGCAATAATTCTGTTGTCAAAGGCCTCTAACTTACCTTCGAGAAGATTTCGAAGATTTTTTTGTTCTTGACTTTGTTGTTCTAGAAGATTCTTTTGTTCTTGGCTTTGTTGCTCGAATCGTTCGAGAAGATTCTTTTGTTCACTGTGTTGTTCTTGGCTCTGTTGTTCGAATCGTTCGAGAAGATTCTATTCCTGGCTTTCAAATTTTGCGAGTAGCTGAGACAGCATATTGGTCATCCCCGATGTACTTACTTGTTCGTGCTCTTCCTCCATTTCAATGTCAGATATCAACGTGTCCGGGTTTTCTTCGCGTCTTCTTATACCTTCCTGCAGCCGAATTATGAGATCATTCTTTATTGTTCCAGCAGTAGGAAGACCTCGCTTGTTCAGTTCTGCCTTAAGTTCGACTAAATTTAAATCATTCAGAGTTTTACCCATTGTCCTTTTCTTTTATTTTTCACTTTTCACCGTCAACTATCACTTTTTCCTGATTATTTTCTTTTAACACACAATAAATTAACTGAGTCCACAGATAAAATAAGTTTTATTCCACTTCTAACACCAATGTAATATTACCCGTGTTTTGTTGGAAAATCTATCAATAGTATAGTAGGATTTTACACGAATAAGAAAAACAATATCCCCAGTATGAATACTACCGATAAAAGTTAAAGTAGAATCTTACTACGGATGGGTTTTTGACATTTATACGAGTCTCGAATGGATCTTATGTTTTTTCGTTCTCAAATGTTGGTACGATTGATATTGCATTTGTATCTCGATGGCTGTGTTCGTTGAGTAGTTGTGCATTTGGAATCATGTGTTTTCCATTGGGGAAAAAAATCAATCTGTTACTGTTGATATTATTTAGTTTTGTTAATGAAAATGGACTAACTGGGCTTATTTTGCAAGAGAAAACAATAGAAAAGATAACTAAGTTTTGCTATGTTTCCACCAAAGGTTTATCTCAGTTTAGATTAAATAAATCTTTTTGGTGTTTCCACCGCACAAGAAGATTTCAAAATGATTAAGTTTGACAACACTTTCTAAAATGCAAATGGTGTTTTGATGTTTCTTATGAAGTGCAAGTGAGATAGTTTGATTCGTGTTCAAAAATGAAGAACTGAATAGTTCAGCACCATATAAGAATATGCTACCTACTCCATGTGCAATTTTTTTTTTTTAATTTGATAACAACAAAACTATATTTTTTGTACACAAACATGCAAATAAACAGACCATAATGCTTTATCTGTAAAACCAACTCCTCCACACAGGTTTTTCTTGACAAATTTTGACTCCACTCCGATCCCCGACCGGAATCGAGTCGAATCAAGCTCATTTCATCTCGATTCAGGTATACAAAGAATTAAGGCAAGCTTCAAGCTCGCTTCAACACCACATGTTAATGTAGTAGTCTACGAACAAACCCTCTTCTTGAAGTTTTTATTTTATGTCAAATTGTTTGGTTAAAACTTTGAAATCGGCCGCCAGATTTCCAGATGTTTTCTTACCATATCTTCTTGAAAATTGTCCATTTTACTAGTTTTAGTTAGTTTTTTTTGCTGAAGTTAATTGTAACTTTTGATTTTCACAAAACTTTCTTCTATTTGTGTTCTTTTTTTAATATTCTGACAGGCCTTCTTTCAGTTGTACCAATTTTTAAATACAAAAATCTGGCTACTACCGATGGGTTTTCTTGGGAATTTTCTACTATACTATTTATAGAATGCCAAAAAAACACGGGTATTTTCTCAGGTTCGTTAATAAAACTTATTTACTTTATTCAAAACGTCCACTTATTTATTTCGCAAAATAAAACACTTTACTTTTCTTACTACAAACAAAACGATTTATTATTCACCACTGAATTAATTCACAAACTTTACTTTTCACTTTTATTACAACCAACTTTATTCATTCACGATTAAAAACAAACTGTGTCGCTGTCGTTCAAACATGTGCCTTTTATACTTGTTTTCCAATTTCTGGAAAGTAGTGGAATGTTCTGGTCTCTGCTTCCAGAGCTTTCCGTAGGGGAAATTTCCCAATAATTTCCCATCCAAAAGCTTTTATTTGACAGCTGGTGTATATGCTATAATCCGGCAGATGGCGCTTCTTTCGTTTGAGAGTCGCTATAATTATAGATAATAAGGGTATGTTTGCACTGCGACCAAAAGCTTTAATGTGTCCGTTTGTTTGCTTTTCGGAGTCATTATAGTTCAAATATGGAAAATCATTACAATATAATATAAGCAAATTCTATAAATGGGGTAGTTTTCCCAAATGTTAAAGACGTTGTTTAGATTGGGAAGATTGAGACCGGTCTCACTGCAGTTTCAAGACAACAGAAGTGAAGGGGTCAGGGTCCCCTCACTCCTCTAAGACCGGTCTCAATCTTCCCAATCGGAGCAGGGTCAAACGCAGTTTTTTATATATATGGTCAGATTTGTCATAGTAGTAACAAAATATTTTCGAATGTTGGTATCGCGTAGAAGACATACTTAGCTTTCATTTGATACCCCATTTATAGAAGCGACTTACATTATAGGCACACTTTGAGAAAAATGCAACCTGAAAATTGCATCTTCTAACCATTGCGCCCAGATTAAGTTTTTCCGACGAGTACTTTTGTAAATTTTTGCCTAAAGCTGTTGGTTGGCACTCTGTTTTTGCAAGGCTGCAATTAGGTTGGAGATACGGTCGCCTCACAGGCAATTTCTTTCATTTTTTACGGTTGATGTCATGATATCACGTACGTAGTCATCAGTCTACCTTCTCTTTTAAACATTAGCATCACCAACAACGGAAAAACGACAAATTAAATTTATTTTTGGTTCTTTTTTTCTAAGAACATATTTAATTTATTTAGATTTGAAGGAAATAAGATAGACCTATTGTACATAAAATATATGTAGGTATATAATTTTTGTATTCCATATGTGTATACCTAAAAGTATTGTAGATATTAAGAAAATTATTAACGCCAAGGCCAAGGCTACGGAGCCAGGACTCACATACTGATTTTATATAATAGAGATATGTAGTCTATTATTACGATTATGATTTATGTAAACAATTTTAAGTATTATTTCATAGTTTAGGAGAGATGAGGTGTTGTTATATTCGCTAAATCACGTAGAAAAAGCATTCAATAAATCAAAACCGAATCCATACTTGTGTTTTATTATTTCTTAAGCCGTGTATTTATGTTACTATAAAACCCTGAAGTAATGAAATTATAGAGTTTACCGGTAAATTTGGAAATTTTCAGAAGCATTTGAATCGGAACGCCAGGAATTAAATTTAAAAAGTGTTTATGAAAAATACAAAATTTGCTATGTTTCAACAAGCTTGGAATAAGTAAATTGAATTCATTTCCGAAAGATAGTAGAAAATAATTCTTTAGAGCCGGTTTACATTGTCTTTTTACTGAAAGGCATTTCTACGATTTAAAATGCGTTTAAAATCGATGGGGAGTCTACCTTCTCTTTTAAACGCATTTAAAATCGTAGATATGCGTCTTATGGCCAGTTGCACCGACCACTTTTAAATTTTTATTGCTTCGTTTAATTTTAACATGACATTTATCGGTTGCACCAACAACTTCTAAATCTAACAGGCCAATAAACGAACCAATTAACTAAAATTCCATTTTCCATCAGATAAATTTTAAAAGCAGTTTTAAACGCACATATCTATCTGGCTACCTTCCTACAAAAAAAATAATTCAATTTTATTTGACGGAATATTGTTGATTTCAAATTAAAATAACGGAAACAACAGGTGAAGGCATTTTGTTTTCAATATATAATTCACTGTTTAAATAAATAAATTATTCCAGAATAGTTATTATAGACTGGACATCATTTATTCATCTGATAACGAACTAAACCAAAAAATGGCGAGTCTTCGAAGAGTTGTTCAGGTTAACAGAGATATACATTTTCTGAATTCGATGACGTCGCTTCAAAATATCGATTCATAATTTCCAAGCAGTGTGTCGAAAAAATATTAGAAATATTAGTGTCATATCTGTTGCAATAGTTTCATAGTTTCTCTTAAAAATAGAAGAAAATAATAAATAATAATAAAAAACACCAAGATGGCGCATTGGCTGTATCTAATGAGAATACCTTGCAAAGAAGAAGAAGTAAAGGAACTGGCATATCGTGGAAACAGTGAAGCATTTTTCAAAATAGTGTGAGTTACACAAACACAATTGCATTGCCCCAGGGTCGCAGTGCAGTTACACGGCTGAAGGCTGGGGCGCACAAATGAAGCCAGATTTAAAAAAAAAAGAAAAAAACCATTGAGATGGTTCCGTCATTTTGCCGAGCTGTAGAAAAATGTACATAGATTTTACATCATAAAAGTAGTGAAAAAGCCTATTGAACTGAATAAAAAAGTGAAATGAAATTTAATATAGTGAATAATTTGAAAAACTTTATTAATAAGAAATACATAAAAACATGTGGTGCTGCATTAAATCACATAAAAACGCCTATAATACGGTGTACGAATTTTTCTTTTTATAGGTAAGTTTTCTATCGTATTCTACTTAATAAAGTGATGTTTTTTACTGTAGCGTACTTTTTAACCAAAATAAACACTTCTTGACGAAGATATAAGACCAACACGATAAATAGGGGCAACAACAGAAGGGCCTTCAAAAATATTTTATTAAAAGCGTTAAAATAACTCTGCACTACGGGCGCTAAACGCATTTGAGTGCCTTGCCATCACCAACAAAAACTAGATCGCCCCTGTGCGAGAATTTCTCATTTGACAGATGAGTCTCAACGAAATCACTGGATTAAAGTATATTTTTGTTTTCAACAAAGAACCACGCACTAAATGTATGAAAAAAGTGGCCCGGTCAAATTCGATGAAATTTTGGTAGAATATATATAACATTATGCTGATTAAAAAAGTATATGGGCCGAGTCCTCTAACTTCAACGGATTCCAAGTTACAGTGAAAAACAAAAAAAAAATTAAACATCGATTTCTTTTTTAATTTTTGGTTATGTCGAGTATTTCGCTTCTATTTTAACAGGTATTAACTGGATTTAATTTATTTTTAAAGCTTATAATAAAGTAGCACGTAACTCATTAATTTTGTTCTCTTTTTATTTTGACGCAATTGTAAAAAACCGTTAAAAATAGCAAGCGCAAAAACAAATCGAGTTGTATAACTTCATCCCGAAATTCATTTTGGCTGAAATTCTTTTAGAATTTGGTTTGTTTTATTTTAACTGTAGGCATCCGTCGCGTCGTTAAGTTGTGTGTTGTTTGAGTTATTTGTAAAAGATAGTTCGCTGGTGCGCACGTTTTTCATTCTTTTTTATGAATTCAATATGTCAGGTCGAAACTATTTGCGTTGCTTCGTTTGTATGAACAGGTTTCCTTCCAGATCAATGTCCCGTATTGATGGTGTAGACAACATCATAAGGCGAGAAATCGCAATTCAAAGCACTGATCTCTATAAAACACTGGATAGTGTATCGACACAAAAATATTGCTTCCATTTGAAGAATTGTTATATTATGAAGCTGACCACTTTTTTGTATACCAGTATAACTGTATAACATGTAATACAAAGATAATCCATTAAACAGACATCAATTCTCCGTTCGTTTCACCCCCCGGGATCTGTTTGCTAACATTTGTTGTGTTCTTAATTTAAATTCATTCACTAATTAGTAAATGAAACGGAATAACAAACGTAAAGAGTGTGACAAGGAGGTACAATCATTAAAAAAAAGGCAGAATATGCAATCGCATCCTCCTCATCATAATTATTCATTAGCTATTTTGCTCAACTTGTTCGCAAACTGCAATGATTTATCTCATTCCACTATGTAATTATACTAAAAAAAATATACCAAATGTACATAGTGAATAACTTAAAGATAATAAATAATAAAACAAACTTCCACAAAAGTTTATATTTTCATATCATGGTCTGTTCCCTTTCTTCAGATAGACATCTGGAAATAGGGATGAGCGATTTTAATCGATATTTGCAAAATATCGATAAAAAAGATTTCGATATTTTGCAACAACGATATTAACATCCAAAACATCAGACTAAAAAACAAACAAAACGCTAGTACGAAAATGATTGATTCTGCTAGTAAAATCGCTGGCTGAGAACCATAAGGTTGTTTGTCGACCAAAATGCCGAAAATGAGTTTTATATACCAAAATTTTCGTAATTTTAGCGGCTTTCAGATAGAACAAAAAAGAAAAATTAAAAAAAATTGCTGGCGACACTACAGCCAAAAATAACATAGAACTTTCATTGAATTTGCACTATTATTCAGTACTATAGGGTTCTATGTTCAACATAGAACCTTTAACGTACTTTTTGTCACACAAAAAACAAACGCGTTTAAGTTACATAGAACTTTCTTGCTCAAAATTAATTTACATAGAACCTTTTTGAATTCAAAATACTTTTTGATTAAAGCAAAAAGGCCTATGTTTTTTTTAACAATGAAACATAGATTTTTCTGTCAATTATTTTATGTGCATTTTGTCAGTGATTTGTGGACTATTTTACTTGAGAAAAATATATTTTTATTGATTTTTCTTTATTGTTTTAATATATAAACATCAATCAAACGCAATTTAGGTCTTTTTTTAGGATAAATGCTTTTTTCTCCATACAAAAACATCTCCCATATAATATCTTCAGTACTAAAAGGTTCTATGTTGTACATAGAAACTTTTTCGGAATTTTTAATCAACTTTTTCTCAACAAAGTTCTATGTCGTTTTTTAAAATGCTTGTAAAATCATCTAAAGTGATTAAATTAACAATTTTTTAATAATTGTATGACTTTTTGATGGTTCTTTATCATATTGCATCAATACTTCACTGATATCTAGCTGTTTAATGCAAAAACCAGCCCTCTAAAACTTTGAAGGCGATTATCTCGGAAAAATTTTTTTTTACATGCAACCTTATAGTTCTCGGCCAGGGAAATCTAGATGGAGTGACTTTCATAGTTTTTAAGTCATCTGTAACATTTGGAATTTTTTGAAAAAGGAAATCATCAAAGGATCTCCAAAACCAAACTTAAAAATTCAAAACCACAACGAAACTTTCGATGTACAAAAAGGCACAGATATAAGTTTACACATGAAGTGCCTCTCAGTTTTGCTTCCATCAAATTTGTTTTGTGTTTATTTGTGCAAAAGAAATATTCTTACATCGATATTCAAACATTAATATCATCGATGCTCAGCAAGATGCATTTTAAACCATACAAGTTTTTGTACACACTTTTGCAAGCAAAAATATCTTGCAATATCGTTAGATAACAGTGTACACATGAAATACTTGCTATATTGCTTCTATAAAATTTGTGGACGATATATTTTGCAAAATTCAAATTTTAGCATCGATTTCCACGCATTGAAATAATAGATGCTCAGAAAGACCGAATTTACACCAATGCAAGTTTTTGCACACAACTTCGTGTTTTGCAATATCGATATACATATTCTAAAAAGCCACAGAAAACAGTTTACACAAAACTCCTTGAAATATTACTGCAAAATACATATTAAATATCAATTTTCACGAATTTAAATTATCGATGGTCAGAAACACGCAGTTTACACCATGCAAGTTCTTGCGCACACCTTCGTGTGAAACAAGATTTTGAAATATCGGATTTCAAAAAGGGCACACGTAACAGCTTAGCACCATGCCACATTGCCCTGCAATATTGATTTTATTAAGTTTGTTGATATTCATTGTGCAAAATACATATTTTAACATCGATTTTCACCCATTAAAATCATTGATGCCTAGAAAGATACCACTTACCTACACGCGGTTTTAGCACACAAGCTTCTGTGCATCATTATTTTGCAATATCGATGTTTAAAGTTGAAATACCTTGCTTATGACTTCATATTTTTCATTTGTATGAAAATTTAAATCGATTTTAAAAAACTTAAGAACAAATAGCCGGCCCCAGAAATTTTGAAAGCAAAAATACATTAGAGCATAGCATGACGCATTTTTTGCTTTGGTAAAACAAAGAACTTAAACAAAAACACCCGAAAAAACATCGATGTTAAGTAGCATCGATGTTTTCGGTTCGATCTATATATACATCGATGTTTGGTCTTCGATGTTGTTTCAATATCGCACATCCCTATCTGCAAAACACTTTTTTTTTTGCATAATGCAGACGTCAAATTATGAAGCCGACCACCTAATTTTCATCTTCAAATGGAAGCAAAGAAACTGTTATACACTATAAGGAATACACTATCCAGTGTATTATAGAGATCAGTGATTCAAAGGCGTAACCAAATAAATGGATCTCCTTTGGCAATTAGTATGGTTACACGATTGTGCATTAATTGCATCCAATCAATTAACAATGAAATTGTTGCAGTGGAACAAGATCCGACATGTTTAAGATTAAATGTTTTAACTCAGACCAGAAGCAACACTTGCCTCATTTGCAATGCAGAAATGATTTACTCGTTTTAACAACCGAATGTAGAGCAAATATTTTTATACAAAAAAATGTTTACATTCCTGACAAAGTCAGATCATGTAGACATCATTTAGATATAAGAGGATTTATATTGCCACCCCTCTGCATTGGACTTCGGTCTATTAATAGACCATATGTGATTAAAGGTTCAGATCTCCAGTCATTCTTTCAGGGGCTTAGAAATGTTGCTAGAAGCATGACAAGAATTGATGACGAAAATAGTTTAAGTGATGAAGATTTCCAAAGTTTTTGTCCTATAACAAAAGAGCAGTTTCAAGATCTTTTCCCTTTTTGTGATAAAGTACCCCAAGAAAGTGGATATAGATATTGTACAAACTCATAAATGTTTGCACACAATATGTTATTTTATTGTTATTTTGCGTAACTTGCATTATTGTTAAGTTTTCTATTTCTTAGTTCTATTCTTCTTTTTTGTAACGAGAGCTCCTGTGTGAACGATTAATTCTAATAGTTCACCAGACGAAATACGAACTTTCGTCATTTTTATTAGTTTGCATATTCCCACGGGAATACGAAAATATATAACACAGTAGCTCATCGAATAATATGCTTTGTAGATAATTTAATGTGTAAAATAAATCATTACAATTTCACCTCTCAACCACAGCAGTTGTCTTTTTGATTTAATTGGTATACTCCGTTTCATTTTTTCTAGGAGAAAGAATTTATATTGAACATTTGGCGACCGTGACAGGACTCTACTAAAAGAATTTAGTGTGCCTGAATTTTACTAACATTAATTGTGTTTTATTATCAAGAATATTGTGTGTGTTCAGTTTGCATTTGAACCAATACTAAGTGTTGGTTAGTATTGAAACCAAGTACGAGTGTCGTCTGTTAAATCGAAACTGTGATTGTAATCAAAAATAAACCAACTTTATTTCAACAAATAAATTAAAATAAAAAAAAATCATGTCCCAGTCTCTGAAGGAACTAACTGACCTTCAAGAACAAATCGGAACCGAGATCTGCGTCCTTTACCGCAACTATGGGAAGGATAGTGACGATCGGAAAACGGTTACGAAACTGCAGCAAAGGAAGGAAAAGTTAGAGAATCATTGGGATTATTTCGATACCAATGACAGCGAGATTCGGGATAAATACTCAGGCCATCTTCAACATGAGTACTTCACCAAGGAGTACTATGAAGAGATTCGAAAGGTTTATGAAGCCATGAAAATGGACATTATAAGTCGTTTGACAAAACTGCAAGGACGGGACGTTAATCAGATCCAGGAAGAGCCACCAGCAGCACTGCCATCAGGATTTGGATTATCGATGACACCGCCAGCAGCAATACCAACCAGGATGAATCCACCTGAGCATAAACAAAGGCTTGAGCTTAAAGTTTCTAAGCCAAGCACGCTTTCACCAAGAGAAAGATTCATGGTGCTCTCAAAGCATCTCCAAGCATCATTGGACAAATGCTCAATAGATTTAAAGGGCACCGAATCCCAAATGTTTCAAGTTAAAGTTGCAAACATCAAAGAAAACTTTGAGCAAATCAAAGTTTTATATAAGCGACTGGATGGTGACTTAGACGAAGAAAATATCGAACAATATTTTCATCTACAGCAGCAGTTTGAGTTAAGGATGATTGGGCTTCAAACAAAAGCAATTGATACATCTGGTATACAGGATCCACCTATTTCAAGTACATCATTGAAACTGCCAAAAATTGAGTTGCCAAAATTTGACGGAAACTATCTAAAGTGGCGTCAATTTTATGATCTTTTCAAGCCAATGATCCTGGAACAACCAATATCACTTGCTCAAAAGCTCTATTTTTTGTGATCTAATTTGACCGGAGAAGCGCTTGGTTTAATCCAAGGATTTCCAGCAACAGACAACAACTTTGAAGCAGCCTGGCAGACGCTTATGGATAGATACGACAATAAACGGCTCCTCTTGTCGGCTCAATTAGAAAAACTTTTGAGTCAACCAGCCGCATCAGGAACTGCCTCCAGTTTAAGGAAACTGCACGATAACACCAAGGAAGGAATCCAGGCACTCATAAATCTGGGATTCCGCGCTCATGACTGGGATCCCATAGTTGTTCATCTGATGCTTAAGAAAGTGGACAAGGAAAGCAGGACACTTTTTGAGCAATCGTTAGCTGATCCAAGAAGCAGTCCTTCCCTGAAAGAGCTACTAAAGTTTATGGAATCCCGGTTTCAAACCCTTGAAACAATAAACAACACAGACGAGAGAAGGAAGCCAACAACCGTAGTAGCAGCCAAAGTTGATGGCTGCCCAATGTGCAGTTCAGGTAGCCATAAGATATTTAATTGTAAAGCATTTCTTTCTCTTTCAGGTGGTGATCGTGAGAGAACTGTTCAAAGGCTTGGAATTTGCCATAACTGCCTTAAGCCAGGGCATGCCCCCAACACATGCCACGCCAGAGGATGCTTTAGTTGTAATGGCAAACATAATACCCTCCTACACCATAAGAAGGATTCAAGGCAATCTTTTAAAACAAAACAAATAAATAATGGATTCAAAATAGCTTTTTATGGCCTTTAGTCCTATAAATTGGCGTTTCGTTCGGCTTACTCACTTGAACTCATCAGTGACATAGTGAGGGCTTTGTCATACGCAATTTATATTAAGTTCAGTTCAACTTACATGAATTTTTCAACGAAAATCCACTGTAAACTATATCCAACAAGATTAGAATTCCTAATCATTAAGCTGGAAGTTTTTTTGCCCTGGGCCAGGCATAGTTTCTATATATGAAGGTTTTATAATACTAATTCTATATACTACTGAAATAAATCAGCCAAGTAGAAGACTAAGCATTAAGGATTGGACTTGTTGAATTATTGATTCAAAATAGCTTTTTATGGCCTTTAGTCCTATAAATTGGCGTTTCGTTCGGCTTACTGACTTGAACTCATCAGTGACATAGTGAGGGCTTTGTCATACGCAATTTATATTAAGTTCAGTTCAACTTACATGAATTTTTCAACGAAAATCCACTGTAAACAATATCCAACAAGATTAGAATTCCTAATCATTAAGCTGGAAGTTTTTTTGCCCTGGGCCAGGCATAGTTTCTATATATGAAGGTTTTATAATACATATTCTATATACTACTGAAATAAATCAGCCAAGTAGAAGACTTAGCATTAAGGATTGGACTTGTTGAATTATTGATTCAAAATAGCTTTTTATGGCCTTTAGTCCTATAAAATTCATGTATTTCAATTTCAATTTG
This sequence comes from Dasysyrphus tricinctus, assembly GCA_963921185.1. NCBI lineage: Eukaryota > Metazoa > Arthropoda > Insecta > Diptera > Syrphidae > Dasysyrphus > Dasysyrphus tricinctus. The sequence continues at coordinate 181,452,069 of OY992530.1, forward strand.
TTTTATTGAACATAATATATACAATTTGGCTTACAACTAATAAGATACATTGAAAAATTTACATTTGTTGGCACATAGGGGGCCTAACTTTATACTATGTCTTAGGTTTAAAATTTTATAATTATATAAAATACATGTCAAAATTAATTTAAGCGTCGGTTGACTTTTCATTCTCGGGGTGTTCCATCCCGGTTGTCTAGTGGTGATTTTGGTGTGGATTGTTAGGAGGTTTGGCATTTAGCCGCGGTAGTAGGCTGACCCTGTGTCAGCGTAGAAGGAAACTGTTTCCTCGTTGTCTATGGGGATAATGTTGTCGTCCAGGGTTTCCATCACACTGAGGTACCTCGGATCGGGTTGTCGTTGCTCGGTGGACATACTTCTTATCAGCTGATTTGGATGACTGTGGGCAAAAAAACTTCCAGCTTAATGATTAGGAATTCTTATCTTGTTGGATATAGTTTACAGTGGATTTTCGTTGAAAAATTCATGCAAGTTGAACTGAACTTAATATAAATTGCGTATGACAAAGCCCTCACTATGTCACTGATGAGTTCAAGTGAGTAAGCCGAACGAAACGCCAATTTATAGGACTAAAGGCCATAAAAAACTATTTTGAATCAATAATTCAACAAGTCCAATCCTTAATGCTAAGTCTTCTACTTGGCTGATTTATTTCAGTAGTATATAGAATTTGTATTATAAAACCTTCATATATAGAAACTATGCCTGGCCCAGGGCAAAAAAACTTCCAGCTTAATGATTAGGAATTCTAATCTTGTTGGATATAGTTTACAGTGGATTTTCGTTGAAAAATTCATGCAAGTTGAACTGAACTTAATATAAATTGCGTATGACAAAGCCCTCACTATGTCACTGATGAGTTCAAGTGAGTAAGCCGAACGAAACGCCAATTTATAGGACTAAAGGCCATAAAAAGCTATTTTGAATCAATAATTCAACAAGTCCAATCCTTAATGCTAAGTCTTCTTCTTGGCTGATTTATTTCAGTAGTATATAGAATTTGTATTATAAAACCTTCATATATAGAAACTATGCCTGGCCCAGGGCAAACAAACTTCCAGCTTAATGATTAGGAATTCTAATCTTGTTGGATATAGTTTACAGTGGATTTTCGTTGAAAAATTCATGTAAGTTGAACTGAACTTAATATAAATTGCGTATGACAAAGCCCTCACTATGTCACTGATGAGTTCAAGTGAGTAAGCCGAACAAAACGCCAATTTATAGGACTAAAGGCCATAAAAAACTATTTTGAATCAATAATTCAACAAGTCCAATCCTTAATGCTAAGTCTTCTACTTGGCTGATTTATTTCAGTAGTATATAGAATTTGTATTATAGAACCTTCATATATAGAAACTATGCCTGGCCCAGGGCAAAAAAACTTCCAGCTTAATGATTAGGAATTCTAATCTTGTTGGATATAGTTTACAGTGGATTTTCGTTGAAAAATTCATGCAAGTTGAACTGAACTTAATATAAATTGCGTATGACAAAGCCCTCACTATGTCACTGATGAGTTCAAGTGAGTAAGCCGAACGAAACGCCAATTTATAGGACTAAAGGCCATAAAAAGCTATTTTGAATCAATAATTCAACAAGTCCAATCCTTAATGCTAAGTCTTCTACTTGGCTGATTTATTTCAGTAGTATATAGAATTTGTATTATAAAACCTTCATATATAGAAACTATGCCTGGCCCAGGGCAAAAAAACTTCCAGCTTAATGATTAGGAATTCTAATCTTGTTGGATATAGTTTACAGTGGATTTTCGTTGAAAAATTCATGTTAGTTGAACTGAACTTAATATAAATTGCGTATGACAAAGCCCTCACTATGTCACTGATGAGTTCAAGTGAGTAAGCCGAACGAAACGCCAAGTTATAGGACTAAAGGCCATAAAAAGCTGTTTTGAATCAATAATTCAACAAGTCCAATCCTTAATGCTAAGTCTTCTACTTGGCTGATTTATTTCAGTAGTATATAGAATTTGTATTATAAAACCTTCATATATAGAAACTATGCCTGGCCCAAGGCAAAAAAACTTCCAGCTTAATGATTAGGAATTCTAATCTTGTTGGATATAGTTTACAGTGGATTTTCGTTGAAAAATTCATGCAAGTTGAACTGAACTTAATATAGATTGCGTATGACAAAGCCCTCACTATGTCACTGATGAGTTCAAGTGAGTAAGCCGAACGAAACGCCAATTTATAGGACTAAAGGCCATAAAAAGCTATTTTGAATCAATAATTCAACAAGTCCAATCCTTAATGCTAAGTCTTCTACTTGGCTGATTTATTTCAGTAGTATATAGAATTTGTATTATAAAACCTTCATATATAGAAACTATGCCTGGCCTAGGGCAAAAAAACTTCCAGCTTAATGATTAGGAATTCTAATCTTGTTGGATATAGTTTACAGTGGATTTTCGTTGAAAAATTCATGTAAGTTGAACTGAACTTAATATAAATTGCGTATGACAAAGCCCTCACTATGTCACTGATGAGTTCAAGTGAGTAAGCCGAACGAAACGCCAATTTATAGGACTAAAGGCCATAAAAAGCTATTTTGAATCAATAATTCAACAAGTCCAATCCTTAATGCTAAGTCTTCTACTTGGCTGATTTATTTTAGTAGTATATAGAATTTGTATTATAAAACCTTCATATATAGAAACTATGCCTGGCCCAGGGCAAAAAAACTTCCAGCTTAATGATTAGGAATTCTAATCTTGTTGGATATAGTTTACAGTGGATTTTCGTTGAAAAATTCATGTAAGTTGAACTGAACTTAATATAAATTGCGTATGACAAAGCCCTCACTATGTCACTGATGAGTTCAAGTGAGTAAGCCGAACGAAACGCCAATTTATAGGACTAAAGGCCATAAAAAGCAATTTTGAATCAATAATTCAACAAGTCCAATCCTTAATGCTAAGTCTTCTACTTGGCTGATTTATTTCAGTAGAATATAGAATTTGTATTATAAAACCTTCATATATAGAAACTATGCCTGGCCCAGGGCAAAAAAACTTCCAGCTTAATGATTAGGAATTCTAATCTTGTTGGATATAGTTTACAGTGGATTTTCGTTGAAAAATTCATGTAAGTTGAACTGAACTTAATATAAATTGCGTATGACAAAGCCCTCACTATGTCACTGATGAGTTCAAGTGAGTAAGCCGAACGAAACGCCAATTTATAGGACCATAAAAAGCTATTTTGAATCAATAATTCAACAAGTCCAATCCTTAATGCTAAGTCTTCTACTTGGCTGATTTATTTCAGTAGTATATAGAATTTGTATTATAAAACCTTCATATATAGAAACTATGCCTGGCCCAGGGCAAACAAACTTCCAGCTTAATGATTAGGAATTCTAATCTTGTTGGATATAGTTTACAGTGGATTTTCGTTGAAAAATTCATGTAAGTTGAACTGAACTTAATATAAATTGCGTATGACAAAGCCCTCACTATGTCACTGATGAGTTCAAGTGAGTAAGCCGAACGAAACGCCAATTTATAGGACTAAAGGCCATAAAAAGCTATTTTGAATCAATAATTCAACAAGTCCAATCCTTAATGCTAAGTCTTCTACTTGGCTGATTTATTTCAGTAGTATATAGAATTTGTATTATAAAACCTTCATATATAGAAACTATGCCTGGCCTAGGGCAAAAAAACTTCCAGCTTAATGATTAGGAATTCTAATCTTGTTGGATATAGTTTACAGTGGATTTTCGTTGAAAAATTCATGTAAGTTGAACTGAACTTAATATAAATTGCGTATGACAAAGCCCTCACTATGTCACTGATGAGTTCAAGTGAGTAAGCCGAACGAAACGCCAATTTATAGGACTAAAGGCCATAAAAAGCTATTTTGAATCAATAATTCAACAAGTCCAATCCTTAATGCTAAGTCTTCTACTTGGCTGATTTATTTTAGTAGTATATAGAATTTGTATTATAAAACCTTCATATATAGAAACTATGCCTGGCCCAGGGCAAAAAAACTTCCAGCTTAATGATTAGGAATTCTAATCTTGTTGGATATAATTTACAGTGGATTTTCGTTGAAAAATTCATGTAAGTTGAACTGAACTTAATATAAATTGCGTATGACAAAGCCCTCACTATGTCACTGATGAGTTCAAGTGAGTAAGCCGAACGAAACGCCAATTTATAGGACTAAAGGCCATAAAAAGCAATTTTGAATCAATAATTCAACAAGTCCAATCCTTAATGCTAAGTCTTCTACTTGGCTGATTTATTTCAGTAGTATATAGAATTTGTATTATAAAACCTTCATATATAGAAACTATGCCTGGCCCAGGGCAAAAAAACTTCCAGCTTAATGATTAGGAATTCTAATCTTGTTGGATATAGTTTACAGTGGATTTTCGTTGAAAAATTCATGTAAGTTGAACTGAACTTAATATAAATTGCGTATGACAAAGCCCTCACTATGTCACTGATGAGTTCAAGTGAGTAAGCCGAACGAAACGCCAATTTATAGGACTAAAGGCCATAAAAAGCTATTTTGAATCAATAATTCAACAAGTCCAATCCTTAATGCTAAGTCTTCTACTTGGCTGATTTATTTCAGTAGTATATATAATTTGTATTATAAAACCTTCATATATAGAAAACAATGCCTGGCCCAGGGCAAAAAAACTTCCAGCTTAAGGATTAGGAATTCTAATCTTGTTGGATATAGTTTACAGTGGATTTTCGTTGAAAAATTCATGCAAGTTGAACTGAACTTAATATAAATTGCGTATGACAAAGCCCTCACTATGTCACTGATGAGTTCAAGTGAGTAAGCCGAACGAAACGCCAATTTATAGGACTAAAGGCCATAAAAAGCTATTTTGAATCAATAATTCAACAAGTCCAATCCTTAATGCTAAGTCTTCTACTTGGCTGATTTATTTCAGTAGTATATAGAATTTGTATTATAAAACCTTCATATATAGAAACTATGCCTGGCCCAGGGCAAAAAAACTTCCAGCTTAATGATTAGGAATTCTAATCTTGTTGGATATAGTTTACAGTGGATTTTCGTTGAAAAATTCATGCAAGTTGAACTGAACTTAATATAAATTGCGTATGACAAAGCCCTCACTATGTCACTGATGAGTTCAAGTGAGTAAGCCGAACGAAACGCCAATTTATAGGACTAAAGGCCATAAAAAGCTAGTTTGAATCAATAATTCAACAAGTCCAATCCTTAATGCTAAGTCTTCTACTTGGCTGATTTATTTCAGTAGTATATAGAATTTGTATTATAAAACCTTCATATATAGAAACTATGCCTGGCCCAGGGCAAAAAAACTTCCAGCTTAATGATTAGGAATTCTAATCTTGTTGGATATAGTTTACAGTTGATTTTCGTTGAAAAATTCATGTAAGTTGAACTGAACTTAATATAAATTGCGTATAACAAAGCCCTCACTATGTCACTGATGAGTTCAAGTGAGTAAGCCGAACGAAACGCCAATTTATAGGACTAAAAGCCATAAAAAGCTATTTTGAATCAATAATTCAACAAGTCCAATCCTTAATGCTAAGTCTTCTACTTGGCTGATTTATTTCAGTAGTATATAGAATTTGTATTATAAAACCTTCATATATAGAAACTATGCCTGGCCCAGGGCAAAAAAAACTTCCAGCTTAATGATTAGGAATTCTAATCTTGTTGGATATAGTTTACAGTAGATTTTCGTTGAAAAATTCATGTAAGTTGAACTGAACTTAATATAAATTGCGTATGACAAAGCCCTCACTATGTCACTGATGAGTTCAAGTGAGTAAGCCGAACGAAACGCCAATTTATAGGACTAAAGGCCATAAAAAGCTATTTTGAATCAATAATTCAACAAGTCCAATCCTTAATGCTAAGTCTTCTACTTGGCTGATTTATTTCAGTAGTATATAGAATTTGTATTATAAAACCTTCATATATACAAATAAATAATCAAATGCATTCCATAGGTAGCCAGCAGCAGCAACCAGCTCAAAGGGGGGAAGTCCAATCAAATAACTGTTTTACACATTCCACAGGTAGCCAGCAGCAGCAACCAACTCAAAGGGGGGAAGGTCAATCAACATCAACCAACCACTATACGCATTCCAATGCAGCTACTTGTTGTAAATCAAAACCACGGCAAGTTTATCTAGCAACAGCATTGGTAAACGTCAGGTCGGCATGTGGAACATGGCTTCCTTGTCGGGTCTTGTTAGATTCAGGATCACAAATTCATTTTGTGACTGCTGCTTTTGCACAAGCACTGGGTCTTCAGAAGCACCGATCGGAATTCTCAATAAGTGGCATAGGAGGACATGGCACACAAACACAATTTGCTGTATCACTCACACTTGAATCAAATAATTCAAGTTTCAAGGCAAGTATTGAAGCAACCATACTAGCTAGGATTACAGATTACCAGCCACGATGTGAAGTTCAGTCACAACATTGGGAAATTCCGTCTCATATTCAATTAGCTGATCCAGGATTTATGACTAATCAAAAAATCGATATGCTTATCGGCGCCGAATTATTTTTTGATCTTCTCCTTCCAGGGGAAATAACAGTTGGACCTCAACTTCCTACACTTCGTAACACAAAACTAGGATGGATAGTCGCAGGTGGCGTTCAAACTTCAAACCACATTGCTGTTTGCACCATTGCCACAAGGCCATCTCTATCGTCATTAGAGAAACTTGTGAGTAGGTTCTGGGAGTACGAGACCCATGATACTCAAATCAAATGCATGAGTAATGAAGAGCATAACTGTGAGGAATTTTTCAACTCCAGCACAAAGGTTGTATCAAATGGAAGATTCATGGTAAGTCTTCCATTCAAAAAAAATCCATCTTGTTTGGGTGCATCTCTCGAAAGGGCACGCAAAAGATTTCTTTCATTAGAACGAAGATTTGAAAAAGATTATGCATTGCGTGAGCTTTATTCTCAGTTCCTATTAGAGTACGAAGAACTGGGCCATATGAGTCCCATTGAGAACTTTGGGATCCCACAAAATCATTATTTCATCCCGCATCATTGTGTGTTAAAGCAAGAAAGCTCCTCAACAGCATTGCGTGTGGTCTTTGATTGTTCAGCAAAAACAACATCTGGATTTTCTCTCAATGATGTTCTAGGCGTTGGACCAACAGTTCAACCTGACCTATTTTCAATTATATTAATTTCAGACTAGAAAGGTATGCATTTACAGCAGATATAAGCAAAATGTACCGACAGGTACTGGTACGGCCGGAAGACAGAGCTTTTCAACTAATTCTTTGGAGACCTCAAGGCAATCAACCTCTGAAGACATACAAACTTAACACATTAACCTACGGATCAGCTTGTGCTCCTTATTTAGCAACCAAATGTCTAGCCCAGCTTGCAGACAATTATCAACAGCTGCACAAAAGAGCATCCCAAACTATACGTGAAAATATTTACGTTGATGATCTACTTGCTGGAGCAGACACAGTTTCAGTGGCCAGAGAACTGCTAGAAGACATAACGCTCCTTCTACAAAAGGGTAAATTTGAATTAAGAAAATTCTGTTCTAATGATAACAACATTCTTAAGAATATTCCTGATGCACACAAGGAAAGGTTAGTAAGATTCCATCAGGCTGACGTAATCAAAACCTTAGGATTGATTTGGAATCCAACTCTCGATCAATTTGAATTTGGATTTAACTCAGACAAATTCACAGCACCTAAAACTCCTGTAACACGCAGAACTGTTTTGTCAGACCTCGCACGATTGTTTGATCCTCTAGGTCTATTAAGTCCAGTCATAATGCTTGGCAAACTCTTTTTACAAGATTTGTGGAAGACGGAGTTCTCATGGGATGACCAGCTTCCTATGGATCTGACCGAAAAGTGGAACAGGTATGTAAATCAATTCTTTGATTTAGAAAATATAAGCATACCTCGATTTGTAATGTGCCCATTGCCAAAAAGAACCGAACTACATGGGTTTTCGGATAGTAGTATGTCCGCCCTTGGAGCGTGTGCTTACATCAGATGCATAGACGAATCAGGCAACATCTATAGTAAGTTACTTTGCTCAAAATCTCGCATCGCTCCAATGAAGGCCATTACAATCGCTCGTCTTGAACTTCAAGCTGCAGAGCTCTTGGTTGAGCTGGTAAGGAGAATACTCCTGACATTTAACAAGTATGTTCATAAGATAGCATACTACACAGATTCAACAACTGTGCTGGCTTGGATTAACTCTCCCTCTTATGTCTGGGATACATTTGTAGCAAATAGGGTAGCCAAGATCCAAGCAGAAACTCAGATATCACAATGGAATCATATTAAAGGGGAAATAAATCCAGCTGATTTAATAACGAGAGGATGCACTCTCGTCCACCTTTCATCATCATTGACATGGTTTGAAGGTCCATCTTTTCTTAAACTAGATGAATCACTTTGGGAGCCCAGTAAGTACACCATTCCACAGGTCATTCCAGAATTGCGAAAAACCAAAACGGCATTGATAACTGCAACTCACGATGAAGATTTATTAAATAGAATTAATCATAGAAACTCTTTCTATACATTACAGAAAATATTCTCATACTGTAGCAGATTCTTAAGGAACGCCAGACGGCCTGACCTCCTAAGAAGGAGTGGCATGCTTTCTGCTGATGAACTGCGTGAAGGAACCCGCCTTCTCTTGGTATACACTCAACGGATGGCCTTTCCAGAAGAATACAAAGCTTTAAAAGGCAATGTAAGTACAATTGCTCAATCAAGTTTAGCAACATTAACGCCCTATTTTGATAAAAAATACAACTTAATTCGAGTGGGTGGGAGATTAGCAAATTCTGTGCTTCTGCCGGATGCCAAAAATCAAATACTTTTGCCTAAGAACAACACTGTCACAAGGTTGCTTTTAGAGCATTTACATAGAACAAACTTACACATATCCCACAGGGCTCTAATAGCAATTTTGCGACAACAATATTGGATATTAAGCATTGGAAGAGAAGCAAGATCAGTGATAAGAAAGTGTATCATATGTGCGAAGTCCAGGCCAACATCTATAACACAGCTGATGGGCGACCTACCAATGGAAAGAGTAACACCATCTCGCCCATTTTACTACACTGGGGTTGACTTTGCTGGTCCTATAAAATCACACTACAAAATCAGAGGTAAGACTCCTTCAAAATAGTATTTAGCAATTTTCGTATGCTTTTCCACAAAAGCAATTCATATCGAAGTTGTTGGAGACCTCTCCACCGAGTCGTTCATCAATTGCCTTAAAAGGTTCATAGGCAGACGTGGATTGTGTCACACTATTTTCTGCGATAATGCGACCAATTTCGTCGGTGCTAGTAACAAACTCAAGGAGCTTAAAAGAGTTATGCAATCAAAGAGAATGGAATCAGCCATTCAATCAACATGTATTCAGACGGGAATTAATTGGCAATTTATTCCCCCTCGGTCTCCGCACTTTGGGGGACTCTGGGAGTCAGCTGTAAAATCAGCTAAAGGGTTGTTGGTTCGACACCTGGGCGAGGCTTCGTTAACATACGAGGAGCCAACCACAATCGCAATTCAGATAGAGGCAATACTTAATTCGAGGCCGTTGATGCCAATTTCATCGGACCCAAATGATCTAGAAGCTCTTACCCCCGGCCATTTTTTGATAGGAGCACCACTTCTTTCCATAGCTGAGCCCGATGTCACTGACAAACAGGAAGTTCTCTTAATAAATATCGACAAATCCAGCATGTACAGCAATCATTTTGGAAGAGATGGTCTGGTGAGTACTTACATCTCTTACAACAACGAGCTAAGTGGAAAACTGAATCCCAAAACTTAAAGCCAAATACTCTTGTTTTATTAAAGGAACCCAATATGCCACCAACAAAATGGAAGTTGGGGCGTGTAGTAGAAGTAATCAAAGGAAATGATGGATTGGTTCGTGTTGCCAACATAAAGACCCATGGAGGAATTCTCCAGCGAGCTATTCATAATTTGTGTCCCTTACCGGTAGAAGAAGCAGACAAAACAGATCATCCACCAGATCATACAAAGAAGCCACCTCTTAAAAACGATGGAGAACCAAATATATATTCAACATCACGGAAACTGATAAGCGGCAGAGTTACAACGGGATCTTTATTTGTATCCCTTTTCATCGCATTGTTGATTGCGCCAGTTACCACCGCGAACACAGACAACCACGTCATTATCAACCAGCTCGATAACGCAGTCGAAATCTACTTTGAAGACATAGGAACACTGCGGGTAGTTAACAATTTCTGGAGCGTTTATGTCTATTACAATCTTACCAATTATTGGTTAGAATTAACCGAAATCAAAACCTACTTAAATGAACTGGAAAGCGCTTGCGCGGCAGATAAATTGGACAAGATTTACTACTGTCATCAGACTATCGATATTTTTCGACAAAGAGTCGCTGTCATTGACCAAAACAACGAGTTCATTAATGGGTTTAACACTTCAAGTCGGACAGCCATTCGGCATCGCAGATCTCCATTCGATTTTGTTGGTAGTGTGGCTCATAGTTTGTTCGGTGTCCTCGATCAAGAAGAGGCTCTGCACATTCAAAATCAGATTGACCTAGCAAATAAACATGAAATTCACTTATCGGCTCTTATTAAAAAACAAAGTTCTATTTCAGATTCAACCACAAATATTTTGAGACGCAATACAATGGAAGTCAAAGAGCAATTCCAGACATTGAACACATACCTGGCTAGAACGTTTAATGCAATTGAAAAACAACAAGATGGCATTAGCACGAATCAACACTTTGTTTCCCTAACTTCATATTTAATTATGATTTTAATAAATTTTCAGAGCACTCAAGACACTCTACTTGATGTCATACTGGATTTGAATCAAGCCAAAATAAATCCTCAGCTCATCACACCAAAGCAACTTAACGACCAGCTGCAGCTTGTTCAAGGAAATCTCCCATCGTCTTTGAGATTACCAAATGTTTCAATATTGGATATGTTCAAAATCATTACAGTCAAGGGACGAACACTTAAGGATTCAATCGTTTTTGAAATGCTGATACCACTAGCTCAAGATCAAGAATTTCAGGTGTTCAATCTAATCCCATTGCCTATCACTCACAACAATATGAGCCTTCTAGTGGATATATCTAAGCCATACCTAGCAGTTACATTAGCAAGAGACAAATTTTTTGGACTAACGGAATATGAGTTTTCATCCTGCAAGCCTATAGCCACGAGAAACCATCTCTGTACTCAGGTTGTCCCGACAAATATCCATCAACACAATTTGCAAGTTTGTGAAATGGCCCTACTGAATCATGAAGATAATGCATTGAGCGATTGCATCTTGAATGAAATACCACCTCAAAATCGATGGCTCGCACTCAAGCAGACTAATAGTTGGTTATTTTCATTGATTACTAATTCAACAGGTCTTCTCATTTGCAATGGATTAACAAGCAGCATAGCCCTGGCAGCCAATGGAGTGGTTGAGTTCAAAGATATGTGCACTCTCAAAATAGGAAATATCATCATAAACGGACGCTCAAACTTCAAAACTACTATAGCCAAGTCGTTCATACCGAGTGTAAGAATCCACGACTGGATTGGAACCCGTAACCTTTCAAAAGACTGTCCCCCCATTGAAGGTAAGCACTATTGATTATGACCAGTTTAAGAATCTTACGCAGGAAATAGAAGACATGAAGAAAGACATAGCGTCACCCGAAGAACCCCAATTGAACATCCATGATTATCATCATTATGGTTTGAGCTCCTTGCTGCTGATGACTACTATTGGAATGATAATCTTTTATTGCCTACGGCAGAGAAGGCCAATTCCAACACCAAGAAGAACAGTTCCTCGCTTTGAAGCCACCTTATAAATTGAAGGTTAGGAACCTCCAAGGAGGGGTGTATGTACAAACTCATAAATGTTTGCACACGATATGTAATTTTATTGTTATTTTGCGTAACTTGCATTATTGTTAAGTTTTCTATTTCTTAGTTCTATTCTTCTTTTTTGTAACGAGAGCTCCTGTGTGAACGATTAATTCTAATGGTTCACCAGACGAAATACGAACTTTCGTCATTTTTATTAGTTTGCATATTCCCACGGGAATACGAAAATATATCACACAGTAGCTCATCGAATAATATGCTTTGTAGATAATTTAATGTGTAAAATAAATCATTACAATTTCACCTCTCAACCACAGCAGTTGTCTTTTTGATTTAATTGGTATACTCCGTTTCATTTTTTCTAAGAGAAAGAATTTATATTGAACAGATATGTTTCAAGAAGAGATTTACTTTTATTTTTATGCAAGATGCGCCAGGGTCTTTCAGATGATTTTCTTTGCGCTATGTTTCAATATTCAAGCCGACAGCAAACAAGCTTAGCCGTCAGTACTGTTAGGGAATCTTTAATGCGACGGTTCGTCCCTTCAAACATGGGATTCAATGCGATTGAGAGGGAAACTTTTATTGAAAGGCACGTCACCGAGTTTTCCAACCAACTATATATGTAATTCAGAGCCTGCAATTCCTAGAGCTATTGTTTGCATTGATGGTACATACAGCTTTATTCCTAAAAGTACTAACTTCCAAGCTCTTCGAAAATCCTTTTCAATTCACAAACATCGACATTTAATTAAACCTGTGCTAATTGTTGCTCCTGATGGTTACATATTGGACATTCAAGGTCCGTATTTCTCGGATTATTATAACAATGATGCTGCTGTACTTGAAGCCGAATTTGAAAGTGATGGTCAAATAATGAGAAGATGGTTTCAAGAAAATGATATTGTCATCGTTGATAGAGCATACCGAGATAGCATGGAATTGTTAAGCCGTTTAGGAATAACATATAAAATGCCAGCACTACTTCAACGAGGAACACGACAGTTAAGTTCAGAGGATGCTAACGATTCCCGAATAGTTACCAAATCCAGATGGATTGTTGAAGTAAGAAATGGGCATATTAAAACAATTTTTAAGTTTCTCCAACAAACCATACAGATGCATCATGTTCCAAAAATTGGGGATTTCTATCGAATTGCTGGTGCTATAATCAATAAATATCTTCCCACTATTCACATGGAAGGAGCTGATGCTGCCATGGCACAACGATTAATTGAAAAGATGAGAGATCCGAATGTTGTACAAGCCCTAGTTGAAGTTGAAAATCTTGATTCTAGGAATGTTGGAAGGTGGGTGCGGATGGATGCTAATCTGTTAACAGACTTTCCTCGGCTCACAATAGAATATTTGAAAGACCTGACTATTGGAGTGTTTCAAGTTCGACTTGCACCATCATATGTCCAAGACGCATTGCAAAGGGAACCGCAAGATGAGTTTCAGATTGAGATGCTAAGAGCCACAAACAATATTCCTGAGCGTGGCTTAATGAAAGTAAGAACTCATTCCCGATTTAGAAACGCTACCAAACATCAGCTTTGGATAGCTTACAAACCAAACGATGAAATTGAAGAAGAAGAACAACAAGAAGAAGAACCTGAAGAACCTATACTCGGTTATTACTGCACTTGTCAATCAGGGGCCCGAACAATTGGAACTTGTGCTCATGTTACAAGTGTCCTCTGGTTTTTAGGGTATGCTCGTCATGAAGACGTTGTTCACTACCCTTCCAATAAACTCAACGAAACCATAATTGACGCAAGAAATCGTTCTAGACAAAATCCATAAACGATTTATGTTTTTATTCCCCTCTTAAAATCGGCCCTTTTTAGGGCCAAATTCAAGATGTACGAAATCCGTTCGTGCGACCTCCACGCAGTGTACATTGGGTCATTCTAACGCCGACGGTGATGGAAATAATGAATTCAGAACTAATCCATCTAAGAAAGTGGTTAACTAAAACTGATTAGCAAACCGTACCATTAACAATTTCAAAATGAGCTCATTTTTTACAATTGCGTTAAAATAAAAACAATGAATAAGTTACGTGCTACTTTATTATTAGATTTTAAAATAAATTAAATTCAGTTCATTACTGTTAAAATAAAAGCAAAATAGTCGACAAAACCAAAAACTTAAAAAAATCGATGTTTAATTTTTTTTTTATTTTTCACTGTAATTTGGAATCCGTTGAAGTTAGAGGACTTGGCCCATATACTTTTTTATTCAGCATAATGTTATATATATTCTACCAAAATTTCATCGAATTTGACCGGGCCACTTTTTTCATACATTTAGTGCGTGGTTCTTTGCTATTTTTACAGCAAATTGCGATAAAATATTAATTTGTAAGTATTCTAAGATAATTTATTAACTTAAATAACATCACTTCACGTTACTTTTTATGGAAATATCAGACAAAACTAACTTGTAAAATAAAATATTTGCATACTCCTTAGTATAGGCGTTTTTAGAGGATTTAACGTGCCACCACATGCTGTTTTATATTTTTTTAAATAAATTATTCACAGTATTCACTATTCTAACTTGTATTTCACTTTTTTATTTAGTTTAATAAACTTTTTCACTTGTTAAACAAATTGAAATCTCGAAACACTTCCCTTCAGTTCGGCAAAGTGACAGATGAATCTCAATTTCTTTCTTTTTTTCAATTCTTGCTGCTTCACTCACGTACACTGTATATGTGATATACACCACTTCCTTTACTTCTTCTTCTATGATACCTTGTTTCTGTTTATTGTCTATTCACATTTTCCTTATTGCTATCTCACTTGCACTGGTAAATATGTTTCGTTCAGTTTAATAAACAGATGATAAAATACAGGGGTGGTTCACGAACTGCATTTTAGTAAAAAAATGAGTGAAAGAGATTTTTGCAACCCAAATAAGTTTATCAGTCCGATAAATTTTAACTCGATTTTAGCAAAAACCGCTTTTAGTGAATTTTGGTGCAACTGGACATAAAAAAAAGAAATAAATAATAGGGGTATTCATGCAACTGCGTAAAACACTAGATAAGTTTACGATTTGGTTAATTTTATCTTTTGGTTAATGAACTGTCAAATTTTGTATGGGAAATGGTTTACACAATTTGGTTAATTTTATCCAAGGATTTAGCTGCGGAAAATTAACCAAATATTTGGTTAAACTTATCCAAGCGTCATTGTGACTTTTATGCCCAGTTGCACCAAAATTCACTAAAAGCGGTTTTTGCTAAAATGGAATTAAAATTTATCGGATTGATAAATTTATTTGGGTTGCACCAATCTCTTTCACGCATTTTTTAGCTAAAATGCAGTTCGTGAACCACCCCTGGATTTTATCATCTGTTTATTAAACTGAACGAAAAAAATTAACAAGTGCAAGTGAGATAGAAATAAAGAAAATGTGAATACACAATAAACAGAAACAAGGTATTCTCATTAGATACAGCCAATGCGCCATCTTGGCGTTTTTTTTTATTATTTATTATTTTCTCGTCGACGTCTCGCCATCCTTATCAGATGAATACATGATGACCAGTCTTTAATTATTCTGGAATAATTTATTTATTTAAGTGGTGAATTATAAATAGGAAACGTAATGCCTTCACCTCCCATTATTTTAATTTGGAATCAACAATACTCCGTCAAATAAAATTAAATAATTTTTTTTGTAGGTATAGTGAGATATGTTCGTTTAAACTTGCTTTTAAAATTTATCTGAAGGAAAATGGAACTTTAGTTTATTGGTTCGTTTATCGGCCTGTTAAATTTAGAAGAGGTTGGTGCAACCGATAAATGTCATTTTAAAATTAAACGAAGCAATACAAATTTAAAAGAGGTCGGTGCAACTGGCCATTAGAGATTGAATTAGGCGTGTTTGTGACTTTAAGAATCAGGCATGTTTAGAAACATGATATAAATGATAATATCTCGGAGAACTAAAAAAGTTCTGAATGTGTTCTGTTATTATTGCAATTAGTTGGTGATAAAAATTGTGAATTAAAACGTAGTTTACACAAAAAAAAATAATTAGAAGGTCCACATTTACTCAACGATTAAAGGCTCTGCCCAACCAACGCGAAATTATAGCGAAGCATTCACAAAGACAGTTTTTTGTTGTTTTTTAGTATTGAGATCATTCACTTTAATTTCGTGTTGGTTTGGGATAGCCTTTAGGAAAGCTACTTTTCGTAAATTATTAAGGTAGAACTATAAATTCCCACCCAAACCAATGCGAATCTTTCGTTGACGACGACGAATGTGTTATTTTCATTTACAACAACGTTATTAATGTTTTTGTTGTGGTCAACGAATGATTCGCACTGGTTTGGAAGATTCTGAATAGTCGGAAGCTGTTAGAAACAGATGTCATTAGCCAATGCAAAGTATCTTTCTAAACTCTCAAAATCAGAACTAAGCCATAATTCACTTTTTTTCGTTCCTACCTCAACAAATTTCTGTTTCACTTTCGTGAAGTGTACTCGGGGCGCTCTATTCACTTCCGAAAGCAAAAGTTAACGAAAATGAAGAAAAGTACATTATGGGCGTGACATATGATTTGTTTGTATTCGCTGATTTTCGTCTGACCACTGCCGTGAGCTTGCGACTAATATATTTCTAACTTACAACGCGACTATTGTCATGTATATTAAGGTAGAACTATAATAATTGTTGATAGTTTACTGAAGTGGTCGGTTGAAAATGAGCGAATACATGAAAACCATACTCATCTCACGGGAGTGAAACTGACATTTGTTGAAGTTGGAACGAGAAAAAGAGAGGGATGATTCATTTTACTTAAGTGGAATATTTTTCACTTCTTCTTTTGACTGTTTGGAAAGCAACTTTTCGTGGGTTTTAATCCATGTTTTTTGTCACTTGAGTTGAGTTGAAATGGTATTGAGATTCCAGCAAAAAGAATGGCATTGATGTATTTATTCCAATGCAAAACAATTATATTTGAATTAACAGGACTACTTACTACACGTATCTATTAAAACAAATATATATATGTACAGGTAGATACACATGCAAATAAACAGACCATAATGCATTATCTGTAAAACCAACTCCTCGACCCAAGCCGAACGCGCCCAAATATTTGACGTTTAACGAACAGCTGATTCAATTACAAAGCATTTAACCAAATTAATAAAAAGGTCGTTCATGCAAACTTTTGCGTAAACTTATCATTTTACACAATTTGTAAACTTACGACGTTGCATGAATACCCTTAATAATAAAAAATGCACCAAGATGGCGCATTGGCTGTATCTAATGAGAATACCTAGTTTCTGTTTATTGTGTATTCACATTTTCCTTATTCCTTTCTCACTTGCACTTGTTAAATTTTTTCGTTCAGTTTAATAAACAGATGATAAATACCAGGGGTGGTTCACGAACAGCATTTTAGTTAAAAAATGCGCGAAAGAGATTGGTGCAACCTAAATAAATTTATCAGTCCGATAAATTTTAATCCCATTTTAGCAAAAACCGCTTTTAGTGAATTTTGGTGCAACTGGGTATTAGTAAAAAGACAATGTCGACAGGCTCTTGCAAGAAGAAATCAAGCGATAAACCTCCTCGTGTTACAACATTTTAGTCAAGCTCGTAAAGAAAATACTTTCCAGTCTACAGTTTTTCTACTTCATGAGATTCGTGGGTGTTTGTTCCCAATAGCCGTTTTCCTTTGGAGGTGGCAAAGTACTTACAAGTAGAGGAAAACCCTAATCTAGTACTTCCAACTGCACATACTCTCATGTGCGAGTAGATACATTTTACATGGGTAAGCATCTAAAAGAAAACGTATTGTAATATTTTCTCAGGTTCGTTAATAAAACTTATTTACTTTATTCAAAACGTCCACTTATTTATTTCGCAAAAATAAAACACTTTACTTTTCTTACTACAAACAAAACGATTTATTATTCACCACTGAATTAGTTCACAAACTTTACTTTTCACTTTTATTACAACCAACTTTATTCATTCACGATTAAAAACAAACTGTGTCGCTGCCGTTCAAACATGTGCCTTTTATACTTGTTTTCCAAACTCTCGAAATAAGGAGAACGTTCTAGTCTCTACTTCCAGAGCTTTCCATAGGGGAAACTTCCCAATAATTTCCCTTCAAAAAGCTTTTATTTGACAGCTGGTAAATCTGCTATAATCCGGCAGATGGCGCTTCCTTCGTTTGAGAGTTGCTATAATTATAGCTACTAAGGGTATGTTTGCACTGCGACCGTAAGCTTTATTGTGTTCGTTTGTTTGCTTTTCGGAGTCGTTATAGTTCAAATTTGGAAAGTCATTACACTGCCCCCCTCTTAGGATTGATCGTCCCGAGCAAATCCATCACTTCCTTTACCATTACAACGATGTAAATGGTCGATGTGAACCACTTTTATTTTGCCTCTTAATCCTCTCCGAATGCGGTAGACGCCATTGTTTACTCGTGTTACAACAGTATAAGGGCCTTTCCAATTTTGTTGAAGTTTCAGTGACATTCCCCTTCGACGCTGGGAATTATAAAACCAAACAAGGTCTCCCGCTTGGAATCCTGTCTTTGTTGCTTTTGTGTCGTATCGCTTTTTCATCCGACCACTATTGATGGCTTCATATTCGCCCTTGTTCTTTCATGGACTTCACTCAGCATTTCTTCTTCATTTCCCTTATCACTCCGATTCATGGGGCCAGTCTGTTGAATTTGCACTATCCTTTCGTTGTTCTTCAATGCCTTCTGCTGAGTTTTGATTGTCAGGATACCGTCCATTGAAACCGTTGAGATGACATCTTTGGCATCGTACCCCTTTGGTAGCTGGTACTTCAGTACAAACTGACGACTTATGTAGCCATGTTCATCATCACGTTCATGATAACCTTCCACTACCACGCTGTTGCCAACAGTTTTGACCATTAACTCATTTGGCTTGAAATGGCTGACATCCATGCACACTTGAAATCCGTCCGCTCCAACTTTGTAGTTTTCTCTGGAATCACGCTCGTCACCCTTTCGCCGAGTAGGAGTTAACTGCAGCGGAGTCACTTTTGGGCGATATATATCGCTTCCCGAGCCATCTTTTTGCGCAGGCCTCATTTTCCTTTTATTCCAATCGTAAATGGGATCGGCTCTCAGTCGCTGGATGGAAACAACTTCCTTTTCTTTTTCATGCGTGCAATGCTTGCAGTCTGGTTTCCATGGTCTTCTAGGTGGCAATCTGCACTGGCTTTGCAGATGCCCAGTCCTGTTGCAATTCCAACATGGAGGTTTTCTAGGTGGCAGTCTGCACTGGCGTTGAAGATGTCCGATCTTGTTACAGTTCCAGCATCGAGCAAGTCAATCTCGC
Source organism: Dasysyrphus tricinctus (assembly GCA_963921185.1). Taxonomy (NCBI): domain Eukaryota; kingdom Metazoa; phylum Arthropoda; class Insecta; order Diptera; family Syrphidae; genus Dasysyrphus; species Dasysyrphus tricinctus. Next base: position 181,471,381 of record OY992530.1, read on the forward strand.
AGGTTTCTTTGGAACGCAGTTCTCTTGCAAGAACACTCCTCAACTCCTAGTTCTCTCAACCAATGAACTCTTTGAGAAGCCTGTTCTGCTGCTTCCATTGTGAGGGCGAATGCTAGTGCTTCAGGAAGCGTGCGTTTGCCAGCAGTTCGAATTGCTCGCTGAAGGTTGATGTCAGATACAGCACGAACAAAGGCTTCTGTTGCGAGTTGGTTGATGATTTCATCTCCTGCAGCTGGATATGCCAGATGTGCCAATCTTTTCGATGTCTGCTTGAAGCTGTTGCAGAGTTTCTCCCCTTTTCTGGATTCTAGTATTGAGTTGAACACGGAAGACTTCTTGCATATGACCATCTCCAAAGCGTTTGTCAATGGCCTGAACAAGAGCACTGAAGTTGCCATTCTTATCTGCTGGTATGGTTTGCAGCAGTTCAGCAGCAGTTCCTCTGAGGGCAAGCGTCAGAGCTATATATTTGTCTTCCTCGTCCCAGCCATTTGTTGCTGCGGCTGTCTCAAACTGCTTCTTGTAGATCGACCAAGAAGTTTGTCCATCGAAGGTTGGTGGATGCATCTCCTTTCTCCTAGGACAGTCACCAGAACTTTCTCGAACCTTCATTTTCCTCACTTTGTCCAATTCCTTGGTAATGGATTCGATTTTATCTTCCACTTTTTCGAACTTTGAATCTACTGTCGACAATTGCTTATCGACAGTAGACAATTGTTGATCGACAGTTAACAATTAATTATCGATAGAAGAAAAGTGTTTATCGACACGCTCGTCAAGGGCAATAATTCTGTTGTCAAAGGCATCTAACTTACATTCGAGCATATTTGTCTGTTTTTCCAGCAGGCACTTTTGTTCTTGGCTTTGTTGTTCTAGAAGATTCTTTTGTTCTTGGCTTTGTTGTTCTAGAAGATTCTTTTGTTCTTGGCTTTGTTGCTCGAATCGTTCGAGAAGATTCTTTTCCTGGCTTTCAAATTTTGCGAGCAGCTGAGACAGCATATTGGTCATGCCCGATGTACTTACTTGCTCTTGTTGTTCTTCCATTTCAATGTCGAATATAAACGTGTCCTGGTTTTTTCCACATCTTCTAAAATCTTCTTGCAGACGAATTATAAGATCATTCTTTGTTCCAGCAGTAGGAAGATCTCGCTTATTCAGTTCTGCCTTAAGTTCCACTAAATTTAAATCATTCAAAGATTTACCCATTGTCTTTTTTTTTCACTTTCCACACAATAAATTGAGTGCACAGATAAAATAAGTTTTATCCCACTTCTGACACCAATGTAATATTTTCTCGGGTTCGTTAATAAAACTTATTTACTTTATTCAAAACGTCCACTTATTTATTTCGCAAACATAAAACACTTTACTTTTCTTACTACAAACAAAACGATTTATTATTCACCACTGAATTAATTCACAAACTTTACTTTTCACTTTTATTACAACCAACTTTATTCATTCACGATTAAAAACAAACTGTGTCGCTGCCGTTCAAACATGTGCCTTTTATACTTGTTTTCCAAACTCTCGAAATAAGGAGAACGTTCTAGCACAAATAATTATATACAGATGTCTCACGCTCATAGAAAAATCTGGGATATGAAACTGAAAATCTACAATTCAATGAGCTTTTAAGAAAGCTCTTTTCATGGAATTATTTAAAGATCTGGTCAAAGTGCTTTTTCTCTTTCAAATTAGTACCTTCTAAAATAACAACAAAAATACATTTTCTGCGATGCTCTCTCACTTTTATTTCTGCTTCTCGTTACTCTTTTTTCAATCTAACATCTCGCCACAGTATTTTTTCCAGTATTCTCGTAAGGGATAGGTATACCTATGGTTATGTACCTAAATTTCTCATAGCGGGATCTTAATGAGGAAAAAGTGAGACGAGAAAAAAATGCAAGTGCAGGTGCGTTGTGTATTCCGATTGTAGGTAAGTATAACTTCTTATGTATTCATTAAAGGAAACCAAAACAGAATTTTTGGTATTAGCATAGACTAACTAATAATAAAGACAGGCCGCTTCATATAAAGAAAAAGGACCCGATTTGAGATTGCCTCCACTTAGATTGCCTCCATCTCATACATGTTTTGTACTTGGCGAGAAAAGCTTCTGCTCTATATGAAGCTTTCAAGTGGCATCGAACTTAGGTAGGTTTGAAGGAAAAATTTGTTCTTTGGAGGATTTCTTTGTTTTCACGTTTGGGGGTGGATGTGGAGAATATATGACTATTCTGAAGCAATGGTAGACTTGGTGGCGGTTGTTTTTGTTTGCCATTTTTTGCTCTCATTTATCCTTTTTTTGTGCGCTTGCTTGTGTACTTTTGCATATACATTCATAAATATAATTTCGATCTTCTAGTAATGACATAAGAATTTTCGTTTTTGGTGGTTTCGAGGATTTCTATACAGCATTATGAAGGAATATTTTGTTTATTATATGTATTTATCTATTCAGTACCGAAATAAAAAAAAAACGTTAAAAAAATACAGGTGAATAACATACCTTTATTTGTTTAATTCCAAAAATAAGCTTACCGAGTTGAGTATGTTCGCAAAAGATGTGTATAACATTCCTTTAAATCGAGTAAACTTATTGTTAGGTTAAAATGCTATTTCTTGCATATTAAAAGCATAAATAAAGATTCATTATTCATTAAAATAGCCATATTTTCACTCTAAACGAATTTGCACTTCTTATAATAATTTATCGTGTTCATTTGAATCATTATAATTTTAAAAATATAACCCTTGTTATATTATCATTCATTTCATACCTCAAAAAAGAATTACTGAAGTTATAAACCATTTCCGGAGAGCTTATTCGTGATATTCCAAATCCTGTATTTGTACCTGGTTTACAAAATTTTGGGTTGACTAATGTTCAAAAATCGATATAACATCATGCCGTTAACATAAAAATATGTCTGATACACCAAAATAACCTGTTATTAATCAAAATTATTATAAAATACAAATTTTTAAAATCGTATTTAAAATGAGAAAATTATTGTAAATGGAGCGAAAGCTTGCTTTTAAACCTTTCGAAACCTCTCAAGTTTCAACTACTCAAACAAAATGCAAATATAATTTTAGCACGCTTTGAAAATTTAAGATTTTTTCAAATTTCTTCTGATACCTACCTAATTTCTGAAAAACGAGGCAGCAATTCTCGACTTATATAGAATTTAATGCAGCGGGATCGACATTTTTTTTTTGCTTTACCTCGAAAATGATCAAAATACAAATTTGCTTGCAATTGATTAATAAATTGAAATTTAACTGTGGAGCTTGTGAGCAACACACATAAACATACTCGTATATGTATGTATATTCAAATTTTAGTTTGGTTTTGCAAAATAGAATTTTGGAAAAATAAAATCATTTGGTGGGTGTGGTCAACAAATATAAACTATATAATTCACTGGTAGGAGGTGGAGGATTAATTTAGCAGTTTTTGAATGTATGTAAATATCTTTAAGAATCCATTATCTATGCTTTCTGTTTGAAATGTTATTTATTAGATATTTTAAGCTTATATTAAGAATCGGTATCTTCTCAAAATTCAAGTTAACTACGTATCTATTTATTTTCTAGGCACATGTACTCGAAGGAGTGGTATTTTGTCTCTTAACCAAGTAGCACCTTTTACAATAATTTCATATTCAATCGAAATATTAATATTTTCATAAAAATATAAATATTTTATATTATCTTTTAGTTGATACCTCATTTGTTAGAAAAAATAGAATTACCTACTGAAGTTATGTACATATAAGCCTTTTTCGGAGAGCTTGTGAATGATTTTCCAAATCACGAATTTTATCGATACTTGTGAGCAATAATGTACAGCAATGTTTTATATATACATATGACAACTTTTCTTAGAACTTCCTGAAAAAGTTCAATATATACATTATACATTATTCTATTAATATTTCCGTTTGACCCTGAAGACGACGCATTTAGACCTCGATATACATAATAGGCAAGAAAAATAAAAATACACAATGCGTTTTATTGAACTTTTATGAAGCAAAACAAAAGGTGATTTTAAATCTTATTTTAATAGTTAAGCTTGTGGGCAATGCACAGCAATAAAACGTTTCTTAGGACTTCATGAATAAAACTATGAAACCATCTGGTGAGGGGGGGAGGGGGTGGTTGAAATATATAACCCATATAGTTTGCCATAAGGAGGATCAATTAAGTAGTTTCTTTATATAAGACTTTTTACAAAGACATTTAAATTTTGAAAGCAGATAACCTTTTTTTTTATTTAATTAAAATGATTTATTTAAATAATTGAGGTAAATTGTTAGTGCACTTCTCTAACAGATCTTTGCTCATAAAAGTTGGCATGTAGATAGAAATTCAGTTCCAATCAGTAAAAAAATTGAAAAATGATTCGTAGTTTTGCTCTTAATTTGCTATCCGTACAAAAAGTTTATTTTTATGTTTTTCAATGTTTTTGTTTATTACAATTTAACTTTTAAAGATAGAAAATTTTTGTCTTTATCTTGCCTTTTTTGTTTTCTTGGTAGTTTCCTTTTTGTTGCATTTTTTACATTGTTTCTGTAGTTTTAGTTTTTTGTCGGCAGTATTTTTCTCATTAATTTCAAGTTTGTTAAGTGGTTTTAATTTTGTTATATTTTAAATTCAGTTAAATCAATAATTAACATGTTTCTTTTAAATTACTGTTTGTTGAATGAGCTTTGAACAAAAAGGTCACGAATTTTAGAGGAATGTTCATTATGTACGAGTATGTTCAATGGTTGTTCTCATTTCAATTCAACTGGAGTAACCATTCTTTTATTTATGCACCATTTATTTATGCAATAATTTTTTTTTTTTCATTTTTGTTACTCTATTTTCTTTTTTACGTTTTTATTTCGTTTTTAACTTGTGATTTATTTATTTTTTATTATTTTTATTTATTTATTTTTTTTTTGTTTTTTGTAATTTTTTTAAAAATAATATTTAAGCATTTGAGCTTCTGATGACTTTTAATTTCAACTCTTATTTCTATTATATAAAAACGATAAATTCGATGAAATTTTATTCTTATATTATTTATATTTTTATAAAAGTTGTAATAGTTGGAATGAATATGAAATTATTGTATGAGGCGTAACTTGGTTTATAGAGAAAATATCAATTCTTTCAAGCAAATTTTCCTGAATATCAATAGTAAGCTTTAATATTAAGAAATAAAATGAATCTTAAACGAAATACAGAATCTTAGATTATGCTTTAATTATTCAATAATAGTATTTTCGAACAGAAAGAACAGAAAATTACTTTTTAAAGATAATTTACATACATTCAAAAACTGCTGAATTAATCCTCCACCTCCTTACCAGCGAATTAAATTTGGTTGGTATCTGTATCTGAAGAAATTTTAAAAAATCTTTAAAAAAGCATGCTAAAATTATATTTGCATTTAGTTTGAGTAGTTAAGAGGTTTCGAAAGGTATAAAAGCAAGCTTTAACTCCATTTACAATAATGTTCTCATTTTAAATACGATTTTAAAAATTTGTATTTTGTAATAATTTTGATTAATAACAGGTTATATTGGTGTATCAGACATATTTCTTGGTTAACCACATGATTTTATATCGATTTTTGAACATTACTCAACCTAAAATTTTGCAAACTAGGTACAAATATAGGATTTGGAATATCACGAATAAGCTCTACTTCAGTAATTCTTTTTGGAGGTATGTAATGAATGATAATATAACAAGGATTATATCTTTAGAAAATTATAATGATTCAAGTGAACATGAAAAATTATTAGGTACATATATGAAAAGCAAATTTGTTTAGGGTGAAAATATCGCTATTTTCGGGCGCATTTTCCTAGAATCTAATAATTATAGAAAAAACATATATGTATGGAAAAAATGAATCCTTATTTATGCTTTAAATATGCAAAAAATTGCATTTTAACTTTGCAATAAGTTTACTCGATTTAAAGGTATGTTATACACAACATTTGCGAACATACTCCTCGACTCTGTAATTTTATTTTTGCAATTAAACAGATAAGGTATGTTATTCATCTGTATTCCTTAACATTTTTTTATTTCGGTACTGAATAAATAAATAAATAAAATAAACAAAATATTCCTTCATACTAGAGCTCTTGAAACCCGGGTACCCGAAGACCCGCCCGGGTACCCGGGTACCCGAATACCCGGGTATTACCCGGGTAGTACCCGAGTACCCGGTTCCTCGAATTACCCGGGTACCCGAGTACCCGAAATACCCGAGTACCCGGGTACCCGGGTACCCGAGACCTCGAGTACTCAGGTACCCGGGTAATTCGAGTACCCGGATACGCGAAAATTAAAAAATACACACTTTATTACTGCACAAATTCACTTTATTTGGTCTAGGTTAATTTTATTTTTGTGCTACAGTCGAATTTATACATTTTAAATGCAGAAAATCAACTTTTATAGTCCATTGCTGCCGGTCCTCGGGTACCCGAGATACATAGGTACCCGGGTACTCGGGTACCCGAGACACACGGGTACCCGGGTACTCGGGTACCCGAGACACATGAGAACTCGGGTACCCGGGTACCCGAAGACTTGCCACTCGGGTACTCGGGTACCCGGGTACCCGGGTAATACCCGGGTATTTTTCTACCCGAGTACCCGGGTACTCGAGAAACCGGGTACTACCCGGGTTCAATCAAGAGCCCTACTTCATACCACCTACCTACATATCATTTTTGTGCTGTATAGAAGTCCTCGAAACCACCAAAAACGAAAATTCTAATGTCATTTCTAGAAGATCGAGATTATATGAATGTATGCAAGAGTACAAAAGCAAGCGCACAAAAAAGGATAAATGAGAGCAAAAAATGGCAAACAAAAACAACCGCCACCAAGTCTACCTTTGCTTCAGAACACTCATATATTCTTCACATCCACCCCCAAACGTGAAAACAGAGAAATCCTCCAAGGAACAAATTTTTCCTTCAAAAACGAAAATTCTTGCCAAGATCGACATGAATGAAATAAAATACCTGAAGTGTACACACAAGCAAAATTTAAGTTAGAGCAAACTATGAAGACAAAAAAACTACAACCACTGCTTCATAACCTTTATTAATTGCAAAAAAAACAAGACAAAATACCCAAAAACAAACAACAAAAACAGGTGCACTTGCGATAGATGGAAATGAATTTCAGTTCGATGCAACTTGAAAGCTTCATACAGAGCAAAAGCTTTTATCGCCAAGTACAAAACATGTATGAGGTGGAGGCAATCTAAGTGGAGGCAATCTCAAATCGGGTCTTTTTTCTTTATATGAATCGGCCTGTCTTTATTATTAGTTAGTCTATGGTATTAGTTACATAGATGTAGATACATATGTTTGTATGTAGGTATTTTAATTTATTTGCCTTTTTAAAGATTTTCTCAATAAGTTAGGAAAAATAATATTTGTGAGTGATTCGGATTATGATGAATTTTTGTGTGATTTGATTTGATAAGATTTGTGTGTCTGCTAAAAAATGAAAGAAAGGCAAGGTACCTACCTACCTAGGTATGGGAATTTTTTTAAAGGTACCCTATTCTTTTTATATAAATAAACTTTATTAAATTCCAAAGATGGGTTTACAGATGGATTTGTATATAATTTCTTGTTGTACTTATAGATTATAAAAAATGGTATCAAATATCTAGGCAGGTAGGATTATCTACTGTAGAAAAATAATGTTGAAGGAAAAAACTGCTATAATAACACTGTGTAACAAAATTTGAATTTGAAACCAGTAACATACCTACCTAGAATCCGTAGTTTGGTAGAAATATTATAACTGCTTTTAAAAATTTGCGTCTTTACGTCCACTTTACATCGACCTAGAGCTTAAACGGATGAACTGATTTCCTTCAAATTTGAAATATAATTTGTCAAAGATTGTGCTCATAAATATTCCAAAATTGAAGAAAATCGGTAGACTCGTTTGGGCTCCAGCATCTAGCTTAATGTTAAGTGGACTTAAAGACGCAAGTTTTAAAATGGAGTTACCTGGGTATCATGGTTCTACAAAACACTGCAAATATGTCCATACTTTTCTGGTAGTTTTTGCTGAGCTTAATCCGAATCTGGTTTCAGAACTGCTCTAGTATGTTACGTTTTTGAAGTAGGTATTTCAGTATAAAATTTGAAAAATAGCACACGTTCTTTAAAACTCACGGTATTGTACTAAAAATTAGTTTATTCTTATTGCAAATATAGTTTAAGAGCCGTTATTTTTGGCCTTAAAATCTTAGCCCTTAAAAGACCAATTTTTCGCTTTTGTCTTGTAGCACAAAGCAACTTAGTGATTTACTACTTTTTTAATGACATCCTTTACACAAAACAGAGGTACGCATACAAAAAAAAACCTTGAATTCCAATAGTTTCTGCCAAATTCCCAGCTGGGCTAGTACAAGCAATCAAATTCTCCGGCAAAAATTAAAATAAATTAAAATTTACCTTCCTCTTTTTGAAAAAAAAAGTCAATTTTTTCTTCAAAGTTAATTAAAGAAGGGCCCAACCTTCCTTAACCCCCTTCTATAAGACTAACGAACGAAATGGAAAAAATATGTTTTTATATTTAATAAATTTTTATTTGGGGTTACACAAAATAAAGTTGACAGAAAACAAATTCTTGTTCATAAAAATAGTTAGGTATTTATTTCCACTTGTTTTAACCTAAAAGCCCTAAGATTAGGATATAAAACAAAAATTGATTTAGAATAAAAACCGGTTCAAAAGAAAATTAAATGTTAAGTTTCCAAAATTCTAACAAACTCTTTGAGATTTTGTAAAATAAGTTTTTCTCAAATGGGAAGGCGAGTCCGATTAAACCCAGAAAAATAATTATTTTTAAAATATTTACTACCTCACAAATAAATATTTAAAAAAGGTTTTAAATGTTTATTTTTATAAAAAAAAAAACCTTAATCTGGTTTCAGAAAAATTCTATCACGTCCAGTTTTTTTAAATTGATTTTTGAAAAATATGATTGATTTGTAAGAAAGAGCCCTCTTAGACTTGGTTGACCTGGTAAAAGAAACTATTGGGCGTATTCTGCTCAAATTTGGAGGACTTACTCCACATAATATAAGCTTTCACATGAAACCAGATTTGTCATCATCCATCATTGTTCACCTATATTTTTAACCGTTATTTAAAAAAAACAACAGAAATTTCGAAATTTCGTAGTTTTTATGATTTACGCTGTAAAAAACATATTTTTTTTTGGGAAATAATAGAATTTCCTTATATTTGATATTCATAAACTCAAGTATATTAAATAAATTTTAATCAAAGACTTTAAAAAAAGAAACCACTAAGCGTTTGAAAATCCCAAATACTTTTTTCCCATTAATATATTTTTCACTGAGTCTTCTGTATAAAAAACTGGTAAAATATTTTACAATATAAAAAAACACACCGATTCTACCGAACGACACCTTAAAAAAGTAGTTTTAAAAATAAAATAAATTCAAAAATCCAATAAACAATTTACTATAACTTTTTTTTCCTCAAACACATTATTTTGTAGCTTTTTTTCTTTTCATATTTTCCATTGTCTGACGAAAAATTGACCAGCAAAAATCTGCCAGCGCTGCTTCTGACCATTCCCGTTATATCTTCGTTCTATGTGCATCATGTCTTGATGAAACCATTCACCATGTTCATCTGAAACTGCACCAAGGTAAACTGGGAAAAAATTTAAGTGGGAGTCCAAAAAATGAATTTTCAGCGACATGTTGCAACTAAGAGCTGTATAAGAGCTAAGTAGTTCTTGGATGATGTCCTTGAGTTTCCAATATCTTTGGAAGGAAAACGAGTTTTAAAAAGATTTTAAATGATTTAGAAAGATGAAATATAGCTCTTTCAGGTCCTATTATTAGTTTTAAAAAAAGTTTCTCTCAGTGAAGAAATTCAACGTCAAAAGTACCTAAAAAACGGGTTTTTGACATGTTTGAATTGGAATATCTCAAAAACGTGACGTGCTAGAGTAATTTTGACTTCAGATTCGGATTCAGCATGCCAAAATCCTTTGGAAAAGTATATTTTGGTTTAAAGGCGATTTTTGTTGCAGACCAGTGTAATTTGTTTAAGAAAATATCAGTTATCGACGCTCCAATATGAACACAGCATAAAAGCTGTGATTCGATCTTCGAGCTCATCGTTGCTCACATAGCTGCTCGGATTGTTTATCTCAGCCTTAGCATAAACGCACCCTAACTCCTTGAGGTGTATATTCAATAGCTTAGCCATTTTTTTATTTTTGTAAAAAGCGCTTCTAATGAGCTTAAGTAAATATTTTTTTTCACGTCATTTTTTCCATTTTCTTTTTCAAAAACAGTTTGACCAATTTTATTTAAATTTTGCTAGTACATTACTACATACATACATATCAAAAAAGTTATTCCCTTTTCCGTGACCTTTTTAATTTTAATCGCCGCCCTTAGATCAGTTTTTGTTATTATTTGTAATAATTCTGAATTTGAATACATATTCCAATTGATTAAATAATTTTTGAATTGTCTTTTCAAATATTTTCAAAAAAATTATAAAATAGAAAAAAGCCAAATATACCAGTGATTTATGATTAAACTTTATACAAATTGTCTGATGAAGTAACCAATCCTTCAATGTCACAGTTTTATTGAAAAAAAAACAACTAAAACTTACGTATCGCCGATAGCGAAAGGTTTTTAAAGAACTAATATGAATGCATACCAATATTTTTTGATAGAATTGAAATAAAAAGTGTTTAAAATGTGCTACCTACTATCAATGTATTTCTATTTAATTTTTCTATCAATTACAAAACTGTTTCCATATTACTTGAACTACTAAAGAAGTAGGTACCCATTTACAAAAATGAAAAAAGAAACAGTAAGAAAATATATTTATCCATACAAAAAAATGACAATAACTTCTTTCAGGGAGGCCGACTTGGTTTTGATGTCATTTGATTCAGCATTAAAAACTACCTTAAAAACATGTGTCATATGCTAAGGTCGCACCAAAAATAATTTTGCTGTTTCTTTTTTCAAAATCACAATGCCAGTGTCCACGATCTGCATCTGAATAGCAAAGTAATTAAAACCAACTCCGCAGAAGAAAAAACATCTGAAAATCTACATAGCTACCCACAAAGCTAAATTTTTTCTGTATCTTTAATTTTTTATTATTGTGTGAGAGAAATTCTTCTGTCATTTGTTTTTGTGTTAATGAGAAAAGTATTCAAAGAGTTTTCCATGTTGATCTCTTTTCTTATTAGAAAAAGCTTTTTCTTCTTGGATATTTGTCGGCTTAAAATTCTCTTCTTCTCATGAAATCCACTTAAAAAGCATTTTGTCGGCTGATGATTTGTCGGCTGATAAAATTTTTGAAGACAGAATTTTCTATGGAGGTGAGACATCTGTATATAATTATTTGTGGTTCTAGTCTCTGCTTCCAGAGCTTTCCATAGGGGAAACTTCCCAATAATTTCCCTTCAAAAAGCTTTTATTTGACAGCTGGTAAATCTGCTATAATCCGGCAGGTGGCGCTTCCTTCGTTTGATAGTTGCTATAATTAGAGCTACTAAGGGTATGTTTGCACTGCGACCGTAAGCTTTATTGTGTTCGTTTGTTTGCTTTTCGGAGTCGTTATAGTTCAAATTTGGAAAGTCATTACAGTATTCAAAAATACAAAAACTTGATTCTTGCTGTGGGAAAGGAAACATTGAGGGTAGCTTACTATCCAAACTGATGGTAACTAATTCCCTTGGCTCTATTTCTCTAACAAACTCTGCATTTATTATATCAGGGGCACAAGTTTCAGATGCAAGAACGTAAGAACCGTTTAACTTTCCTAAAACAAGAGGCCTGATTCCAGTTGGATCACGTACTCCAATAACTACTTCCTGATTGATTGCCACAAAAGAATAAGCACCTTGTATTTGCTTTAATCCATATATAAAACTCTCTAAAAAGCTATCTTTTTCACCGCTTGCTGTCAGATGCAGTACTACTTCTGTATCAATATTTGACTGAAAAACACACTTGTTTAATTTATTGTTCGCGTATCAGAGAAATATTAATTAAATTACCATTCTGTGCTATTCCAGAATCAGAGTACAGTCTTCTTGGGTCAGAGTGCTGTTGAGATTTGAGTCAACGCACCATTTATGGATAAAGAGTCCCTTATAAATACTTGGCCGTTTGCATTGATAATCCATATATGTATGTACCTATTGTTATTTGATTGGAAACTATTTTGATATCGATTAAGCAATTATTTATAACAAAGAGTTCCACTAATTATAACTTAAGGAATACTGGGATTTATGCATTGAGGCCTGTTGCTGGACTCCTCGCATTGCCTTGCCATCGGAGTGAACATAAACATCTGGGGAGTAGGTATTTCGATCCGATGTCTGCATCATTTTTTTTTCCAACTTTTTGACCAGATCATTTGATGCTAAATTCTCGTTCAGAATTTTTAAGTTATTTTTGTATTTAATTTATTTCCTTAATAGTTACTTTCGCATCGTAATTTAGACTAAAATGTTAAAAGTTGCAAAATTATTTTATTAAACAAAAATGTTTTAATGAATTAAACTACATCAACAGCGCGGAAGAAATTTGTTTGTTGACATACAAAGTTTACGTCAAAGTTTTTTGTTTTTGAAAATGTTGTATGAAGTACAAATGAAAAGTACAGACTTTGTATGTATAACACTTTAAGTAATGCTTTGTGACAATTGGCAATTGGTTATACATTATATACATAGATATATAAGCTAGTATTATATTCATAGTAATTAAGATTAGTTTAAGGGAGTCTTGTGGATTCAGTCTTTTAATAAAGAACTATTTTATACTTAGCTAATAATCTTTTTCTTGATCTTATAACATGGTGTCAGGTGTGTGTCACCAAGTCTAAAATCCATAAAAAGTCAAATTAAAAGTTCTAAGTCAAAGAGTTTAGTCTAATTTATTTTAACTAAGTATAACTACATATAAAATATGTCTACTGCTGCAAAAGTCGAAGCATCTCAAATGGCAACGAATCCTGTGTCATCAGTGTCACCACTTAACCTAAAAAGCACTAATCTGCCAGCCTCGTGGAGACATTGGCTTAGTCTATTTAAAATTTACTTACGTGCTTCTAGCCTTGAAGCCCAACCAGACAGCCGAAAAGTAGCATTGCTGTTACATTATATGGGCCCTGATTCTCTGGATATATTCAATTCATTCAATGAAGATCTGGACAAAATCACATACGATACACTTGTGAAAAAACTGGATGATTATTTTCTACCAAAAGTTAATATCATCATGGAAAGGTATTCATTTTACTCCAGACGCCAAGGTCCAGACGAATCCATTGATGAATTTGTCACTTCACTTAAAAACTTAAGTCTTACATGTGATTTTGGAGCGCTACGAGAAGACCTAGTACGCGACATATTCATCTGCGGTCTTCACAACAGGTTTGCCCATTTAAAAGAAAAACTTCTCAATGAAGAAAAAATTAGTTTGGAAAAAGCAATCCTTACATCCAGGAGTATGGAACTCAACAAAGAGCATGTCCAACAATTGCAAGCCCAGCAAACAAGCAATTTTATTGGTGCTTTGCAAAGTCATAACAACTTGTCATCGGGAGTCAATAGTCATCGTCATCATCGCCATCGTCAGTTTTCCAACGCAGATCGTCAACAGCATAATACACCTACGTCATCGTCATCATCGCCTCAATCTAATATAAAATCGTCTTCAAATCGTCAAAACTCATCCCGCTATCCACGTCATAGCCAACAAACCAGTCCAAGAAATCACCATAAGCGGTTTTCTTCATCGAACGGTAATATCATGTGTAAAAACTGTGGACAGGTCCACAAATACACTTGTCCAGCCATTGGTGTAACTTGCTACAGGTGTAGAGGTAAAAATCATTTTGCAAAAATGTGTCCAAGGAATCTTCAAGTTCGCAACATCGAATTTGCGCCTGATGTGTCTGATACAGAATCTGCCTTGTCAACATTGTTTATTGGTGTTTTACATCATCAGAACGAGAGCCAACAACGTCATCATCATCAGAACGAGAACCAACAACGCCATCACCATCAGATCCAGAACCAATATCGTTATCAACATGAAGAAGATGAGCCGCAGTGGTATGTGTCATTACAGATTAACAACTGCAACATTTCTTGTCAACTTGACACTGGTGCTCAAGGTAATGTCATGTCTATCAATCAGCTACAAACACTTGGTTTGTCACGCAGTTTAGTCAAATCAAGTAATCAAAATTTATTAACATTTAGTGGAGAAAAAATTTGCTCATTAGGTTATTGCATGCTAGATTGTACTTATAAAAATATAGTTTATAATATAAAATTTATAGTTGTTGAAATTAACTGCAAATGTTTAATAGGTCCGAAAACGTGTCTTGAAATGAATTTAATTAAGAAAAATTATGAATTCGCTCTAAATGTCAATACATTGTGTTCTAGAAGTGAACCAAATGTTCATAATTTGCCTAATTTTATAACTAATTTTAAAGATGTTTTTGAAGGTTTAGGTTGCTTAAAGGAAAAGTGCCATTTAAAGGTTAAATGTGATGTCACTCCGGTAGTTGACAGCCCGCGTAAAATTCCATTCGCTTTAATGACGGAGTTTAAGAAAGAGCTCGAAAGATTGGAAAATCTCAATGTAATTAAAGAAGTTAAAGAGCCGACTCCTTGGGTTAGTTCTATTGTTTTAGTTAAAAAAGCCAACGGTAATTTACGTTTGTGTCTTGATCCGCGTAACCTAAACAAAGCGATTCTTCGCCCCCATTTTCAATTTCCAAATGTGGAAGATTTTAAAAGTCAATTGAGTGGTTGAAAATATTATACGGTTTTAGATGCTAGCTCGGGTTTTTGGATGATACAGTTGGATGAAGAATCATCAATGTTGTGCACTTTTCATACGCCTTTTGGGCGACGTCGTTTCTTGCGCCTTCCCTTTGGTATAAATGCGGCCCCAGAAATATTTCATAGTGAAATGGTTAAAAATTTTAGTGACATTCCAAACCTAGAGATTTATATTGATGACTTTATAATACATGCTAAAACTATCGAAGAGCATGACAAAATATTAAAATTAGTTTTGCAAAGGGCCAGGGACATAGGTTTGAAGTTTAATCCTACAAAGTCTAAATTTTGTCAAAGTGAAGTTACTTTTATAGGTCACTTGTTCAGTCATGATGGTGTTCGTCCTGATCCATCCAAAGTAGAAGCAATATGTGCTATTCCCAGGCCAAAGTCCATGACAGAGCTGCAACGCTTCTTGGGCATGGTAAATTATCTAGGTACTTTTGATAAGGGCATGTCTGCCGAAAATGTTAATTTAAGAAATCTTTTAAAGAAAGATGTAGAGTGGCATTCGTCCGAAGACCATGAAAAAGAATTTTAAAACTTAAAAAAGCTAATTTCCAATACACCAGTCCTTACTTATTTCGATGTCAATAAGCCTTTGACACTTTCAGTAGATGCGTCACAAAACAAAGTTGGAGCTGTAATTTCTCATGAAGGAAATCCTATTGCGTACGCCTCAGCCACACTCACAACGTCTCAACAAAATTACGCTCAAATCGAGAAAGAGCTTTTCGCAATTTTATTCGGATGTACAAAATTTCATTCTTTTGTTTTTGGTAAGTCAGTCTTAGTTGAGACTGACCACAAACTTTTGGTTCCCCTTTTCGACAAGGCGTTGTATAAAGTTCCAGCTCGGCTACAGCGATTTATGTTAAGACTCTTAGCATATGACTTAAGAGTTATTTTTAAGCCAGGAAGATACATGTGTGTCGCTGATACATTGTCTCGCGCAGCAATGCCAAATGAAACCTTAACGGAGTTCGACAAAGACATTAGTCTCCATTGCAATTTAGTCCTTTCTTCTCGTCCCTTGTCGATGTCAAAATCAAAGTATGAAGAAATTCAGAATGAAACAAAGAAAGATAAAGTGTTGTCAAAAATTATAGAATATCATATAGCTGGTTGGCCAAATAACAAAACAAAAATAAATGATTTTTTAATGCCGTACTTTAATATTCGAAATGAGTTTGAAGTCATAGATAACCTATTATATAAGTCAAATCACCTTGTGATTCCTTTTAAAATGCGTCACGGCATTTTAATGCTGTTGCATGAAGGACACATGGGCATAGAAAGATGTAGGAATCTTGCCAAACATTCAATATATTGGCCCAATATTGACCAAGATATTCTAAACGTCATACAAAATTGTGACGTATGTATTCGTCACCGTTCAAGAAATCAAAAAGAACCTATAATATTTCATAATGTCGTTTCCATTCCTTGGTTCAAAGTTGGAATGGATTTATTTGAATTCAATAAATGTATTTACCTATTGGTTGTTGATTTCTTTTCGAAATATATCGAAATTGCTCAGCTAAAAAAAAGTTATTCCAGTTATGTTGTCATAACTCATCTTAAATCAATTTTCGCTCGTCACGGAATCCCAACCGTAATGCTGAGTGACAATGGACCCCCTTTTAACTCTGAAGAGTTCAAAAAATTTTCTGAGCAGTGGGGCATTTACCATATCACCTCAAGTCCATACTTTCCCAGGTCCAACGGCTTGGCTGAACGCTCTGTTCAAACTATTAAAAAATTGCTCA
Source organism: Dasysyrphus tricinctus (assembly GCA_963921185.1). NCBI lineage: Eukaryota > Metazoa > Arthropoda > Insecta > Diptera > Syrphidae > Dasysyrphus > Dasysyrphus tricinctus. Next base: position 181,488,087 of record OY992530.1, read on the forward strand.
AAAAATGTTACGAAACCAACTCCGATCCGTATATAGCCCTTTTACACTATAGAACCACTCGAAAAGGTAATATAAATTCCCCGTCGGAGCTGTTAATGTCGCGTCAGTTAAGAACAAAACTTCCAGTTTTAACAGAAAATCTTAAGCCTTTCAATGTTGACATAGATAATCATAATCAGAAAATCAAAAATCAGCAAAGTAAGACCCGCAACTATTACAACAAAAATACTAAGGCCCTACCAACTTTGACGAAAGGGCAAAATATATTTTTCAAGAAAACTCCTGTTTCAAATTGGGAACCCGGTATAGTTCTACAGAGATGCCCAGAACCGCGATCCTACTTAGTTAGTTCAGATGACGGTTCTGAATATCGTCGTAACAGAGAGCATCTCTTAGAGGGATCATCAATTGAAACCGAAAATATTAAATTGGAAAATGATAATCAGATTCAAAATGAATTTCAAGATTCTGATAAAACAGAAAAAGAATCTTTAGCAAACGAAGGAAAAGGTAGTGAAGATGCACCACATTCAAGTGATTCCGCTTGCTTCGCTCCAACACCTGAGTATGTAACTCGTTTTGGAAGAACAGTAGCACCACCTAATCGATTCGCTTTTGATTGATAAAATAATAAATGGTAATTTTCCTAATGCAGAAATTTTGAAATTTTTTAATTATTGAATGTATTTACTTTTTTTTTAAATATTAATATAAACTTTCAAATGTATATTTATTTTTATAGTTAAATAGATTACATAATTAAAACATTTTATAATAATTCATAATTAAAATAAAAAATGAACTCATAAAATACAAATTGAATAAAAGGAAGATGTTGTATGAAGTACAAATGAAAAGTACAGACTTTGTATGTATAACACTTTAAGTAATGCTTTGTGACAATTGGCAATTGGTTATACATTATATACATAGATATATAAGCTAGTATTATATTCATAGTAATTAAGATTAGTTTAAGGGAGTCTTGTGGATTCAGTCTTTTAATAAAGAACTATTTTATACTTAGCTAATAATCTTTTTCTTGATCTTATAACAGAAAAGACAGGCGTCAAAAGGTGCGCTTACCCTCTGAATGTCATCTTCAATTGGAGTCAAGAAAAACTGTTATACATATAGGGAATCCACTATCCAGTGTATTATAGAGATCAGTGCTTTCAGTAGATATTGAAAATGGTGAAGTATATCTAAAAACTACAATTATAAAAAAAATTTAAAAGTCCCGGAACGTATTTACAATTCAAAAATTAGCACTGTTTTTTCGAAATTATTAATTTATCACATGAAGAACAAATACTATTTTTGGAACAACCCTTAAAAGTTGAAGCATTTAACAGTTTCAATGAAATAAATAATTTTAACATAATGTAATATTTTCTCAGGTTCGTTAATAAAACTTATTTACTTTATTCAAAACGTCCACTTATTTATTTCGCAAAATAAAACACTTTACTGTTCTTACTACAAACAAAACGATTTATTATTCACCACTGAAATTAATTCACAAACTTTATTTTTCACTTTTATTACAACCAACTTTATTCATTCACGATTAAAAACAAACTGTGTCGCTGCCGTCCAAACATGTGCCTTTTATACTTGTTTTCCAAACTCTGGAAATAAGGAGAACGTTCTGGTCTCTGCTTCCAGAGCTTTCCATAGGGGAAATTTCCCAATAATTTCCCTTCCAAAAGCTTTTATTTGACAGCTGGTAAATCTGCTATAATCCGGCAGATGGCGCTTCCTTCGTTTGAGAGTTGCTATAATTATAGCTAATAAGGGTATGTTTGCACTGTGACCGTAAGCTTTATTGTGTCCGTTTGTTTGCATTTCGGAGTCGTTATAGTTCAAATATGGAAAGTTATTTCACTGCCCCCCTCTTAGGATTGATCGTCCCGAGCAAATCCATCACTTCCATCACCATTATAATGATGTAAATGGTCGCTGTGAACTACTTTTAGTTTGCCTCTTAATCCTCTCTGAATGCGGTAGACGACATCGTTTATTCGTGTTACAACAGTATAAGGGCCTTCCCAATTTTGTTGAAGCTTCAGTGAGAGTCCCTTCCGACGGTGGGGATTATAAAACCACACAAGGTCTCCCACTTGGAATCCTGTCGTTGTGGCTTTTGCGTCGTATCTTGTTTTCATCCGATCACTCGACAGCTTTATATTTGCCCTCGTCCTTTCGTGAATGTCAACTAGCTTTTCTTTGAGGTTGTCCACGTAGTCGTCTATTCCTTGTGGCTCACTTGTATAACATCCAAATTTGATTTCGCTTGGTAGTCGTATTGTGCTCCCGAGCTGGATTTCTGATGGTGTATGTCCTGTTGAGCTATGTACCTCACTTCGATAGACCATCAAGAATAACGGAATATGCCGATCCCAGTCTCGTTGGTTGTCGCTTAAAACTTTGGAAAGGTGTTCTTTAAGGGTCCGGTTGAATCGTTCAACCATCCCATCAGATTGTGGGTGAAGCGGTGTTGTCCTCGTCTTTTTAATGCCAAGGAGTGTACAAACTTCCTGAAAGATTTTGGACTCGAATTTCCTCCCTTGATCTGAATGGAGTTCCATAGGTACTCCAAACCTGCTTACCCAGTTGAAAACAATCTGATCCGCGACTGTTTTGGTTTCCTGATTTGGGATGGCAAATGCCTCAGGCCACTTGCTGAAGTAGTCCATTACTACCAGGATGTATCGGTTTCCGTTTCTGGTTTCTGGAAAAGGGCCTGCAACGTCTATTGCAATTCTTTCAAAAGGCGTGCCCACATTATACTGCTGCATCTTACTCTGAACTTTTCTGCCTGGTCCCTTGCTTGCAGCACAAGTATCACATTGTCGGCATAATTTTTCGACGTCTTCTCTTGCGTGTAGCCAGTAGAATCGCTGCCTTACCTTTTCCAGTGTCTTATTGACACCCAAATGTCCTCCGGAAGCTCCATCATGCATCTCTTGAAGAACGTCATTAACTTTGGAACGAGGTACGACTAGCTGCATCACATATGATTTGCCGTCTGTGGACTCCCATTTACGTCTTAGTACTCCTTCTTGTACATGAAGCGAGGCCCATTGTGCCCAATACGCCTTAAGAGTTGGACTTCTGTCGGAGATGTCACCCCATTCTGGCTTCTCTTGGTGTTCCTTCCATGCAAGAATGGGTTCAATATCAGAGTCTTCTTGTTGGGCAGCTCTTACTTCTTCATTACTCCAACCGTAAATGGGGTCGGCTCTTAATCGCTGGATGGAAGCAACCTCTTTCTCTTCTTGACGTGTGCAGTGCTTGCAGTCCGGTTTGCATGGTCTCCGAGATAAGGCATCTGCATTTGAGTGCAACCTTCCTCTTCGATGTTGGATCTGGTAGTCGTATGTCTGCAATCTCTCAATCCATCTTGCTACTTGACCTGGATTTTTGAAGTTCAACAGCCAATTAAGTGCGCCATGATCTGTTCGGAGAAGGAACTTCTGTCCATAGATGTACTTATGGAAGTGTTTTGTTGCCGATACTAAAGCTAGAAGTTCTCTTCTGGTCACACAGTAATTTCTTTCTGGCTTTGAGAGCACCTTGCTGTAATAGGCAACGACCTTCTCTTCTCCTTCGTGGACTTGTGATAGTACGGCACCAATTCCCACGTTACTTGCGTCAGCGTCGATGATGAAAGGTTTCCCTGGTTTCGGATAGGCCAAAACTGGTGTATTACATAGGCGCCGCTTAAATTCCTGGAAGCTTTTCTCGCACTCACTTGACCATTTGAACGGTTTGCCTTTCTCTGTTAGCTGATGCAAACTTTTCGCGATCCCAGCAAAATCCTTCACAAATCGTCGATAGTACGTGGCTAGACCAAGAAAGCTCCGGAGTTGATGTTTATCCTGTGGTGTTGGCCAATTCTTTACGGTGTCAACTTTTTCAGGATCAGTCTTCACTCCTTGGGAAGAGATGATATGTCCCAAGTATTTTACCTCAGACTTGAAAAACTCGCACTTGTCTGGATTCAATTTCAAGTTTGCTTCTCGAAGCCTCTGGAACACGGCCTTAAGGTTTCCACAATGCTCATCAAATGTCTTACCATAAACAATGACATCGTCCAAATAGACTAGGCAAGATTTCCAAGTAAGTCCTTGTAAAACGCACTCCATCAAACGCTCAAATGTTGCCGGAGCGTTGCATAGTCCGAAAGGCATCACTTTAAATTGCCACAGACCATTTCCTGTGGAGAAAGCCGTCTTTTCTCGATCTTCTGGAAGGATTTCTACCTGCCAGTAGCCACTCTTCAAGTCCAATGTTGAAAACCATTCAGCTCCTTCCATCGCATCCAGAGTATCGCTGATTCTTGGCAGAGGGTAGCTGTCTTTCTTTGTCACATCGTTCAGCCTCCGATAGTCCACACAAAATCGAGTACTTCCGTCCTTCTTTTTAACAAGAACAACTGGGGATGCCCAAGGACTTTTTGAGTTTTCGATTAGCCCATCTTTCTTCATGGTCGATATCATCTCTTCAACTTCGGCTTGTTTGGCTAATGGGAGACGTCTTGCTGGTGGTCGAATAGGTCTTGCGTCTCCTGTGTCGATTCGATGCTGCACCAGTTGTGTTCGACCAAACTGCCTACTGGGTGAAGAGAGTATATCACCGTACTCGTGAAGGAGGCTTCCAGCAACACTTAGCTGACGTTCAGTTAATTTGGATGACTTCAGAATTTTTGCCTTCATAGAGTTCACTTTGCCGGGGTCCACAGATTTTTGTGCGTCAGCTTCTCTGATCGTAGTTATGGCGGAAACAGATTCACACTTTCCAACAATTTCTCCTTTTCTTAGCTAAACTTCGTACGGTTTGATGTTAATTATCCGTACGGGTACCATGTTGTTCTTTGGTGCCACAAGGGTCTTCCCTAGGATGATGTTTTGGGAAGACTGTTCAGAGTCTGGTTCCACCATTAGGTATCGATGGCTACCCAAATCACCTTTTATTTTCGTCCAAACGAACACTTCTGAGGAAGGTGGCATGCATATATCTTCTTTTATGACAGTCCTGAGAGTTGATGAGTTTTCATTGCCGTAAACCATAGGAATCTCCACATTTCGGTACTTGAGAACTTGCTTCCCGATGTCGGATCCCTTCTGGACGAGTTGATGTACTATATAATAAAACAAAAAAAGGATTTGAATATTCATTTGTGAATTAATTAATCTCAAGATTTCTACTTACCCTTTTTGTTGTCGTTGTTGTGGCACCGCACTATGGGACCAAACGATGAAATCCATCTCAAAAATGGTTTTGATGGATTTCGTAATTTTAACCTTTATGGGGTCCTCGGGTCATTTTTGACCCATTTTAGGAAAGAAATCAGGTTTTCTTCTAAAATAAATTTCTTAGGGACTTGATATCTTATGACTTTTTCTAATGTTTTGAACTTAATATATGGGCCGTATAATTTTATAAAAATATCTTTTATTTTACGCCGTATACTTTTTTTTACGTTCGCGGACCTCGGGTAAAATTGACCATACCGTATTACGGGAACGTCAATTGCATTTTTATTTGTTTTCCGCCACTCAGTAATTGTTGTGCGCTTGCATTGTTTTACTTACAGTGCTTTATTGAACTTTTTGACATTTAGTGACTGGCACGTGCTTTTGTTTGCAAGTTGGACTAATTATTTCCTATTTGAAAATGAGTGATAGTGAAAGTGATTTTTCTTTGAGAGTATCGGATGAGGAGGAATCGTGTTCTGAGTTCGAAGACCATGTAGAAGAAGCTGATTCATCGGATAGCAGTTATAGTGAAGGTGAAAATGCGTCTGTTCCTGCTGAAGTGATGAAGTCAAAAAATGGCCTAATAACTTATTCTAAAAAACCCCTTGAAAACATTGCTGGGAGAGCCTCAAGGGAAAACATCATCAACTTGTTGCCCGGATTGACACGGTATTCGTCCTCAAGAATTACAGCAGAAGAAATTTCGAGCTTCGAACTATTTTTCCCACCTCCTTTGGTACGTATTATATTGGCTTACACAAACATTGAGGGTAAACGAATATTTGATGAAGAATGGACTGATATTGATAGCACTGAATTGTTTGCATTCATTGGACTTCTTTTATTGGCTGGTGTTTTTCGATCAAATAACGAAAGCTCAGAAAGCTTATGGGATTCTCAAAAAGGAAGGCCAATATTTGCAGCAACTATGTCACTGAAGACTTTCAAGAAAATATCAAGAGTTATCAGGTTCGATAACAGAGAAACTCGAAGTGAACGGCGTTTGTTAGACAAATTTGCACCCATACGTGAATTGTGGAATCATTGGGTTCAGATATTACCGAAGCTTTACAACCCATCCGAAAATGTAACAATAGATGAACAACTTGTAGCATTCAGAGGAAGATGTCCTTTCCGGCAATATATTCCATCAAAGCCTGCAAAGTACGGAATCAAGTTTTGGGTTCTTTGTGATTCTGCAACAAGCTATGCTTGGAATATTCAACCTTATACAGGCAAGGAACTGGGAAGTACACCTGAAAGAAATCAAGGTATGCGTGTAGTTCTTGATTTGGTTGTAGGCCTAAGGGGTCATAATCTTACGACTGATAACTTTTTCACATCTTATCAACTGGGACAAAAATTACTGGAGAAACAGATTACACTCGTTGGAACAATACGCAAAAACAAGCCCGAATTACCACCAGATACAGTAAATGTAAAAGGAAGACCAATGTTGTCATCTAATTTTGCCTTTACCAAGAATACTACTATCGTGTCTTATATCCCGAAAAAAAATAAATCTGTGAATCTTCTTAGCACATTTCATCATGACTCGAAAGTGAGTGATCGCGCAGATAAAAAGCCAGCAATAATACTAGACTACAACAAATGTAAAGGTGGCGTAGACACATTGGATAAAGCGGTAAGTTGCTACACTTGCAAAAGAAAGACTAAGCGATGGCCTCAAGTTGTGTTCAGTAATATGGTCGATATATCAGCCTATAATGCTTTTGTCCTATATTTTTCCCACCTCCTTTGGTACGTATTATATTGGCTTACACAAACATTGAGGGTAAACGAATATTTGATGAAGAATGGACTGATATTGATAGCACTGAATTGTTTGCATTCATTGGACTTCTTTTATTGGCTGGTGTTTTTCGATCAAATAACGAAAGCTCAGAAAGCTTATGGGATTCTCAAAAAGGAAGGCCAATATTTGCAGCAACTATGTCACTGAAGACTTTCAAGAAAATATCAAGAGTTATCAGGTTCGATAACAGAGAAACTCGAAGTGAACGGCGTTTGTTAGACAAATTTGCTCCCATACGTGAATTGTGGAATCATTGGGTTCAGATATTACCGAAGCTTTACAACCCATCCGAAAATGTAACAATAGATGAACAACTTGTAGCATTCAGAGGAAGATGTCCTTTCCGGCAATATATTCCATCAAAGCCTGCAAAGTACGGAATCAAGTTTTGGGTTCTTTGTGATTCTGCAACAAGCTATGCTTGGAATATTCAACCTTATACAGGCAAGGAACTGGGAAGTACACCTGAAAGAAATCAAGGTATGCGTGTAGTTCTTGATTTGGTTGTAGGCCTAAGGGGTCATAATCTTACGACTGATAACTTTTTCACATCTTATCAACTGGGACAAAAATTACTGGAGAAACAGATTACACTCGTTGGAACAATACGCAAAAACAAGCCCGAATTACCACCAGATACAGTAAATGTAAAAGGAAGACCAATGTTGTCATCTAATTTTGCCTTTACCAAGAATACTACTATCGTGTCTTATATCCCGAAAAAAAAATAAATCTGTGAATCTTCTTAGCACATTTCATCATGACTCGAAAGTGAGTGATCGCGCAGATAAAAAGCCAGCAATAATACTAGACTACAACAATAATGTAAAGGTGGCGTAGACACATTGGATAAAGCGGTAAGTTGCTACACTTGCAAAAGAAAGACTAAACGATGGCCTCAAGTTGTGTTCAGTAATATGGTCGATATATCAGCCTATAATGCTTTTGTCCTATTCAAATCAGCTAACCATGCCTGGAAAGAAAACTGTCTTGCTAAGCGCCGCTACTTTTTGGAAAATCTAGGTATGCAGCTTGTTACTCCCTACATAAAAAAACGGCAAACACTACCTCGAGCACCTTTTTCGCTCGAAATTGCCAATAAAATACGAGGTGCATCTCAAAACGATCCACAACCTTCTTCATCAACTCAGTCGGAAAACACTGCAGGGAAGAAAGCAACCAAGAGAAGCCGATGCCAATTATGTCCAAAAACAGATAATAAAACAGGATTAGTTTGTGACATTTGCGATAAATTTATATGTAAACAGCATTCTTAAACTATCACTTTGTGTACAAATTGTAATAACTAATTATATTTATTCCTTCTTATTCAATAAAAAGATTTGAAAAATTAAAACTAAAGTAAAAATGTATAACAAACATGTTTGAAATTGAAATAAAATCCCACAAATATGAATCAAAATAACTTTTATATTTTTATTAAAAATATTTAAATTAATAAATTATAAACCATACCAGTATTAAGTAATAAAATATCTTAGAAAAATTCTGAAATATTAGTAATGGATCAAATTTGACCCGAAGCCCGCTTACGTCAGTAACTTTGAGGACCGTATGAAGGTTAAAAATCTAATGATGAGTTTACATACTAGAGAAAGAGCTTTTTACGACACATTAATTTTTTTTAATTTATTTTAGTTTTAGGTACCTAAAATTATCCCTAAAGACGACATTTCGATATTTTTTATTTTTCTAATTGTAAGTTGTAAGAGTTTAAAGTCAATTATTTCCTAAGTTTTTGGAAAGACTTTATTAACATTATACATTTTTGAAAAGGTTAAAGTCTCTTCTTTAAAAAACAGTTATTATTTTTTAATTGAATGTAACAGTAAATTTATAAAAAAAAATTGAGTAAAGTGCAGTTTTTTTTAATTTTGTTTGCTTTCATTCGAAGTTTTCTCTGTTACCTCCGGCTGCCTCCATTTCGTTAATGCTTGTTTTGTATTATAGAACTATTCTCAATTGAGGAACAAAAATAAAAACTTTCGCATTTTCATGCATTTTTGTTTTAGAAGCAAAAACGTACGATGGAAAAAAAAACTACTAAATGGTCAACAAACTGTATATACTTTATATATGTATGTGTATATAAGACTGTTTCAAAAAAAATTGTCTGGCAAACAGGCTTAAAAGTTTTAAATTAAGCGAAAAAAGACGTCTGTGAAAAATTTAGCTCGTAAAATTCATGTTTAGACATGCCTCATCGCAGATTTCGGGTTTCCATACGATTTGTATGGGAAAAAACACCTGTTTGTATTTGGAATTTTATTTCTTAATAATAAAAAGTATTTCATTTAATTAAATACGTTTCCCTTGTAGAAAATTGATTGTTCTACAAAAAAGGTCTCGATATATTTTATCGTAAGTCAAGTCGTTTTAAAGTTACAGTCAGTAACTCTTTCGATAAAATTATCATACATTGATTTAACATAAATTAAGCACTTTTTTAGTAATAGATGATATTATAGTAACTAATATCACTCTTATCAAAAAATGAATGGATCTTTTTTCTAGAGGACCAATTTTTCTTCAAATGATGCCTAATAATATCAACTACTTCACTTCTAGTAATACAATAACTATATTACAGTAATAAGTTGCCTCGAAATGGATTTTATAGTGGGATATATAGAAATTGCCTGATTAAAGTGGTCAGAAAAGTTTTTGAAACAGAAACTAAAATATACCTTTAAGTGTGCTGAACTTGAATCAGAAGTCAGAAATGTTCTTTTACGTCACGTTTTTGAGATATTTCCGTTTAAAAATTGGAAAGAAATAAGTTTTTTCGCTGCTTCCGAGGATATGTTAATACGTGAGGTTATTTGTTTCAGCAATATTTGTACCGCTTCTGAAAGAATTAAATTTCTTCTTTTTAATTCTCTTTGAATATTTCCGATATCTTTTCTCTTCTCCGAGAAATCTTGTCGACCACAGAATTTTAGTCGGATGTAAATTTCTGATATAATTTGCCAAACTGTTGAATAAACATTTTGAACTCATCCAATAGATCGCATCTAATCGAACGCATCTATTCTTTTATTTTAATTCCAAACACATATATCTATCTCATTTGTATCTGTCTCTTTTATACAATTCAAAATCTTCTTCTTGCAACGTATTTTTTGTCGCGTGCATAAATTTTTGTCTACTGAATAAAATACTTTTGTTGTAAACTTTTTCTTTTATTTCAACACGTTATCAGCACGAATTAATTGTTGCGAACTCTGCTGAAAAGGCTTTACTTCACCACGATGGACAAAAGTATAAATTTGCGAAAATTTAATGGAAGAGATTACTCTCTGTGGAAGTTTCAGGTATTAGTTTATCTTCGTGCCAATGATTTGGAAGACGTTCTCGATTAATCCAATATGCCAACGGAAGAGTTGGCCCTTGCTGCTTGGATTCAAAAAGACAAGAAGGCAAAGCTAATAATCACTTCGTCGATGGATTTTAACCAGCTGAAATTCTTGGTGACAAGTGGATCTGCAGCCAAGATGTGGACCAAACTTTCTTCCAACTATGAGCAGAGATTTGGAGTCTCACTCAGTGCACTTCAACAAAAGTTCTATGAATATCGCAAATCGGAAGACGACAACATGGCCAGCCACATATCAGACATAGAACAAATGGCCAAACAGCTTGAGGAACTGGGTGCTCCGATGGCAGAATCTGCAATAGTTACAAAAATTATCTGCAGTCTTCCAACACCATACAAGCATTTTAGATCAGCATGGGATTCCGTGGCTCAATCGGAACAAACGCTCCAAAATTTGACCCAGCGCCTGATGAAAGAGGAGATGCTTCTAACTGAAAAACCAGATAATAATTATCCAACGGACCAGGCATTGTTTCATCATAACAAGAAAAAGTCGTCCGTAACAGATAAGAAGAAGAATTCAACCTGTGGTTTCTGCAAGAAACGCGGGCATTGGTGGAAGGAATGCCGCACCCGATTGGCACAACAAAAAGACAACAAACAAGGGACACACACAGACAGAAAGAGTACATGCTGGTACACTGACTCTGGAGCATCGAGCCACATGTGTTTCCAAAGAAGTGCGTTCAGTTGTTTCCAAGCTGTTGATTAAAATCAATATACAATTTGTTTAGGAAACATGGAAACGGTGTATGCACAGGGAATCGGCGATGTGAAAATCAAATCAGATGTCTCTGGTAAGATGCAGTTTCACACACTTACTAATGTACTTTTTGTTTCCAGCATTGGATTCAACTTATTCAGCGTCAGCTCAGCCGACATGCATGGTGCTAGTACCAGTTTCAAGAATGGTCGTGCGGAAGTTAAAAGAAACGGACAGACACTTCTGGTTGGACAACGTTGTGAATCTTCTCGGCTGTATAGGCTTTGTCTGAGTATTGTTTTGCCAGATATTGCGAATGTTTCAGTCAGTCCCAGCATTGAAAGATGGCACAAGCGCCTTGGACATATGAGCGTCGACACAATCAAGAAATCGGATCTCAACAAACAACTCTCTATAGGCGAATCAGAAAAATTCTTCTGCAAGGGATGTGCTTTGGGAAAATCTCATCGACAGAGTTTTCTGAAAGATGAAAAATCAAGAAGGAAGCAACCCGGCGAGTTGGTCCATGCTGATCTCTGCGGACCAATGCAGATTCCTTCTTTAGGAGGTTCTAAGTATTTCTTGCTCATCAAAGATGATTTTTCAAACTACACACAGGTCTATTTCTTGCAAGAGAAATCTGATACTGCATCCAAGTTTGACGAGTTTCTTACCAAAGCACGGGCTAGCTCCATCACTGTGAAAGCGGTAAGAACAGACAATGGTTCTGAGTTTGTGTGCAGGGCGTTTAAAGGTGTTTTGACAAAGCATTGCGTTCATCATGAGTTATCAACACCGTACACTCCGGAACAGAACGGATTTATTGAAAGGCAAAACCGTACAGTAAAGGAAACTGCTCTCTCGATGATCTATGATTGTGGAGCCCCACAGTTGCTCTGGGCTGAGGCTGTCAATGCAGCAGTGCAGATTCGAAATATTTGCCCCGTTCGATCAAACAATTGGAAATCGCCTTTTGAGTTATGGAAGAATGTACCACCTAGCTACGAGACTCTTTACACTTTTTTATGTAGTGCGTTCTATCATATTCCGAAAGAACATCGTAAAGGATTGGATGCAAAGAGTAAGCATGCTGCTTTCGTAGGCTATCATGAAACCAAAGGCTACAGACTATACAATGGGTCGAAAATAGTGATAGCTCGAGATGTTCGATTCGACGAAGACAAATCATTTTTTGAATCTGCAAATACCTGTTTAAATGAAACATCAAGTCTGTGTGTACTACTTTTTAGCATTTTTGAGTTTGAAACAGTACAACGTCCTCAAAAAAATCAACCTAACGAAGATCAAGTGAAACAGTGTGATGATGAATCTACATTTTCGATGGATGATGAAGATGATCCTCAAGATGTTACCATTACAAATGATACCACCACAATCCTAAAAAGATATATGCAGTACAGATGAACGTTACCCATTGAGGAATAGAATTACAACCAATATGTGTGCTATAGCTGCAGCCGAAGGAATTTCAACTTATGGTGAGACTATGTCGGGTAGCGAGAAATCTCAATGGCTAAGGGCTATGACTGAAGAGTTAGAATCACTTCGAGAATCTGACACATATGAAGTACTTGAACGTCAGACCTGAATGAAGCCGATTCAAAGTAAATGGATTCTCAAATGGAAGATAGATGCTGATGGTTTGCCAAGTCACTACAAAGCAAGATTGGTTGTGCAGGGGTGCTCGCAGAAACCCGGAATCGACTACCAGGAAACATTCGCTCCAGTGGTAAGATTTGATTCTTTACGAATTTAATTCTCGATTGCAGCTCACAAGCAGCTTCATATGCGCCAATTTGATATACAAACTGCTTTCTTATATGGTGAATTACAAGACCAAATTTATATGACCCCACCGCCTGATATAGAACATCATAATAAAATCTGGAAGTTGAAAAAGAGTTTATATGGCCGTAAGCAGGCTCCGCGAGTTTGGAACACAAAATTTAGAGAAACTCTAAACAAGTTTAACCTTCAACAGTGCCAAGCGGACCCATGTGTTTATTTGATAAATAGTACCGACATTTTGATTCTTGCACTCTATGTTGATGATGGCCTTGTATTCTCATCGAATAAAAACACTTTGGATAATCTGATGCAACATCTAAAAATTTATTACAAAGTCAAAGAGTTCGAAGCTTCATATTTTCTTGGACTTCATATCATCTCTACGGAATCAAAACTCATCATAAACCAGAAGAAATACTGCGAACGAGTTTTGAGAAGTTTCAACATGGACTCTTCATCACCTGTAAGTACACCTGCTGATCCGAACATCAAGTTTGAAGCTACAAAAGAAGACAATATATCAATATTTCCATTTCGAGAAGCCATTGGAAGTTTGATGTACCTCGCTGTTGCCACCCGTCCAGATATTGCTTATGCGGTGAATATTCTGAGCCAATACCTGTGCCTACGTTCTGTAACTTAGTCGAGAACTTGAACTTGAGATTAGAAAAGTGTTTACGTATTAATATATATAAATTGTTTTTTTTTTTTTTTTTTGAGGGTGGGTATTGCATTTATTGAAAAGATATCAATCTATACATGGATATAACATAGGTATATGTATTATCTGTGTATATATAACCATACAATTATGCAAATATTATCTACATACATATAGGTATAATGACGTTCCTATAATTTCGGTTCGATGCTTTTGGTCTAGTTTCAATTTTTTAAGCTTTCAGAAGCATACCTCACTCAAGTAAAACTGAAGTGTACCACACTTAATTGAAACCGAAGGCACTGAGCACAAAAAAAGAAAGATTATTAAATTCACTTAAGTGTATTTGCTCGCCCATAATTACGGTTTGTTACTTTTAGTCTAGTTGAATTTACTATTGCTTCCGAAGTTATGAGGGCTCTCGAGCGCACCTCACTTAAGTGAACTTAAGTGAAAATGAAAAATCTTAGGTAAACCTCACTTAAGTGAAACTGACGATATTGAAGCCCAAAATTGACTAAATTTCTGATTTCACTTAAGAGTGAATTATAGGAATGTTATCCCTTATTTAGGGTCTGTTACGTATCTACGTTCATTCAATTTTGCTTCTGAAGTGAGGAGAGCTCTCAAGCGCAACTCACTTAAGTGGATCTAAAGAAGAAAATGATAGATAAGTACATAGTTCTATATTTGTTTTTAAAGCTTACATTTATATTTCCAAACTACCCTCTTGCAAAATCCAAAAGGATTTAGAGTGTTCTTTTGTTTTTGTTTTGAAATATAACAAATTACAAATACAAAAAAGTAGCCATTTTCTACTTTTAATCACTTTAATTTACTTCTCACATGCGTTTTACTTGTCGAGTAATTTTAGCAGGTAAATCGAGAAATTATCTCGACTTTTTTCTTACAGAAACAGTTTAACTCACATTTTTCCAGGCTCTCACAGTTTTACTCATTTTTTTCCAGGCTCTCACAGAAATTTTATTCCGAAAAGTTTCAAGTCGAGAAAATCTAGTTACAGAACCAGGCGATTGTGAGAAAACAATTTTAATGCCAATTCACGTCATATTTGTTTTGATTCACGTGTTCCATGCGAGATGTTTCTTGATGCGAGAGATACAGAACGTAGGCACTAGACAAACCATCTACTGCACACGTAACTGGTGTCAAAAGAATTTTCAAATATTTCAAAGGAACAATGGATTATGGAATCGAATAGTCCAAAGTTGGTGAATTTGCGGAGTTGACTGGATATTGTGATTCTGATTTCGCCGGTGATGTGGACACTCGCCGATCCCGGACTGGACATGTTTTCATGTTGAATGGGTCGTGTGTAACCTGGAGTAGTAAAAAACAGAAAACCGTCTCTTTATCATCCACTGAGGCTGAATATATATCAGCTTGTTCTGCAGCAAAGGAAGCGATGTGGTTACGAACTTTTCTGAGGGAGCTTGGTATTCTCGAGCAAAGCAGCGGTGCAACAACAATATTTTGTGACAACATGAGCAGCATCAAATTGGTTCAGAATCCCGAGTTCCATAAGAGAACCAAGCATATTTCCATCAAGCATCACTTCATTCGCCAGCTGCAAAATGAAAATCACATAGACATCAAGTATATATCTACAAAGGAGCAGAAAGCAGATGTTCTCACGAAAGCATTACCAGCTCCAACCTTTTCTAAACTTCGATCTTCTCTTGGAATTAAACAACTTTTGATGGGTTCACAATGAGGGAAGGTGTTGAATAAACATTTTGAACTCATTCAATGGATCGCATCTAATCGAACGCATCTATTCTTTGATTTTAATTCCAAACACATAATATATCTATCTCATTTGTATCTGTCTCTTTTATACAATTCAAAATCTTCTTCTTGCAACGTATTTTTTGTCGCGTACATAAATTTTTGTCTACTGAATAAAATACTTTTGTTGTAAACTTTTTCTTTTATTTCAACACAAACACATTCACTTCAACAAAAAAAGATATTGGAAAGATTTTAACAGAATTAGAAAGAAGAAATCTAGTTGCTCCAGAAGATTTGATTAGCTCACGTTTTAACATACATAACATCAGAAACAGCAAAAAAACTCTTTCAATTTTCCATACGGCAAAACTCACAAAGCTGACGTAAAAGAAAAAGTTCGAAAACAACCAATTTTTTTGAAACAGTCTAGTATACCTACATATTGTATATGTTCATTTGTATACACATACAACATATATGTATGTATTTGTATGTACTTTTTTATCTATGCTGAATTTTTTTGTATTCTTTTTAATTTTCTCATTAAACTTATGTATAACTATCTTAGAGTTTAAATATTGAATATCCATTAAATGGGCAAGAAAAAGGCGTTTCAATAGACAGATTTTACAAAAAAAAAAATAGACATTTTAAAACTATAGTATGAAGCTTTATACCCAAATGTTCGCCTTAAAAGGATGTTGCAAGAAGAAAATTCTAAAACAAATAAAAGGGAGTGGAAGTGGAAGTAGGTGGGGAAGAGGCTGGGGAAGAGGGTGAAAAAATAACACACGACATACACCATAAGTTTAGTACAGTTTAATTAAAATTTTTCGGCTGTCTATAGCCTCGTAAAATAAGGAATGAACACAAATACAAAAATGGGCGTGGTAGGGGGTGGATTTAAAAAAATAAACAACTTTCAAATTTTTTCACTGGTAAAATAAACAAACTGTAAATATTTCATCAAGATCGGTGTAATAATTCTTGCTTCAACCAATTTTACACATTTAAATTTAACTAAATCTACAACTTTTGTGTTTTATATTCCATAAAAAAAGGAAATAATTTATTTTTAGTTCAAATGTTTTGTTAATTAAAATGCCTAGTTATTGAAGAATACGTGTGCAAAATTTCAAAAAAAAAATATTGAGATACCTAAAAGTTATGGATTTTTCAGATGGTTTGCACCATTTTGTCCTATAGTGCACCGTCCTCCTGGTTCCACTAGTCATCGATTGCAGGGTGTGTTTCTGCATTGTTGTTAGGCTGGAAATATGTATTTTTCATTATCTAGTATTTTATTTATGTATAATTTACTTACCTAATTACACATTCAGTTTTTTTGTTTTGCCAGCCACTCCACTTTGATTGTTTTGCTATTGTTTTTTTTGTTCTTGTCATTTTGACACTTGGATCGGTCGCGTTCAAGTAGTAAATGGAGAGAATATTTGGGTTCTGTCCAAGAAACTTGATGTGCCGTTCACACGACAAGACTTAAATTCAAGCAACTTTTATTTTTTTTTGTCGAATTATAATACCCAAGTAGTATCCAAGGGATTGAATAAAATACTTAAGTCATCAGATTGAAGAATCTTTTTTTTGGCACCTTGTTAAATTTCACGTGAGTCTACATTCAAAATTAAATTTTCTTAGAACACTACCACAAGCATAACTTAATCAGTTCTGACTCTCCGTGTAAATTAGGTAGGGTATAACGAAAGTTGAGGTTTTCGAGCGCGCCTCAGAATAGGTTTGTTCCTTGGATTCTTCGCACTGTTTCGGACTAAATGTCAAATTTTGACATTCTTCTCTCAGAGAGGAGAAAAACTGTCAAAATGTGTGGAACGGCTTGGGCACTAGTTTGCACTAATTCGGACTAAACGTCAAACGACAAACTCGGCTAGAGTTGCCGTACATTAATCATAAATCTCAAAAAACATTTTCAAGAATAACAACTCAAAAAATAAAAGTTAATAAAAATTTCAAGTTTATTAAAATAAAGAACAAAAAATATTCATAAATTGCCTTTGTTTGAAGGAAAAATTTGTGATTTTAAAATGGAGTTGTAATATGATTCATCAAAACCCCTGGCGTGGATATTAATGAAACGAACAAATTTCTGCATTTAAAACATAAGAGCACCACAAACCAAAATGGAGTTTTGTTTCATATCTTTTACAATTCATTTATGCCTACCTTTTCATCTTTCATAATTATGCTGCATCCAGTTGCTTCGCTTTATCTCTTTTAAGCAAACATTCAATGGTTTTTTGCTTTTGTCACGATGTGTGACGTCATAATCATCTCTGATTTTTTTCGGAAAATAGCAAAAAAATAAAGTAATTTGATTGCTCCTTTTAAACCAATCGTTTGATTAATAATAAAAGTTGGTTAAAAAAGATTGTGACGTCACAAAACCCCTAGATGTTGAGTGTATAAAATGAGCATACTTACTTTATCCCTGTTTTTTAGTGCATTTTTATCTTCGCTTAAAAAAGTAGTGTGCTAAATACTTACCTACACGGTGGTAAATCATAATGCTTAAATCTCTTCTCTTTTTAAGAAATAATACTGAAATATACAAGAAATACTAAATTGCCAAAATGTACTACAAATGTGTTCTTTCAAACAGTTTTGCTGAGTGCAATAATTTTATAAATATCATTTGATTATTTTAAAGAAAAACAAAATTAAAGAATATACACACTTACTAAAATGAAAATAAAAATAGAAATAAAAGTTGCACTTGGGTAACCCTTAATAAAGGTTTGGTTTTTTTTAATTTGAATGCAACAAACGTCTAAATTACGTCAACTTGGCATATTTGACAGCTAGTACAAAACAGCCACCAGAAATTTCTCGGACCAAATCTGGTAAGGAGGGGAAATTTTATGACAGCTCTTTTTGGTCCGAAACAGTACAAACTTTCAAGTGTGGAACGACTTTGGACTAAATCTGGCGGTTTCAAACTGTTTGAAAGTCGGCATGGAACACACCTAATATGAGATCAGTATCCACTCCAGATGTCGTGAGTGACAGACAAGAGAATACGGGCATGTTCAATAAAAGAAAACGTACTTTTTTTTTTTAAATATGTGGTTGGTTTTGATTGGTGGGTATACTAAAAGTACATTTTCGCATGGTTGATCGGAATGGTGGAACGGGATCGAGGAGATTCTGGTTGATTACGAAGAAAGAAGCCGAGCGATTAACTGGCTGAACAGAATGCAAGACGCAACTGGAATAGATGTCAAAAAAGCTGCAGTAGATGTCAAAAATGCTGCAGTAAAAGTTAAAAATTGTTCAACTCTTGCAGCTCCGGCTGCAGCATTTTTGACATCTATTCCAGCTCCGTTTTGCATTCTGTTCAGCCAGTAAGACGTAACAAAAGCCGCAAAATATAAAAGCAAACTTCCTTAAGATCTCGTTCTAGAAATTTAAAGCGCACACTATTACACCATTATCATCTCAATTATAAAAAGAAAAAGTGCCAGTAAATGCGAGTTATTGCATAGTTTAGCTTTTAAGTGTTACAAATCGCTATCTAGACCATTACGCATTACGTTGCAAAATTTTTTTTTTTAAGGTGAGCACATTTCTTCCAAAGCAAAAAAATGAGATTCTTTTTTTTTTAAAGATATTGGAAATAATGTAGACATAT
The DNA here is from genome assembly GCA_963921185.1 of Dasysyrphus tricinctus. Lineage (NCBI taxonomy): Eukaryota > Metazoa > Arthropoda > Insecta > Diptera > Syrphidae > Dasysyrphus > Dasysyrphus tricinctus. Next base: position 181,507,153 of record OY992530.1, read on the forward strand.
CTACATATATATCATGTGTATATACGTATATTCTATATGGATTTATCTTTTTCTCTACCTATTCTAATTGGCTACCTTCTTTTTTAACTATTAGTGGCCTATAACAGGACTCATTAACAGGAGATCCACCACGCCGCAGGTTAAAATCTAAGTCACTTGACCGGTATAAAACAATAAATTGGATCCGGAACTTCTGATCTGAACTTCGATTGCTTGACAGCTTCTATTGTACGAATCGTACCTGGATGTATAAAAAAATACACATTCTGAGGGTGAGTCGGTTTCTTGAAAAGTTAAGAGAAAATTTTACAGATAATGGCATTACTAGTGGATGTGCAAATCCTTTTTTTTTACATAATATCCATATATACTTATATGTACGCAGTTTTAAAAAAATCGTCTTCTTAAATGATCTCCTTTTACTGTTTTTTTCTCACCATTACTGGCTGAACAGAATGCAAAACGGAGCTGGAATAGATGTCAAAAATGCTGCAGCCGGAGCTGCAAGAGTTGAACAATTTTTAACTTTTACTGCAGCATTTTTGACATCTACTGCAGCTTTTTTGACATCTATTCCAGTTGCGTCTTGCATTCTGTTCAGCCAGTTACTGCCTGAACAGAATGCAAGACGGAACTGGAATAGATGTCAAAAATGCTGCAGTCGGAGCTGCAAGAGTTGAACAATTTTTTACTTTTACTGCAGCATTTTTGACATCTACTGCAGCATTTTTGACATCTACTGCAGCATTTTTGACATCTATTCCAGCTGCGTCTTGCATTCTGTTCAGGCAGTTAGGCGTGCAAAAAGAAACACGAAATTGGCGATCGACGGCTGTACAGAAAGAAACGTCGCTATCGCCCCCCTCGTTTAAGCATGATACGGATTAGTACAGTTTTGTGCATATACGTAGACACAGTTCCGTATATCCAAGCATCGAGAATATAATCAAGAAATTATTAAGAAATACATCAAGACTTTAGTAAGTCAAGCATCAAGAACATTTTCAAGAAATCATATTCAAGTCTGCGAAATCAAGAAATCCAGTGTTCCTGTTTTTTTTGTATATATCCTCCTGTAATATTCACATATAATTACAAAAGTTTGGTGTGATAGTAAAAAAAATATTACTTAAATTTAATTTTGTTTGTATAGTTTAATAAAAGTTTACGGTCTCCAAGAGATTATAGGGGTATTCGATACATACGTATATAAACTTGGTTAGGATAGTTTCCGCCTTTGTTTTCCATCGCTTGAAATAACCAAAAAACTAAAGGGGAAATTTGGATCCCTAACGTTACGTAAGCCTACATTGAACTCAATTTAGGATTGATAGTGCATAGTTTGTTTTTGTATATTCCAGTTTAAAAGAAAGTGACAGGTACTCAAGTCTTAGAAAGTGGAATCTGTCGCAACCAATTTAATTCAAAACGATTCGAACATTCCTATATTTCGTATCTTTATTCCTTTTTGTAATATTATTAGTATAATTTGTTTTGTAATAATACTCAACAAGGAAAGACAATTCAGTTTTCTAAATTGAGTTTTTTTTTATTGTTGAGTTTTCTTTAAATTAGTAGCTTATAACGGGTGATTTTTTAGCTGGTTTGGTTTTGGCAACACTGGTTTTGACAGCTGACGTGTGTTTAGTACCTTGTGTCACTGTCAAACAGCTTCAGTTTGGTTTGCAATTTAACCATGGATCGTCTTACAAATGAACAACGCTTGCAAATTATTGAATTTTACTATCAAAATTCGTGCTCGGTTCGAAATGTTCATCGCGCACTGCTTCCATTTTATGGTCGGCATTCTCGACCTTCTAAGCAGTCTATTCGGAAGATTGTGACCAAATTTCGCACCAAATTTACTTTGTTGGACATTAAACCACCAACACGTTTACGTACTGTGCGTAGTGAAGAAAATATTGCGGCCGTATCAGCTAGTGTGACAGAAGACCGCGAAATGTCGATTCGGCGCCGTTCCCAGCAGTTAGGCCTTTGTTACAGCACTACGTGGAAAATTTTGCGGAAGGATTTGGGCGTAAAGCCTTTTAAGATACAGCTGGTGCAAGAACTAAAGCCAGCCGACCTACCACAACGCCGAATTTTTGGTGAATGGGCTCTTGGAAAGCTGGCCGAGGATCCGCTTTTTTATCGAATAATTGTGTTCAGCGATGAGGCTTATTTTTGGTTGAATGGGTACGTAAATAAGCATAATTGCCGCATTTGGTGTGAAGATCAGCCAGAAGCATTGCAACAGCTACCAATGCATCCCGAAAAAGCCACTGTTTGGTGCGGTTTATGGGCCGGCGGCATTATTGGGCCATATTTCTTCAAAGATGATGCGAATCGCAGCGTTACTGTCAATGGTGAACGCTACCGAGCGATGATAACAAACTTTTTTTTGCCCGAAATGGAAGTTCTTGACTTGCATGATATGTGGTTTCAACAAGACGGTGCCACATGCCACACAGCACGCGAAACAATGGCGCAATTGCGAGGCGAGTTTGGTAAACAGTTAATTTCACGTTTCGGGCCGGTCAATTGGCCGCCTAGATCGTGCGATTTGACACCATTAGATTATTTTTTGTGGGGGTATGTCAAGGCTAATGTCTATAGGGACAAGCCCGCTTCGATTGACGCACTGGAAGCCAACATCCATGCATTCATTCGTGAGATACCGGCCGATATGTGTGAAAGAGTATGCCAAAATTGGACTCAGCGGATGGGCTACCTGAGACGCAGCCGCGGTCAACATTTGCATGAAATTATCTTTAAACATTAAATTGCAAGATTCAAACTATCGATTCAAATAAATATTTCATTCATTTTTTCGAATTTTTTGTGTTTTTTTTTTTTTAAAGTTCTAAACCTCTTAAAAAATCACCCGTTATAAAGAAATTATATTTAGCATTTTAGTTAAAATTCTAGTATTCATTGCAGTTCGTATTTCCTTTCTTTTTTTTTGTTTTCAAAGATACGTAGACCTTTATTTTTTTTTGTTTTTTTGTTAAATGTTTAGTAATAACAACATAAACATAAATTCATTTATAACTTTTTATGATATTCAATAATAAATACGCTTGTAAATCATGCCAAGATGGTTGAATCCAAGTTTTTCATTCGGGCACATAGCCTGATGTCCCATTAGGATTTTTCTTTTTCAGGGGATGCCGACGGTGATGAAGTAGATCGATGATGAACTGAGCCTGAAAAAAAAAGTGAGTTTGAGTTTTGGGGAAGTCAAACCTTAGGCCACATGATTTCCATGGTAGGGGGGGTTATAGGCCATACGCTGATGACATCACAGCGCCCTCTAGTGATAATGTCCGTCCGTTTATTAAGCTTTTCAGTTTTCGAACTAAATTTTCATTTCTTTTGGCATGATAAATGTTTATTGTGGTAGGCGAGTTTGAGTTGCATGGACAAGTTCCCACACCATTCCGGTGAGCTCGAGCTGTTAGAAAATTACATGTAGTGGCGGTTAGGATTTCAATTTTAAATAATCAAATACAATCCACTATCCACATGGGTAGGGGTTTAGGTATAGGCTAGATGCGGTTGTCCCAAGCGAAGTTTCCGGAAGAGGATACGTTTTTATAATAGTCGGTAGGTACAATTAGGTGTCCCTAACGAAAAAAGGGAAAATTATTTAAAAAGAGAGTGACCAACTGGGCTAAAATTAGGTGGAGTTTTAAAGATAATTTTAAAAAGACGAAATAAAGTGAACAAAAAAAAAATAAAGAAATGATTAGAAATTAAAAAATAGAAATAATGTAAGAACAAAATATATGAGAAAAAAAAAATATAGATGCATAAAGTGGGATTCGAACCGAGAGGTCCGAGCATAGGAGATCGACCGGCTAGACCATCGGGCTACGTTGAATCTGTAGAAAGGAGATCCAAGAGAGTAGGAAGACTCAGGAATATGGAAAGAAGGCAGGGATTTGTATGAAGAAGCTGGAACGAAGAAGGATTCGTTAACCAAGACAAAGGTGCGTACTAGTGTAGGTGGCTAAATTGGAATTTCTGGAGGATTTTGACTGAAGGAGCCCGAATTTGACACACCTATTTTTGAAAAATTCGAAAATGGATTTTGAAATCAGATTCGAAATTTTGTAGTCAAAATCCTGTCCAAAAATTACCAAAAAACTAAAGCCGGATACACTACCATGTTGGGAAAACTTATCGAAACAATGAGCGAGCCTGGAAGAAGGAAAGGAATGCCGGTTGGAAGAGGCCAGTTGGTTTTGGACAATCAGAGCAGGCGCGGATACAGGGGGGGGGGCAATGGGTGCAATTGCCCCCCCCTGGACAAGAACGAATAACGCATAAAATATGAATTTAATAAAATGTACTAAAAGAAAGGTGATTTCGTTATACTTTTATAAAAAAATTTCTTGGCAGCGTTGAGCAATGAGTAGTTGTGCGTTGTCCGCTGGCTGACCAGGTTCAGCTAACAAAAGTTCCGCTATGCACAAATAGCCTTCAAATCAACTGAGTGGAAAGCTTATAACTTCGGTTTTAGATGCCCCATCTTCAATTTATTTCATACTAGAGAGCAGATTGAATCCCAAATCGATTTGATTTTCACTTTTCAAAATGCTGTGAAGGAAGAATTTCACAATAATGTTTCAAAAAATTATTGCTCCACCTCCAACCCTATCCTCTACAAATTTATTAGTGGTTCTTTATAGTTAAATGTTACGGGAGAGGCGGTAGGGGCACTTTTCTAAATTTTCAACCTTAAAGTTGATTTTTAATTAAAGTTAATATAATAAAACTATACATTTCTGTATAAAAGTTATTGAGAGATACCAAAAAATTTCATACTAAATGGATGATAAATATTTAAATGTGCGTTTCCATTGAGGGAGTATACTTTCACTAGAAAACTCTCGAGAGCGACTCCCGAATATCTGACATGCTGCACATCTGATTTAGCCATAAGATACGTTTTTGATGTATGTAAGTATTCCAGAGGATTTTGCCACTTTCGTGGATGCGTTGTAGGAACTTTCCGTGTTCCATATTATTAAACTGGCGAGGAGTACGAATCCAACGAAGAAGATTGGAGAGAAACCAGGAAACGACTATACAGCAGTCACTGCCGAAGAGAAGTTGGAACTTTTACACCTAAAGATAGTTGTTTTTGGGCATTTTTGAAAACTTCAAGTCAACGTCAATTCAATTTTCAAATGATCGTCATCATTTCAATGCGAATATTGCTATTGTATTAAACTGCATGAATCTGGCAACTCTGCATTCGATGTTTTGAAGTTATGTATATGAAAAATTTATATTAAAACTTAACGAAGGCTTAGTATATTGTAAATGAAATGTATAACGAAAGTTAAAGTGGAACTAAAATAGGTGGAAGCTGTCGGAAGTTTATGTCAAAACCGACCGAAAAGTAGCTTTCCGAAACGTCAATTTCACAAGTTACCCATAGTACACTTAAGTGGTTAAAAGTGAAAAAACGTAAATAATAATTTCTTCAATGTTAATTTTCTTATACTTATTCACAGCACGATAGGCTTTTAATTATTTACTCGTGAAACCACGAAAATTCGACGTGGTATTAATTAATTAAAAGAAAAATTAAGATTTTACTACACTCATACATCAAACAGAAAAAAAGTGTTGAAAACTATGCACCAAGCGCCAAATTCCTTTTAGTTTGCTTCCACCACTCACGAAAGTGTGTTTTATTTCAATGTCGGAAAGTTTGGTTTTGTATCGATGGACGAAGGCATCTGAGCAAATGATACCGTTCATCTCGGTTTTGATTTACAATTTTAGTTTAGCTAAAATACAGCTATATATTGTCAAATTAATGCAATGGTTTTGCTTGCACAAAATCTTTTATATCAACGTCCTTCAATTTTCTTGCAAACGCATTTAACGTTTATGAACACGTTCCCCAGCTTCTCAATATTTTTGTTGCCAACTCGATTTGTTAACTGAATAATTGCAATACACATGATGTTTTCGAGCATGTGACTTTAGCAAACTGCATTATCGAAAACAATGCTTATGCAGTAAAACTTGTATTTGCTTTTTTGAACAGAAGACTTGAAGTTCGCATTTGAGAACATTCTGCAAAATGCATTTTTGATGCTGATGACGTTATCGAAAATGGCCTTTTACTGGCAAGGTCAAGTTAGGTTGCCCCAGCTTAAGAAAAGGCTGGAAATTTCACTCGAACTCGAACGTCATGTGTCTGTCTAGGAACATACCACTGTGCCATTATGTTTTCTGAAAATAATATTGTATTGTTACGCAGATCCAGAGGGAACTCAAGAACGTTGTAAAGACACCATGTTTTAGCTTTAAACTGCAAAACTTCATTTCACAAAGCTCAAAGTACCAGCTGTTCGAGACACTGTGGCAGTAATGAAAGAGTTAATTGCTTTCTTAAAATTTCAAACTCATCAACTCACATTGCTTGAGTGTGCAGGCGTGTAGTGCGGAATTAAGGGCGGTATTCACCGAGCACTCATAAACGGCTCTTAAGTTTATGAGGCTCCTAACTCAAATAATATTTGTACTATTCACCAACCACTCATAGCTCTTTTTCGAAGTTCGAAAATGAGAACAACTCTCTCCTCTCCAGGTACCCCCAAACTGTGAAATCAAACTGTTTTCAAAAATGACCGCACTTTGTCGCTACTTCTTGGATCCTTGAAAAAATGAGTGTTGCATACACATAAATAAATTCCTTGTGACTACAGTGATTTTAATTTCTTTCTACTTATTTTCTTAGTTTTGTCTCGGGGTGAAGATCATTGCACGTTTTAGTTTGTTTCATATAGGGAAATGTTCTTACTTTACTTTTTGGTTTCGCTAATTATTTCGTTCGTACATTGTCTACTACTTTTGCGGACCCAAAATGGACTCGTTCACTTGAAGGGGAGATAGACGTCAAACGTTGGTTTATATTAGCTGTGTTAAATTAAGAAAAACTACTTCAGGGGCCCAATTCCACAAGAGTGAGTTTTTTGTGTGTACACAGAAATTCGTTTACACATCGATTTTTGCGATTCGGCAAGAGTGAGTTTTAAGTTTTTGACAGATAACGCACAATTAAACAAATTTATTTACATTTATTTACAATCAGTCACCCTTGCGAAATTGGGCCCCAGAACAGTTTAAAGGCTCCCCAAACCAACGCGAAACATTCGTGGACGACGCGAAATCATTCACAATAGCACAAAATATGAAAGATACACAATGCTTAACAACAACAAAAAACCGCCTTTGCGAATGATTCGCTATGATTTCGCATTGGTTTGGGAGAGCCTTAAATGTGTGAAAACTGTCAGATTTAAAGCCTAGTACGCAGATCGAGGTAAAATTTTGCTCCCACATTTCTCTCCAAACACCAGCTAATATCCAAGCTAAATTTTGACACAAGATTTTTGTGGAGATAACATCACAGAAAACAGCTGTTCTCTGAAAAGAAATATTATTTAATAATTTCATAGAATTTTATTTCAATATTTCAAGTGAATCTAATCAAATAAAATAGATTTTTCCCTTTGGCATTGATAAATCGTTTGTCCATGAATATTTCTCGTTCTCAATTTTAATTGTCACAAAGTAAAATTCACACAAATCTAGTAAATAAAAGAAGATGACACTATTTAGCTCGAGAATTAATGTGCCGAACAATTATTTCACGCGCTAAATTTTGACAGATAAGAGCTGTACAGTAAGAAACGAAAATTTGATTTTTAGCTGGAGCTGCGTACCTCTCGGCTAAAATGCTTGGCTAAATTTTAGCTTGGCTAAATTTTGGAGAGAATTTTGTATGGGAGCGAAATTTTAGCTCGATCTGCGTACTACGCTTAAGCAAAAAGTTTTTCTGTGATAAATTTTAATTTCCAGGCAAACAAATCAACTGGTACTGGTACTTCGACATATCTCACTCACTTTCTCGACCACAAAAGTAGGTGCAGGAAATATTGTTCTAAACTGTTCTCAAAAACATCATGGTGACAAAATGAAGAACAAAATGAAGAACTCATGGAGTACACAATCCTGTACTTTTCTGTAATTTTCTATCCGGAACAGATTCATTATATACACCTTTTATTATCCTATTTTTTTAAATTTTCACAGCAAACGGACAAAAGAATTATCTTCATCGCGTGAATTACAAAAAGAACTTAAAAAATTGAAACAAAAAATAAAATTTCTGAAGACAAAAGGATTTACAATATGTGTGCGTGCGAGACTCATTTTTGTAAGGATCCAAAAAGAACTGACAAAATGAGTCAGTGAATTTTCTTGAAGGGTTGCTTTGAAGGTTTTCGAATTAGTTTTCGGAGAGAGCGCTCATAACTTTATGAGTGGTCAGGACCACTCATAAGTCTTATGAGCGCTCATAAATATTCACTATTATTGCTTGGTGAATAGGTTTATGAGCCTCATAAGTTATGAACCGTCGGTGAATACCGCCCTAAGTGTACCAAAATTTTTTTGTAGACCCCATCAAGATTTTGGAAACTCACGAAAATTGCCCCCCCCTGAACGAAATCCTGGATCCGCGCCTGAATCAGAGTGTGTGTTTCGGAAGGTTGTGAAAGCAGAGAACAAAAAAAAAAATTAGTACAGTCAGAGAGACTGTACTTTAACAAAAAAAAAAAAAAAATATTTAAAGAAGAAAGCAAAGGAACTATTGAAGGTAACGCTACCCAAATCCTCCTTCGGGCTACCCAGGAGTCCTAGTCCTCCGGCAAACAAAAAAGCTTTCATATAAGAAGGATTTATAATACAAATTCTATATACTACTGAAATAAATCAGCCAAGTAGAAGACTTAGCATTAAGGATTGGACTTGTTGAATTATTGATTCAAAATAGCTTTTTATGGCCTTTAGTCCTATAAATTGGCGTTTCGTTCGGCTTACTCACTTGAACTCATCAGTGACATAGTGAGGGCTTTGTCATACGCAATTTATATTAAGTTCAGTTCAACTTACATGAATTTTTCAACGAAAATCCACTGTAAACTATATCCAACAAGATTAGAATTCCTAATCATTTAGCTGGAAGTTGAATCAATAATTCAACAAGTCCAATCCCTAATGCTAAGTCTTCTACTTGGCTGATTTATTTCAGTAGTATATAGAATTTGTATTATTAAACCTTCTTATATAGAAACTATGCCTGGCCCAGGGCAAAAAAACTTCCAGCTTAATGATTAGGAATTCTAATCTTGTTGGATATAGTTTACAGTGGATTTTCGTTGAAAAATTCGTGTAAGTTGAACTGAACTTAATATAAATTGAGTATGACAAAGCCCTCACTATGTCACTGATGAGTTCAAGTGAGTAAGCCGAACGAAACGCCAATTTATAAGACTAAAGACCATAAAAAGCAATTTTGAATCAATAATTCAACAAGTCCAATCCTTAATGCTAAGTCTTCTACTTGGCTGATTTATTTCAGTAGTATATAGAATTTGTATTATAAAACCTTCTTATATAGAAACTATGCCTGGCCCAGGGCAAAAAAACTTCCAGCTTAATGATTAGGAATTCTAAAAAAACCTTCTTATATAGAAACTATGCCTGGCCCAGGGCAAAAAAACTTCCAGCTTAATGATTAGGAATTCTAATCTTGTTGGATATAGTTTACAGTGGATTTTCGTTGAAAAATTTATGTAAGTTGAACTGAACTTAATATAAATTGCGTATGACAAGGCCCTCACTATGTCACTGATGAGTTCAAGTGAGTAAGCCGAACGAAACGCCAATTTATAGGACTAAAGGCCATAAAAAGCTATTTTGAATCAATAATTCAACAAGTCCAATCCTTAATGCTAAGTCTTCTACTTGGCTGACTTATTTCAGTAGTATATAGAATTTGTATTATAAAACCTTCTTATATAGAAACTATGCCTGGCCCAGGGCAAAAAAACTTCCAGCTTAATGATTAGGAATTTTAATCTTGTTGGATATAGTTTACAGTGGATTTTCGTTGAAAAATTCATGTAAGTTGAACTGAACTTAATATAAATTGCGTATGACAAAGCCCTCACTATGTCACTGATGAGCTCAAGTGAGTAAGCCGAACAAAACGCCAATTTATAGAACTAAAGGCCATAAAAAGGTATTTTGATTAAATAATTCAACAAGTCACATCCTTAATGCTAAGTCTTCTACTTGGCTGATTTATTTCAGTAGTATATAGAATTTGTATTATAAAACCTTCTTATATAGAAACTATGCCTGGCCCAGGGCAAAAAAACTTCCAGCTTAATGATTAGGAATTCTAATCTTGTTGGATATAGTTTACAGTGGATTTTCGTTGAAAAATTCATGTAAGTTGAACTGAACTTAATATAAATTGCGTATGACAAAGCCCTCACTATGTCACTGATGAGTTCAAGTGAGTAAGCCGAACGAAACGCCAATTTATAGGACTAAAGGCCATAAAAAGCTATTTTGAATCAATAATTCAACAAGTCTAATCCTTAATGCTAAGTCTTCTACTTGGCTGATTTATTTCAGTAGTATATAGAATTTGTATTATAAAACCTTCTTATATAGAAACTATGCCTGGCCCAGGGCAAAAAAACTTCCAGCTTAATGATTAGGAATTCTAATCTTGTTGGATATAGTTTACAGTGGATTTTCGTTGAAAAATTCATGTAAGTTGAACTGAACTTAATATAAATTGCGTATGACAAAGCCCTCACTATGTCACTGATGAGTTCAAGTGAGTAAGCCGAACGAAACGCCAATTTATAGGACTAAAGGCCATAAAAAGCTATTTTGAATCAATAATTCAACAAGTCCAATCCTTAATGCTAAGTCTTCTACTTGGCTGATTTATTTCAGTAGTATATATAATTTGTATTATAAAACCTTCTTATAAAGAAACTATGCCTGGCCCAGGGCAAAAAAACTTCCAGCTTAATGATTAGGAATTTTAATCTTGTTGGATATAGTTTACAGTGGATTTTCGTTGAAAAATTCTTGTAAGTTGAACTGAACAGCTATTTTGAAAAAAGCTTTTTCACCAACAGCAAGTCCCTGAATCGCAAAGCCCGATATTCAGGCACGCCGAAGAAACGACCAGGAAAACTTGCACCTCCGGCCAAAGCCAACACCCACATTTTTTTTTTAAGGCCATCCACCATCACTAAGCAAAAGAGGAAGCCCTAGAAAAGTCCTCAAAACGCTACAGCACATTAACAAAACTAAGCTAAACAAAAAAAAAAAAGGAAAAGGTAATTTAAACAACGTAAAACCAAAACCAACGACCACTGCAGTAGCTTTAGGCTGCTAGGAGACATATAAGCTCCTAAGAGTTTCGGTACGAAGCGGAAGCAGCGAGAACCAAACGACCTCGTATTCCCCAGTAAACCGAACTCGAGACACGCCAGCAGCAGCATCCTTCACTGGTGACAAAACAGCCAGAGACACGCCAGCAGCAGCATCCTTCACTGGTGACAATACAGCCAGCGACACGCCAGCAGCAGCAGCCTACTCAAAGGTTAAAATCGCCAGCAACACACCAACAGCTGCAGCCTTATCCAAAAGTAACCGACACACTACACAGTAGCTACAGCCCTTGCCGATTATTTTGGCAAAAAGATCGCCGATAGCCACAGCATCAATCGCTATTGCAACAGTTTACAAAGCGCAACACGTTCATGCCACCCCCACGACACCCTAACGCTAATCAGCAAATCCGAACGACACCTAGATGACATCAGCAATTTAACACAAAAGATTCACAGCATCCACTAACCGACCATACATTATCAGCACCATCACAATCACACAACCTCATCAACACCTTTAACCCTCAACATACAACAATCATAAACAGCAGCTTCATAACACAACATCAACTACACCACCAGTCAACAAAAAAAAAAAAAAAAAAAAAATATCCCAAAAAGCTAAGTACCTTTTTTATTCTGCTCCAAATACTCCTTTTAATAGCCAATATACTACTTAAATATAATAAAAAAAGATATACTTAAAGATAAAAAGATAAAAAGATTAACAAATTTTTTTTTGAATAATAACATAAAAGGCTTAAAAGTAAATTAATTTATATTTTGAAATAAAACGAACTGAATAAGTAAAACTAAAGAAAGAGAAAAAAATTAAAGCCAATATTACTTTAATTAGGAATCTATTGTTTTGTAAAGCGAATCATTTCAAATACATTCAAATTTCTTACTTAATCTACAGGTACTACAAATTATAAACATACAAATAATAAACAACAACAATATTCGTACATATATTCGCCAAACCAAATGAAGCGGTGCACCACATCATTGGACTACGGCAGTATCACAATATTGTAATATTTTCTCAGTTTCGCTAATAAAACTTATTTACTTTATTCAAAACGTCCACCTATTTATTTCGTAAAATAAAACACTTTACTTTTCTTACTACAAACAAAACGATTTATTATTCACCACTGAATTAATTCACAAACTTTACTTTTCACTTTTATTACAACCAACTTTATTCATTCACGATTAAAAACAAACTGTGTCGCTGCCGTTCAATCATGTGCCTTTTATACTTGTTTTCCAAACTCTGGAAATAAGGAGAACGTTCTGGTCTCTGCTTCCAGAGCTTTCCGTTCCCTTCCAAAAGCTTTTATTTGACAGCTGGTAAATCTGCTATAATCCGGCAGATGGCGCTTCCTTCGTTTGAGAGTTGCTATAATTATAGCTACTAAGGGTATGTTTGCACTGCGACCGTAAACTTTATTGTGTCCGTTTGTTTGCATTTCGGAGTCATTATAGTTCAAATATGGAAAGTCATTACACTGCCCCCCTCTTAGGATTGATCGTCCCGAGCAAATCCATCACTTCCTTCTCCATTATAACGATGTAAACGGTCGATGTGAACTGATTTTATTTTGCCTCTTAATCCTCTCCGAATGCGGTAGACACCATCGTTTACTCGTGTTACAACAGTATAAGGGCCTTCCCAATTTTGTTGAAGCTTCAGTGACATTCCCCTCCAACGTTGTGAATTATAAAACCAAACAAGGTCTCCCGCTTGGAATCCTGTCTTTGTTGCTTTTGTGTCGTATCGCGTTTTCATCCGACCACTTGATAGCTTCATATTTGCCCTTGTTCTTTCATGAACGTCACTCAGCCTTTTTTCTTCATTTCCCTTATCACTCCGATTCATGGGGCCAGTCTGTTGAATTTGCACTATCCTTTCGTTGTTCTTCAATGCCTTCTGCTGAGTTTTGATTGTCAGGATACCGTCCATTGAAACCGTTGAGATGACATCTTTGGCATCATACCCCTTTGGTAGCTGGTACTTCCGTACAAACTGACGACTTATGTAGCCATGTTCATCTTCACGTTCATGATTACCTTCCACTACCACGCTGTTGCCAACAGTTTTGACCATTAACTCATTTGGCTTCAAATGGCTGATATCCATGTACACTTGAAATCCGTCCGCTCCAACTTTGTAGTTTTCTCTGGAATCACGCTCGTCACCCTTTCGCCGAGTAGGAGTTAACTGCAGCGGAGTCACTTTTGGGCGATATATATCGCTTCCCGAGCTATCTTTTTGCGCAGTCCTCATTTTCCTTTTACTCCAATCGTAAATGGGATCGGCTCTCAGTCGCTGGATGGAAACAACTTCCTTTTCTTTTTCATGCGTGCAATGCTTGTAGTCTGGTTTCCATGGTCTTCTAGGTGGCAATCTGCACTGGCGTTGGAGATGTCCAATCCTGTTGCAATTCCAACATGGAGGTTTTCTAGGTGGCAGTCTGCACTGGCGTTGGAGATGTCCAGTTCTGTTGCAATTCCAACATGTAGGTTTTCTAGGTGTCAGTCTGCACTGGCGTTGGAGATGTCCGATCTTGTTACAGTTCCAGCATCGAGCAGGTCCATCTCGCTGGTTTCTTTGGAACGCAGTTCTCTGGCAAGAACACTCCTCAACTTCTAGTTCTCTTACCCGATGGACTCCTTGAGAAGCCTGTTCTGCTGCTTCCATAGTGAGGGCGAATGCTAGTGCTCAATGGCAAGAACCACCCCAATCCGACGAGCTGAGCCTAGGCCAAAGCGAGTATGCTGAGCCATTTTACCCAGTACACCCTCCACTCCTGCTGCCTGGACCGGCCTTCAGAATCCTGTAAGCTGGAGGTCGTTAAAGGTGGTGAGAGGAGGGTAGGTTTTTCAAGGACTCGAAACGGGGGTTGACAAAACAGTGGCTGACTGGATAAGGTTTATGGGTTATAGCACCTCCCCTTAGGGAGGTATGAAGCAACTTCGTTGAGAGTCCTTGACCCACCACATTCGGTTCCGTTACAGGTGGCGCCCAACGTGGGGCCGAGTTCGTCCTTGTTGCAGAAGAAAGGACAGGCTAAGGAAAGGAAAATTTTCGGTTTTATCTTTATTCTTTTAAAAGTGTTATTTTTTTTTTTTTTTTTGATTTTGAGTTAAATAATCCCGATGTAGCTTCCAACTGACGTCCAGCGGATGGGTGATAGAGTCCCTGTTCGGTCTGATGCGTTCAGTTGAGACCTCTTCAGGACTTCATTTTTTATCGTCGCAGTTTTGAACCTTCACGGTTAATCCAGATTAAGAATTTTTTTTTTGAATTTATGATGTTAACTTAGGGATTTTAGTTGCTAGATTGGGTTGTCGTATACAGCAGAATTTAATGGAGATTTCGTTGAAATCCGGTGGTTGGATGTTGTAGGAACTGGGGGCCTCGAGCTGTATCTTTTCCTACACATCAAGTGCTTACAATACCTCCAAGTTGGTAGCCGCCGGATACTGGTCTTGGCTTTATGCCAAGACTTGCTAAACTTGTAAGTGCGAATGTTGATCAAGGAAAGAATTGCAACATTAAACCTATGGCCCTACAGATTGGAGGTTAGTGCGTTGGGCTAACGACCCGACCACAGTAAAAACAACAATTGTTATGAGAGAGACGCGCGAAGCCTCGGATAACGACCCCCCTCAAATGGCAACCAGACCCGGAACGAAAATGGACTATGATCTACGAGTATGCACCTGGAATGTAAGGACACTCTACACACCAGGTGCTACTCAAAAACTTGAATCTGTCCTCTCGCGGTACAAGGCAGACATTACCGCGATCCAGGAGATACGATGGATAGGATCAGGTATAACGAAAAGAAAAGATTGCGACATTTATTACAGCTGTCACCAAAGACTGCACGTGCTAGGATGCGGATTCGTCGTGGGAAATCGACTCAGATCAAAAGTCATCGATTTTAAGCCGATAAGCGATCGCCTGGCTGTGATCCGCATCAAAGCTACCTTCCAAAACATCAGCCTAATATGTGCACACGCCCCTACCGATGAAGCTGAGGAGTCTAACAAGGAGGAGTTTTACGACCTCCTGGACGGAGCCTACGGAGCCTGTCCGGAGTACGATGTCAAAGTCGTGCTCGGAGACTTCAATGCTAAAGTCGGAAAGGAAAACATCTTTGGCGGATTAGTTGGAAAGCACAGCCTCCACGAAACGACAACAGACAACGGCTTCCGACTAATCGACTTTGCTGCAGCTCGTAATACGGTGATAAGTAGCACTAGGTTCCCCAGGCGAAGGATACACACAGCAACCTGGCGATCTCCAGATGGTCGAACTGCCAACCAAATCGACCACGTGCTAATTGGCGCAAGGTACGCATCGAACATCTTGGACGTGCGAAGTTTCCGAGGTGCAAACGTGGACTCTGACCACTTTCTTCTTGTGACAAAGCTCAGAGCCCGACTGTCCAATGAAAAGAAAACGAAGACCGCCCAAAGAAAGAAGTTCAACATCGCATGCATTAGCACATCTGAGAAAGCCAGAGACTACAGTGAGCAATTGACCGGGAAACTCTCTGCCGTACACCCAGCCACAAGCGTCAACAACCAGTGGAACCAGTATCGCGACATTATTAAGGAGACAGCCGAGACCACCATAGGCTATCAATCACCCAGAAAAAAGAACCCGTGGTATGATGATGAATAAGCGGTACTGAAGCAGGAGACGGAAAATGCACGAATGCAAATGCTGCAACGGAAAACAAGAGCAGCAAGAGAGGAGTACCGTGAAAAGAGAAGGAAAGAGAAAAAAACCCTGCGTAGAAAGAAAAGAGCATCCGCAGCCTCTCAGCTCAAGTATCTCGAAGAGTCCGGCACCGCCACCAACACTCGCCGGTTCTACAAAACAGCCAAGCAACTGGCATCTGGTTATAGGACTGGCACGCAAGCTCTTCGAAACAGCGAAGGGAACCTAGTCACCGAAGCACAGGGAATTGTAGACGTGTTTAAGCAGCATTTCCAGCAGCTGCTTAATGGGCATTATGTAGAGGAGGCGACAGGGGAACAAAGAAGCATTAGACCAGTCAATGAAGATCCAGTCCCAGCACCCAGTACTGAAGAGGTTAAGAAAGCCATCCACAAGCTTAAGAACAACAAGTCCGCCGGCTCGGATGGCCTACCAGCGGAACTCTTCAAGTATGGAGGAGATGTTCTGGTAGGGTGCATGCACCAGCTCATCAACCAAGCTTGGGAGGAGGAAAGTATGCCCGACGACTGGTCAAATAGCTCCATATGCCCAATCTACAAAAAAGGTGATCCTATGTCCTGCAAGAACTACAGAGGCATATCCCTGCTTAATGTTGCCTACGAGATCCCATCCAACGTACTATGTGAGCGTCTAAAACCTTTCTGCAACACTATGTCGGCACGTACCAGTGTGGCTTCAGGCCAGGCAGATCAACGATAGACCAAATCTTCACATTGAGGCAAATCCTGGAAAAGACCAACGAATTTCAAGTCGAGACCCACCACCTATTCATCGACTTCAAAGCCGCATATGATAGCATAAGTCGCCAAGAGCTTCTATTGGCGATGTCGGAACTCGGGATCCCGAAAAAACTGATCCAGCTATGCCGCATGACGTTACAAAATACGCGGTGCAACGTGCAAATGGGTAACAGCTCATCCGAGTTATTCCAGACGTGTACAGGGTTCAGACAAGGAGATGCGCTATCATGTGATTTCTTCAACCTATTCCTGGAGCAGATAGTGCGCAAGAGTGGTGTTAACATGGAAGGCACTATCTTTAACAGGTCTTCTCAACTTCTTGGCTATGCGGACGACATCGACATCATCGGCCGTTCCAAGAGAGCTGTACTTGAAGCATTCACAGCTATTGATGAACAGGCGAAACGAGTTGGTCTTGAAGTGAATGAGGACAAAACAAAGTATATGCTATCAACCAGCCTCATCTGTCCATCGCCTAGGACAAAACGTCACTGTTGGTCACAGTACACATATTGAAGGTAATATCATTAGCGTTTTCATTTTTGTTCAGTTCTGCGCATCCATCAAAATCAGTGAAAAATGGCGACTCTACGTGACCCCGACTAGTTAAACATCAAAATTTGTTGTGTGTTATGTGTTCATTTGTTATTTATTTAAATACAAATACAATGATTTCAAGCTTTTTAGTGTTTATTAACATTTTTTTAGTGTTATTTAAATTATCCTTTTGTGTTTGTTTTCTTCGTTGTTGTTGTAATACAGTGGAAGAGGTCACGTAAGGCTGCCATCTTGAATTTCTTTGACAGTTCTCATTTCGGACCACAACATGCGCAAGATAATACCTTAGATATGTGTACTGTGACTGTTGGTAGCAGTAATTTCGAGGTAGTCAAGGAGTTCACCTACCTCGGAACAAACATCAATTCCACGAACGACACCTAAGTGGGAATCCGACGAAGAATTACCCTAGCGAACCGCTGCTACTTCGGTTTGGCCAAACAAATGGATTCAAAACTCCTTTCCCGAAAGACAAAGTGCACTCTATACAAAACGCTAATTTTACCAGTTTTACTCTACGGCGCCGAGTGCTGGACGATAAGTAAAAAAGGGGAATTGATACTGGGCACTTTCGAGAGAAAAATTCTTCGGCGGATATTTGGTCCTATATGCGAAGAGGGCGATTGGAGGAGAAGATTCAATCGTGAATTGTACGAGCTGTACCAAGATGTGGATGTAGTCCAAAGAGCCAAAACACGTCGACTACACTGGCTCGGCCACATCGAACGAATGGACAACAACGCTCCAGCCAAGAAAATCTTCGAATCCCAGCCCCCAGGTTCGAGACGACCAGGAAGACCGAACCTCCGCTATAGGGACCAGGCGGTCACAGATGCAAGAGCGCTTGGTCTCGACGACTGGAGGAAGCGTGCGAGGGACCGCAACCGATGGAAGACCGCAATATCTCAGGCAGAGACCCTTCATGGATCGGGAGCCGGATAAGTAAGTAAGTAAGTTTGTTGAAATCCAGAGTTTTTATGGAGATTTCGTTTAAATTTCTATGAAATTTTTTCCCAGCAGTTCAAAATATCAAAGGTTTTCAACCGAAATCTCGGATTTCATTTTGGTGGGAACATAGTATTACTCAGTTTCAAAGTTGTACTTATTTCTAACAACGAAAAAGGGAAAAATGTCATTCGCCGAGTTCCGTAAGCGGAAGAACTTGAGGAGTGATCCTTATGCTGTTTTGATTGGACCTGGAAATCAAACAGTAGGTACTACGAGTCAAGCCTGGGACTCCATGGGGGTTCAAACTCAATCAACCCAATTAAACCAAACGACAGGTTTAATTATCGAAGGGGGAGCGGAGTCATTGTTGGCTCAGAATAGTACACGAATGAGTCAAGAGTTGAACGTAAGGGAATCTGCTACAGCACAGAAGGAAACTGAATAACAAGGTTTGGAAAGTGAAGATACGGATGAAGATGAGTTGCTATCAGGGTATTTTGAGGAAGTGGTTGCGGCGGCCATAGGACTTAATCGAGCCAAGGATATGGAGTTCCTGAGAGCTGAGGCGGAAAGGAGTAGAGCGTACCTCCACAATGAAGTAGCAACTATAGTACGTCAAACTATAACTGCAATCACACCAACAACAACACCACAACGAGCTTCAGATCCGGAACGAAGGGAAGCCCTTGTAAATGCTACAAATCCTAACTTCAATCGAACAACTAATGAAAGACCTCAATATGATTCCACTTCACGTCCACCTAACCCAAGCCATACTTCCAATGCTGACGAATTTTTGAGACGACTCAGTAATCTGTCGCTAAGTGATCCACTAGGAACCACTTACAATCCGGTGCCATCTCCACATTCATCGAGCCAACATTATCACTTTCACAAATGGGGACTGAAATTTGATAACCGTCAAATGACAGTTGACGATTTCTTGTTCCGATTGGAACGTTTGAAAATGAGCTATGGGGTTTCCTGGGAAGAAGTAGTCCTAAACTTCCACCACTTCGTTACGGGAGCTGTAGAGAATTGGTACTGGGTGTATCTCAAGTCAAATCCCAACGTTAGTTGGATGACTCTGAGATTAGCGTTAGTGGAGCAGTACAGATCGCTAGAGACCGACTCTGAACTATCCAGGATGCTGTTCGACAGGCGTCAAGGGTCGAGCAAAAGTCACAGGCTTGACTAGAATTGTGGAAACTGCCAGATAGCAACCAGTTTTGTCCAACGTTAAAATTTGCGTGTATCTACTTATCACAAGGGGGAATTTTTTCTACTATAGTCCTCCGACAGTCCATTAGAGTTTCAAGTACTTAACTTTTTCAGCTCAGATCCAAATCGACAAAAACATCATCATCGAATAAGTCACCTGAAGCATCCCCGCAATGACTTATGCACAAATACCACAAATACAAGTAATTTTCGTTCGAAAATAGTTTTTCAAAATTTATTGGAAGATAATATTTTAAAAACAGCTAAAAAAAAAAAAATCAGTACACAAAATAACAAAATACACAATCCAGTTAGAACATTTGTACATACACATACATTCAGTTAAATCGATAAGATATCTCAGTATTCAACCTTTTCTTCAGTTTTTATTTTTCAAGTTCAAAATAATTTGAAATTTTTTTAATTACAATTACAAAATTTGATTTTTTTGGTAAATTCTGGTAAGTTTACAACCTTATTTAACATATTTATAAGTATACGTACATACCCTCCTCTTTTCACAAACTATTATTTCATAATACCATTCCTTAAAAATATTTTTCTAATTTTTTTTTTTTGAAAATCACACAAAACCATAAACATTTAAATTTTCAGAAATCAATTAAACAAACCATAAATATTTGAAATGGACACAATACCCGTGTTTTTTTGGCATTCTATAAATAGTATAGTAGAAAATTCCCAAGAAAACGCATCAGCAGTAGCCAGATTTTTGTATTTAAAAATTGGTACAACTGAAAGAAGACCTGTCAGAATAATAATAAAAAAAAACACAAATAGAAGAAAAATTTGTGAAAATCAAAAGTTAAAATTAACTTCAGCAAAAAAAACTAACAAAAACTAATAAAATGGACAATTTTCAAGAAGATATGGTAAGAAAACATCTGGAAATCTGGCGGTCGATTTCAAAGTTTTAACCAAACAATTTGACATGAAATAAAAACTTCAAGAAGGGGGTTTGTTCGTAGACTACTACATTAACATGTGGTGTTGAAGCGAGCTTGAAGCTCACCTCAATTCCTTGTATACCTGAATCGAGTTGAAATGAGCTTGATTCGACTCGATTCCGGTCGGGGATCGGAGTCGAGTCAAAATTTGTGAAGAAAAACCTGTGTGGAGGAGTTGATTTTACAGATTATGCATTATGGTCTGTTTATTTGCATGTTTGTGTACAAAAAATATAGTTTTGTTGTAATCAAATAAAAAAAAAAATGCACATGGAGTAGGTAGCATATTCTTATATGGTGCTGAACTATTCAGTTCTTCATTGTTTAACACGAATCAAACTATCTCACTTGCACTTCATAAGAAACATAGAAACACCATTTGCATTTTAGAAAGTGCTGTCAAACTTAATCATTTTTAAATCTTCTTGTGCGGTGGAAACACCAAAAAGATTTATTTAATCTGAACTGAGATAAACCTTTGGTGGACACATAGCAAAACTTAATTATCTTTTCTATTGTTTTCTCTTGCAAAATAAGCCCAGTTAGTCCATTTTCATTAACAAAACTAAATAATATCAACAGTAACAGATTGATTTTTTTCCCCAATGGAAAACACATGATTCCAAATGCACAACTACTCAACAAACACAGCCATCGAGATACAAATGCAATATCAATCGTACCAACATTTGAGAACGAAATCACATAAGATCCATTCGAGACTCGTATAAATGTCAAAAACCCATCCGTAGTAAGATTCTACTTTAACTTTTATCGGTAGTATTCATACTGCGGATATTGTTTTTGTTATTCGTGTAAAATCCTACTATACTATTGATAGATTTTCCAACAAAACACGGGTAATAGATAAAAATAAAAACAGTACAGGTACAAAAAAGAAAGCCTCTAGAGCGTCAAATAGACTGCATCCAAACGAACAACAACGACTGTTGAATAGCCTTACTCCAGTGGTTCAACATAGTCCACCTGAGTCAAACGTAAGAATAGAAAACAATCAACCGCTTCTTACCGATTCTGTTCCGCTGTCCAACAAGCAATCAAATTTGTTCCAAACTAACGAAGATTCAGAGTTTTCTGCTCTAGGAGCAGCGGCCTTGATAAATCAAGCCGAAGCACAAAAATCACCCATAAGTAATATCATGAATAACTTAAACGTCCAATCATTTCCTCGCGCTCAACATACACCACCTTCCAATAATACTCAAGGTCAACAACAATATAGGTTTGAGTCCTTGAATGCCTCGTTGGGTGGTGGACGCTCAAATGGCTCTGCGGAATCTATTCCAGCTCTTTCATTCAGCAGCCTTAGCCATATAGAAGCCACTTCCATTGACCTTAACAAGAGCATTCAAACGATACGTAACCAAGACATTCCGGAAAAAACTAACACTACCGATTCGGTACCATCGGATATTAAAGCCTATGTAAACCTAGCGATAGTGAATGCATTTTCATCCTATGCAGAGTCTATGAAGTCAGATTTATCTGACAGCATAAAAAAATCAATTAAAGATAATTTTGTAGATTTTCTAGGAGACATAAATGCAGCAACTCGCCCATTAGTTTGACCCGAAGATAATATTCATAATCCTCCTTCAAACTCGACCTCTTTTCGAAAACCAGTTCCACAAAGGCAGCTTAACCTGCAGAAACAACCACTTCAACAACAAGCACACCAACTGCAACAACAACCGCAACAACAACACCAATCTTACCAGCAACAACAGCAAATATTACATCCACCTTTTCAAAATTTGCAAGTAAATCCCCCAGTTCAGGTACTTCCACCCCAAAACAGTTTCAAGCCAATAAGTAATAACCCTATGTCTAACGTTGGTATGCAACAGCAAACCCAAATTCCTCAACACCAACCAGAGCCTAGATACTTTATCGGTCACCAACAAAATCCCTTAAACCAATACTATGACTTGAATCATAGCCTAAGCAGAAGCAATCACGATCTGATCAAAATAGGCCGATGGGGCTTAAAGTTTGATGGTAAGCCTGAGACTTTAACGGTCGAAGATTTTATCTTCCGTCTGGAAACTCTCCAAACCCAGTACGAGTGCCCGTGGCCTGAGATTCTTAAACAATTTCACCTCACGCTCTCAGGAACAGCACAAGACTGGTATTGGGAGTTTCAAGGATCGAATTATCGACCCGACTGGCAGATGTTGCGAGAAGCCCTACTACTTCATTTCAGAAACTCGAAGTCTGATTATGAAATCATGCGAGAGTTGGCGAATCGTAAGCAAGGTGCGTTTGAATCATGCGATAATTATTTCACGGCAATTTCGAAGATCAAATCTCAGTTGAAAAACCAAATACCTGAGTTCGAGCTGATATAAATGCTGAAAAGAAATCTTAACGATAGGATCGGTAAATTAGTGTACCCTATGGCAATCTTCTCCTTAGACCAGTTGAGATTTGCTTGTAAGGAGGCGGAAAATGCCTTTCCGACTAAGGAAATTCACAATTCCACAAGGCAGTATAGACCTCCTGCCAGAATGATTGCGAATGAACTTCATTATTATGACGAAGCTTCAAATCCATATGAAGAACAAGTAGCAGCGATGAATTATATAAATAATAATCGGCCTAAGCCTCCAAACAAAATTCTTTCTTGCTGGAATTGCAAGGTTAGTGGACATTTCTATTGGGAATGCCCATCTCTGAAACAAAATATATTTTGCTTTCGTTGTGGGGAAGAAAACGTCATTTGGTCGAAATGCCCGAAATGTAAATCGGAAAACAGCAAGAAGAACGTGATTTCAACGGGGGAGACGCGTTCGGCCCAATTCCCCGAAAAAATGAACCCCTAGAAAAGCTACTTATAGATGATAAAAGCCTAGAAAAGAAGATAAGCATTTTGAAAAGAGAAGATAAAAAGAGAGAAGATAATAATGATAAGTTAAGATTTAGTAACATCAAACCGTTACATGTCAGAATAAATGAATACAACAAGGCTAAAGAAAGAATTTTCAATAGCCCTGTTACAAAAAAAATACTTAAAGCTAGAAAGAGATATGCTATCAGAAAACAGATTCGATGTAACTTATTGTCTACGATTGTGGATGTGTCAGGAGATCCTAGGCCTTATGCTAAAGCTACGAGCAGACGATTTGCGATAGTCGCAAATCTTTGCGAGCACTGACGTCACGAAAAAAATCGCAAATATACCGCAAATGGTTTAGGTTTGACGGTGCTCGCAAACCTGCAAATACACGTGCTCAGACGATTTGCGAATGTTGTCCCAAAGTTCTCAAATACATTTGCGATCAAGCTGCTCGCAAATGACATGCTCGCAAATAAGATCGCAAATTTTGCAGCATATTTGCGGGGTGTTCACACGATTTGCGCCAGTATTTTTAGAAATCATATTTTTACTCATTTGCAGATTTGCGAGCATGATATTTCTCTTTTGAAAAATTTGTTTATTTGTCGATTTTTGTTCGAATAGTCTCAAAATATTTTAAATACAAGTGTATGCACATTAGGGTGGTCCTTAAATTGGACATTGTCTTGGATAGCCTTCATTCGATTCAAAACATTGAAAAACAATTTCCCTAATTTTTTCAGACTTTTATTTCACCCCCCTGGTCTCCCTTTTTCCACTTGAAGGTACAAATAATGGAGTTAGGGTGATTCTTATAGCACGTGAAAAAAAATCAGAACTTATAGATTAAATTGAGACGAAAAAAAATCGTATCGGAGGGGGTGTCTATTTCCCCCCGTTCATGCAGGAGGGGTCATTTTCTAAAAATTTGACCCAAAAAAGAAAAAAAATTATTAAAAAACAACAGGACCACTTACAATGGCATGCTATAGCTTTTTTTAAAATCATGAATCCAGTCTCTAATATGTTTTTTAAATCAAGTTTTTATTGTAAATAGTTTTAAAAAAAATAATTTCCAAACTTAAAAATAAAAACAAAAATAATAATGTTGTACGTTTGAAAATTATTTTTTTCAGAAACTATTTATAATAAAAACTTGATTTAATAAACATATTAAAGACGGGATTTATGGCTTTAAAAAAAGCTATAGCATGCTATTGTACGTGGTCCCGTTGTTTTTTAATATTGTTTTCTATTTTGGGTCAAATTTTTAGAAAATGACCCCTCCTGCCTGAACGGGGGGAAATAGACCCCCCCTCCAATATGATTTTTTTTTCGTCTCAATCTAATCTATAAGTTCTGTTTTTTTTTCACGTGTTATAAGAATCACCTTAACTCCATTATTTGTACCTTCAAGTGGAAAAAGGGAGACCACGGGGGTGAAATAAAAATCTGAAAAAATTAGGAAATTTTGTTTTCTCTATTTAGAGTCATTTGATGCCTATCCAAGTTGGATTTTCAAAAAAACCCAATATAAGGACCACCCTAATGCACATACATACATTCATACATACATGTGTAGTATGTAAATTATATGTTTATTTTTGTGTTGTTTTATGGGCTGTAGCTGTAGGTCAACTTAATTTTTTTTTAAACTACGTAAAACTAGTTTCCATAAAAAAAAAAAGAAAAACAAATTTAAATATATTAAAAAAATAATCAAAATAAGAAGGTACATACATACTAAAAACCACGGCCAATTACTTCAAGTACAACAACAAAATTCATCGCAAATGTCCGCATTTGCAGTGATCCATTTTCGTGTGTTCGCAAATGGTTGTAACAGTCGCAAATACTCGCAAATTGTCACAAATGGTTTTCGTGAGTGCTCACACGATTTGCGAAAAAGTCGCAAATGTTTTTGCGATTGGGGCCTCGCAAATCATCCGCAAATGATTTGCGAACATTTGCAGGCTGTCCCAAGGATGTGTTCAGACGATTTGCGACCAAGGATCGCGAATTGTGACGTAAAAATGACGTTATACTCGCAACTATTTGCGACTTTTGCAAATCGTCTGCTCGTAGCTTAAGATAAAAATTGCTGATAAAGAAATGCTAGGCTTGCTAGATAGCGGCGCAAGCGTCAGCATTCTTGGGAAAGGGTGTAGAAATTTGATCTCCGAACTGAATGTTAAAAGTCTCCCATTCACATCCAACGTAAAAACTGCCGATGGCAATTGCCAATCCATAATTGGAAAAGTCAATTTAGACGTATTTTACAAAGATCAGAAAAATAACATTACCTTTTTCCTTGTCCCGAATCTCGATCAAGAACTCTACCTCGGCGTCGATTTCTGGAAGGCATTCAAACTTCCACCTGGAATCGTCAGTGAAATCAAATTATCGGACATTGAGGAAACCTCCGATACGCATCAATTGTCTCCAGTGCAGCAAGCGAGATTGGACGCAGTCAGGTAAAGGTTCCGGTGTTATACCAAATAAGGATTTCGAGACACATATCACTCTGCTGGACGAAGTTGCTGGTTGCCTCAAAAAAGCTGGACTCACCATCAACGTAACGAAGTCCAAATTCTGCTTCAAAGAATTGAAGTACTTGGGCTTCATCGTTGGTGGTGGGAACATCAAGGCAGATCCAGCTAAAGTCGAGGCGATCGAGAATTTCCCGGTGCCAAGAACGGTAAAGCAGGTCCGCCGGCTACTTGGTCTAGTAGGGTGGTATCGTAGGTTTATACGGGAATTTTCGTCGTTGACTGCTCCAATCACGGATACTCTGAAAAAGAGTAATTCAAAATTTAAAATGACGGAAGAAGCCCTGTAGGCATTTGAAAAGTTGAAGAGGGCCTTGTCATCGGCTCCGGTCTTATCGCATCCTGATTTTACAAAACGGTTTTTCATACAATGCGATGCATCTGACACAGGTGTAGGGGTGGTGCTCTTTCAGAAAAACGATGCCGAGGAAGAGACCCCGATTTCGTTCTTCTCACAGAAGTTAAATAAATGCCAAAAGAACTAGAGCGTCACTGAAAAGGAATGCTTGGCAGCAGTGTTGGCAGTTCAAAAATTTAGACCCTATGTAGAGGGAATCTCATTTACGGTCATAACAGACCATTCCAGTTTAAAATGGCTGATGAGCCTCAAAGACTTAAGTGGGAAACTTGCTCGTTGGAGTCTGCAACTTCAAGCATTCTCATTTGACATCGAACACCGAAAGGGTGCTTTAAATGTTGTTCCTGATGTGTTGTCAAGGGTATTTATGGAAACAGAAAGTATCGAAATAGAAAATATAGCTCCCTTAATAGATCTTAAATCAGCAGAGTTTAAATCTGAGGAATATCTGTCTTTAATTAAAACGGTAAAAGAAAATCAAGACCGTCTGCCTGATTTAAAAATCGATGAAAACTTCCTGTACAAGCGATCTTTTCCAACGTATGATGATCCTACTACCGTTGAGCATACTTGGAGATTATGGGTACCTTCAGGACTCACTAACGAAGTTATTGTTCGTGACCATGACCCTCCGTAAGTTGCACACGGAGGAGTAGCAAAAACCCTACAAAGAATTCGCGAATATTTCTATTGGCCAAATATGACGATTCAAATTCGCGAGTACATTGCAAAATGTGCCACTTGTATTCAATGTAAACCGTCCAGCCAAGTCTTACGTCCTCCTATGTCAAGTGTGTACAACGTTGATCGTCCTTTTCAAAGGTTATATGTTGACTTTTTAGGTCCATATCCGCGTTCTAAGTCTGGTCATTCTTATGTCTTCGTTGTACTTGATCATTTGTCCAAGTTTGTCTTTTTTAAGTCCCTTCGTAATGCTAATACATCAAGTATCATTCAGTATTTAAAAGAGAATATTTTCAATATGTTCGGAGTGCCTCAGGTGATACACTCCGACAATGGAAAGCAGTTTGTAGCGAAGGATTTCCAAAACTTTGTGCAGAAGTATGGTATACGGCATTTTAAGACCGCTAATTATTCTCCTGAGAGAGTAAACAGAACTCTTCTAGCCGCAATCCGTTCTTACCTCAAAGATGATCAGAGAGACTGGGATCTGCATTTGAGCGACATTGCTTGTGCCTTGAGAACTGCCGTTCACACTTCCACGAGTGTGTCACGATATTTCGTACTCTTTTGCTTGAATATGATGACCCACGGAAGTTGCTATGAGCTAGCTCAAAAATTAAATTCCTTAGAAGATAGTGAACTAATGACTCTCCCTAGGCATACTCGGCTACAATGTATGCGGGATAAAATAAAAGATAGCATAGCTAAAGCTAGTGAAAAAAGCGCACGAAAATATAACATCCGTACTCGAAATATACGTTTTCTACCAGGTCAAGAGGTATTTCGAAGAAACTTCGTCCTTAGTGATAGCTCAAAGTACCTTAGTGCCAAGCTATGTCCTAAATTTGTTAGATGTCGAGTCGTGAAATCTTTCGGAAAGAACTTATACGAATTGGAAAACTTATCTGGTAAAACCATTGGAATCTATCATGCAAAAAACATTAAGCAGTAAAATTTATTTTGTTTTTGTATTTATATAGCCTATCTAGTGTTCATACAAGTTAACGCCAGATTATGTTTGTAACGACGACAAGTTAACTTCGACGAACATTGTGCTTCCCACGAAAAATGCTGACATGGTGTCTGGGCGATGACACCAATGTTGCAGCAAACAATTTAATTCTTGGAAATATGAAAGCAATATCTTGGGAAATAAATAATAATACAGTTATGCTACGTAGTCATTAAATTGGTATTTAAGTTCTAGATTTTAGGAAAAATTATTCATTAGGTTCTCGAAGGCAGAATCGCTGCCAGTTTGTAAAATGAAATAAAGAAAATAATAAAGATATAAAAAAGGTAAAAGAATAAAGATTCTTTTTTTTTAATAAAAATATAATAACAAAAAGTTAATTTACATTCTTAAAAACCATTTATGTACATACGTATCTTTGGCATAGTATTTCCTGTATTATCCATTTATTTATTTATCTACTTCCTTATTTGTTACCGTTTAATGTTAATTTATTAATTATTTACTAAACCACTGAAGTCCATCCGACTCTGTGATATATTTTTTTTTAGTTAGGTTTTATTCAAGACTGTGATATTTTATTTAGGTAGGTTTTCTTTAAAAGCTCTGTGATATTTTATTTATTTACTTATTTATTCTAGGTTAAGTTTGCAATATTAGATTTAAGTTAGTAATTATAACTGTTGCAAAGTTTATTTATTTAGTAATTAAATTATTTGTTAATTTATTCATTTTTTTTTGCTTATTTATTTACTATTTTTGTTAATTCAATTACTCATAACCTTTGTTTATTTGTTTATCTGTTAATTTATTCCTTTTTTTTGTTTACTTATTTATTTATCATCATCGTTTATTTGTTAATTTATTTTCTTTTATAACTCTCGTTTATATGTATAATAATTTATTTAATTGTTATCTATTACTATGCAATTTGTTCTTATTTATGGTGTTTGATATCTTATTTATCTTCTTATCTACCTATTCATTCATTTGTACATCTCATATTGATTATCTATTAGTCTTGTTTAACTCATAATTTTATTTAGTTACACTCATTACATCAATTTAACTCATTGATTTGTTAACTTAATAATTAACCGATAGTACCATTTAGTGGATTATATTAAAATCCCTATTGATAGGTATCTATTTTTCTATCATATTGTCTTTTACATGATTTTTAACTTTGGCGAAGCCTAGTATATTCACGGACGGAAACGACAAAATAATACCCAGAATTATTCACTTTTGCATTCAATGAACAAGTTTTATTTTTGTGTATCTAATCCCTGCATGCGGAATGTATAGATCATAGATCGGAAAAACTCGCAATGGAACACTACAAATAAATATATGCTTATTGCCCGGCTTTAGTGGGTTCTTCACCACGTCACCAAACCCAACAGATCCCATAGAAGTCGGTCTCCCATGAACTACTCTCCCAAGCAATAAGAAAAAGCCAACGCAATATTATTATGGATGAATTTAATCTTGATAATAATTACTTTTGCGATTGCTGTTGCTGTAACAAATTGCTTTGTACTCACTAGGGTATCTTATAATTATAGCTACTTGTAAGACCCCATTTCATGTTAAATTTGAATATACTCATATTATTGGTTCATATTTGCATGGAAGTAAAAGGATATAATATTAGTATAAAACATAGCTGACATGGTCCTTCCACTATTCTCGAAGCCGCAGGGTCCCCCTTCTCGAACAGTGCTTTGTAATGGCCACCTGAAAGAAACAAAAAGAATTAGCCACATAACTGACTCTATTGGTATCTAATTAGTGATACCTTCTGAACTCAATTATTTGGTAGGAACCAGAGATTAAAATGAGCGTGTTCGAATCAGTTCGAACAAAATCCAATTTCTGTTTATGATCGTTCATACTCGATCGTTCCGCCTCTTTACTCGCAAGTCATTTTATCCACGAGTAAAAATACTCATAAGTCAAGTCAAGCAAACTGATCGAACTCATGAGTATCTGATGTTTTCTATATCCAATCAAAATTACTCATGAACAGTTGGAACAGTTTTCGGGTACTCAAAACAAAGCGAGTATACTCGAAAGAAAATGGGTATTCGAAAATATCGTGAACATCATGAATAGCCAAAGGCAATGTGATCGTGGATCCGTCGTTGGTCTTGCATCATAGTTTGTGGACGGGTAGGTAGATTCTACATGTATTTATTTTTATCTATTCATTGTTTCTATGGTCGGTGGTTTCAATTTGCAATTTTGCAAGAGGTAAACTTGTTCCTGTTGTTTTTGTTTGTATCTATTGAACAGATTTATTGGGTCGGTAAGAAGATGCAACACATGATCGTCAATATCTGCGACAAATGTACTTATGTAGATAAGTTATTTATGTAAATAATATAGGTATACAACCCTCATAAAAATGCGGTATGTATAGTGCTGTATTTTTGGATTTATTTTAAGAAAGGATACCTAACTCTTTTCGTTTTTTGGGTCTAGGTATATTGTCTAGTGTTTTTTTAAGGATGGGTTGAATTATCAGGAAAAAAAACTGATCTCTGTTTTTTTTTGCGAGGATGTTAAAAAGATTTTTGAATGGGTCGATGTATAAGAAATGCAATTATGTGACACATAATCATCAATATTGCGACAAATGCCTTTTTGTAAGTAAGGTATAGGTATAATATACCTACACACGAATGCCACATGAAAGTTTGGGATATTGCGGTTTTAAGGCATTCTTTTAAAAAGGATTATTTAGGTACTTTTGTTTGGAGATTTTAAAACGCCTTCAAAATGATATATAACAAAATAGTTTTCAAAGCTGCAACATTTTTATATCCTCCATGCATTTTATTGCAAATACTTTCGGAAATCGAGAAAATGAAAATATATGATTATATAAAGTCTATAGTTCCGACAGTGCATTCTACATCTGTTGGCAATGTTGAAGATCAACCATCTACTTCATCTAGTGCCAGAGACCTTTTCTCCGACTATGGTTGAAAATTCAACGCGAATTCCAATTTGAAGATAAATCCTATTTCACTCAACGACGGTAGTTTGAGAGGATCAACAATTTAATAATAAAAAAAAATAATATTCAATAAAGGCTTTTCTAAAATACATTATAATCTTTTTAAACAGATATACTTATCTAAACTATTATTTAAAAAAAGTTTCATAGCTTTTAAGTTTTTATTAGTTTTTTGTTTTTATTTTTATTCATTTTCTTCTCTTATATCTTTTTTTTATTTTATTTAGCTTGGATATCATGATACTTTTTTATTTGTATTATTCTGAAAACACATAATCCGAGAAACATCTACTTCTCACCATTAATCGAAATACTGAAAAAAAAGAAATTGAAATTACATCACAAAAACCAACCTCCATCCACCAATCCACACAAAATTGCTTAGCCTACCCATCGTCATCAACACATAGATTTGCAAAGTATTAGTGAAAAGCAGTGACAAAACGCACACATAGAATCAACTCGTCCATTCAGCACATCGTTCAGCGCAGGAGATGATCCCAGCTAGCCATTCCAAATTTCCAAAAATTAACTTTTCGAATTTTTTTCTATGCCAATCGTTTGTGATTCGTTTGTGAGTGTTTGTGACAGCATTAAAAAGTTTTGTGACTCGATAGTTATTGAGTTATAAGCAAATTTAAAAAAACGTACCAGTTAGCCATAATATTTTTGAAAACTGAAGTAGCATAAACTTTTTTATACTCAATTAATCAGAAATCGTTTGTGACTTCTGAATATATCAATAAAATCGTTTGTGACAAAATAGTTTTCGAGAAAAAATTGAAAAACTGATTTAATTTCACCACACTATAATTTTTTTATTGTTATGGGCGGAGCTTTGCAAAGGTATGCGCTGATGCATGTGTCTCTGATTCATGATGCTGAGGTGAGTTTTTATGGTTTGAGGTGAGCAATAAGTAAAAACATAGACCAGCCATTACGAGTTTTTCGAAAATAGGCTGTCACAAACAAACTAGGTAGTCACAAACGATGTTTTTGTTAAATTCTCAGTTTATAAACTATTTGCAATGGGATGAGTAAAAACATAGACCAGCCATTACGAGTTTTTCGAAAATAGGCTGTCACAAACAAACTAGGTAGTCCAGCCCCGGATCTATGGGGGGGCAAACCGGGGCCTGTGCCCCGGGCGGCAGCTTACAAGGGCGCCAAATCTATGTGACTGAAAAAAATGAGAATTTCGACGCTTAATGAAATAAAATGAATTGATATGCGGCAATGGAATATCAAATTGTATTTCTCCGTCAACCTTTAGCAGTTTTTCTATTATTATTTCTCCATTTAAAATAAGTTAAAATTAAAAATTAAAAAAAACGACCTATAATACATTATTTAAAGTTTTTCTGATGTTTTTTAACAATAAGTTTTTGCATTGTTTGTAAATGTATTTTTACAAAACATTCTTTCCTCCCTAAACTGTAGGAGATAGATCTCCCTTCTTCAATAATAAAACATTTGAACTGTGTCCCTCAACAAGCGTCGCACCAAGCCGTACAAATTCAGTCTTGCCTAAAGAATTATTTGCTGGATACTGACAACTTTATTACACTGTAGTTTAGATATTTTTTAATTCACAAAAAATCTAAATACCCACAAATGTAGGAAATCAGGTGCTCTAAAAAAACTGTTAAGTTAATTTTTTTTTCGTTCCGATGAACAAAAATTGAGATAAACGCTGAAAAGATATTTTAACTTACAAAATCAAATAAAACATGTTACTCTCCAAGAAAATTGGATTAACCTTTTTCAACACCCTTTTTCAAAATGGCTTATAACACTAAATTTCACACTAGCCAGAGACTGCTCTCACACTTATCGAAGAACCAGCCAATCTAAAATTACTTGTGCTTTGACGTTGCTTAGCTCTCGTACTATTGAGGTTTGAAATTGTGTGTGTCAATTTCATTAAAATCGTTCAAGGAACAACGAAGTCATAATATGTTAGTATTTTTTGAAAGAACCTGTTATGAAATATTTTTTCCGTTACAATTCTTATCAGCTATCACCTGAGAAAATTTCATTGCAAATCTCTCAAGAAAGAACGAAGTTGCAAATTGTTGTCTCAGCTATCACCTCTGCCAATTTCATTGAAATCGCTCAAGGAACAACGAAATCCCGAGGATTTAAAAACTTTTTTTGGAACTTTGTACTTCGATACTTTATCTTGCTTAACTTTGGCTTTTCGAAATTGTGTCCTGTCGTAAATTTACATTTTTCTTTCTTCGGTTCAGGAAATGGATCTTCAATAGTTCTCCCACGATAACTTCGGAAACGAACCATATTTTACAGATCCTTGCATATTTTATTCTAATGAAAACGAATTTTATTACGAACCAAAAAATAAGATTTGTGATCGAATCAAAAACAAAATTCTTTTGAATTGTTCATGAGAGAACGAATCATATTTTATCATTCTACGAACCTTCGTTGTGTATCGTCTTTGTTTAGGCACTGTTTTCGTATCTATAGTAATAAGTTGCTGAATAGGTATGGGCTGCACATCCATTTAAAAGTGACAAAAAATCCAACCAAGCAGATATTTGTGTTTTTTTTTTTTCTCATTTTTATCAAAAACGGCAAGGGCGCCAAAATCAAGTTTTGCCCCGGTTCGGAAAAATCGTAGATCCGGGACTGAGGTAGTCACAAACGATGTTTTTGTTAAATTCTCAATTTATAAACAATTTGCAATGGGATAGGTAAAAACATAGACCAGCCATTACAAGCTTTTGGAATATAGGCTGTCACAAACAATCTACGTAGTCACAAACGATGTTTTTGTTAAATTCTCAATTTATAAACAATTTGCAATGGGATAAGTAAAAACATAGACCAGCCATTACGAATTTTTCGAAAATAGGCTGTCACAAACAAACTAGGTAGTCACAAACGATGTTTTTGTTAAATTCTCAATTTATAAACTATTTGCAATGGGATGAGTAAAAACATAGACCAGCCATTACGAGTTTTTGGAATATAGGCTGTCACAAACAATCTAGGTAGTCACAAACGATGTTTTTGTTAAATTCTCAATTCATAAACAATTTGCAATGGGATAGGTAAAAACATAGACCAGCCATTACAAGCTTTTGGAATATAGGCTGTCACAAACCAACTAGGTAGTCACAAACGATGTTTTTGTTAAATTCTCAATTTATAAACAATTTTCAATGGGATAAGTAAAAACATAGACCAGCCATTATGAGTTTTTCGAAAATAGGCTGTCACAAACAAACTAGGTAGTCACAAACGATGTTTTTGTTAAATTCTCAATTTATAAACAATTTGCAATGGGAAAGGTAAAAACATAGACCAGCCATTACAAGCTTTTGGAATATAGGCTGTCATAAACAATCTAGGTAGTCACAAACGATGTTTTTGTTAAATTCTCAATTTATAAACAATTTGCAATGGGATAAGTTAAAACATAGACCATCCATTACCAGTTTTTTGAAAATAGGCTGTCACAAACAAACTAAGTAGTCACAAACGATGTTTTTGCTAAATTCTGAATTTATAAACAATTTGAAATGGTATAAGTAAAAACATAGACCAGCCATTACGAGTTTTTGGAAAATAGGCTGTCACAAACAATCTAGGTAGGTAGTCACAAACAATTTTTTTCCAAAATTCCAATTTTATACAAAATTTACAAGGGAATTAAAACCAGCCGTAATTGGTACCTACAAGCTATTGTTTTAAACAATTCTGATGCAACAAATAATTTTATTCGATCGATTGAATATAGGTAGGTAGATACCTTGCTATGTACATATAAACTGAACAACAAACAGGGTCTGGTCGTGATAGTTTAGTTGAAAAATGGTAGTCGTATTTTATAAATTCAAAATTCAAACTCAATTTGCCATCTTTGAAGTAGAAATAACCCTCTTTTGATTTTTAAATTTATCTTTTACCTTAATTATTATTGCAACATGTTGCTCACCTCAAACCATAAAAACTCACCTCAGCATCATGAATCAGAGACATATGCATCAGCGCATACCTATGCAAAGCTCCGCCCATAACAATAAAAAAATTATAGTGTGGTGAAATTAAATCAGTTTATCAATTGTTTCTCGAAAACTATTTTGTCACAAACGATTTTATTGATATATTCAGAAGTCTGATTAATTGAGTATAAAAAAGTTTATGCTACTTCAGTTTTCAAAAATGTTATGGCTAACTGGTACATTTTTTTAAATTTGCTTATAACTCAATAACTATCGAGTCACAAAACTTTTTAATGCTGTCACAAACAGTCAGAAACGAATCACAAACAATTGGCATAGAAAAAAATTCGAAAAGTTAATTTTTGGAAATTTGGAATGGCTAGCTGGGATCATCTCCTCTTAACTTAGC
The DNA here is from genome assembly GCA_963921185.1 of Dasysyrphus tricinctus. Taxonomy (NCBI): domain Eukaryota; kingdom Metazoa; phylum Arthropoda; class Insecta; order Diptera; family Syrphidae; genus Dasysyrphus; species Dasysyrphus tricinctus. Next base: position 181,542,467 of record OY992530.1, read on the forward strand.
TTCGCAAGTACTTCAATAATGATTTTGTTTAGACGCTCGACCTGACCGTTTCCTCCAGGTACTCCAGTTGTGACCATATGATGAGTAATGTTCTTAGAGAAGAGAAGGCTGTCCCTTTATCCGTGAAAACTCGCCGTGGAAAACCAATCCAGTAGCTCCATCTTTTTCATAACATCTTCCGTATTAAGTACATGCTTTTACCGGATAGATCCAGGTGATATGACTTAGCTGTAGATGGTGGTGGTGCAAGGTGATCCAAATGGTATGTGTGTAATGGTACATCCGGGTTTGCAATTGGGTTAAGCAGACCTTCTAATTTCTCTTGCTTCTTTGAAACCAGAATGCACGCAATGCAATTCCAAACAACACCTTCAAAATGCTTTCTTAAATTAGGAACAAAGTAGTCTTGACGAATAATGGCTTCAACTTTGTGCACACCAACATGCCCCTTTTCATGAACCCTTGTTATAATTTGCTTTTGTAGGCTTTTTGGAACAAATAACAAACGAAGCCCATCTGCAAACTTATAAAGAACCTGGTTGCGTACTTCAAAATCTTGGTATGGCTGACACTCCAACAACTTTATAGTGACCGCACAGAAATCGTCCACTGCTTGCGCTTTTTGTACCACCTGAAACATTCCATCCTCAACTTTCAATACAGCCAGAAACCTACTTAACGCATCAACATGATGCATAGCACTTCCTGATCGATGATGAACCTTGCACTGAAACTCCTCAATCTGCATCGCCCAGTTAGCTACCTTACTATTTTTTTTATAATAAAGGGGTTGTGACTACCCTTAAAATGATTAAACACAGTGCGAGCGTTAGGAAAAAAGGGAAGGATTCATTGGTTTTGTAGTTCTGAATATCAAACTGGGAGGGAAATACAGAGTCAGGTAAAGCATTCCACATTCGGGTAGTGCGACTAAGAAAAGATTAAATTAAATAAAAACGGTAAACTGATGTGCATTCCTAGAAATACGAGTATTACGCCGGAATTGTTTAAAGGGAGGAATGCTGACTATTTCACTAGAACATTGTTTGTAAAAATATCGATAAAATAACGAAAGACGCGACGGTATTCGAGAGATGCAAATGTTTCTGTTATAGCTCTATCACCTATCAATTTTAAAGCTCTATTTTGAACTCTTTCCAAGAGACTTGAATGTGTTTTAGGAGCACCCGTCCAAATATGGGAGTTGTACCTACTTAAGTTTTGGACGAATGAAGGCTTTTTAGATTACAGCCAGATCAGAAGGGGAGACAAATTTCTTGCATCTTCGAAGAAAGCCTAGACATTGCGCAGCATTTTTGGCGACGTCGAATATGTGATCATTCCACAGAAGGTGGTCTGTGATGCACATACCCAGGACTGAAAGCTGTTCGGTTTCCTCGATGCAAGTGCCACGATAGTAGCATAGGGGATGGGTTTCGCTTTAACGACAGAAGACAGCATTGAGTTTTCGAAGCATTAAATTCTACACGGTTTTTTGTTCCCCATTGTATAATGCTGTCGAGATCAGTGACAGCACTGGTTCTGATTGTGTTTCTTGTGTTGTATATCGCTTGTGCCTATTTTTGTTTATTTGTTGTGATTTTATAAAGTTTAAATACTAAATCCTGAAAAACATAATTCTCTTACAGCCAAATTAAAAAACGCGGAATAGCTAAGGGTTATGCTATGTTTCCACCAAAGGTTTATTTCAGATTAGATTTAATAAATCTTTTTGGTGTTTCCACCGCACAAAAAGATTTAAAAAAGATTAAATTCGACAGCATCTTCAAAAATGCAAATGGCGTTCCAATTTTTCTTATGAAGTGCGAATGAGACAGAATGTTTAATTCGTGTGAAAGAGTGAAGAACTGAATGCGAGTCTCGAATGAATCGTTCAGCACCATTTTAGAAAAGGTTAGTTCGATTTGTAAAACTATTTGTCCTATTAAGATTTAACAAGATTAATTTCTAATCTTCAAGATTTACGAAATAAATTTGTATGGTAAATCTCCGAGATTTGAAGGAGATTTGAGGTAAATCTTATTAAATCTCAGATTAGCGTCAGGTGGAAATGAAGCATTAGCCTTATTCCATGGATTAAGTGCAAAATGTTACTAATAAAACAAAATTTCTGCTATGTGACGTTTACTATACTAAACCACCGAAGCAGATGGTTTAGCGAAGGAATAAGCAGCAAACTCTTTTTTTTTATTGGCGGTGGTATCAAAAGATTTACATTTTTAATAACATTTTTTTTCTATGCACAATGATTTGGTTAGGTTCTGAAGAATATAAAAAAAAGGTTATTTTTAAATAGTTTGGTTAATTTTTATGAACCTAATTTGTCGTTGGTGATCCAACTCTCGCTTCTTTTCCTTTTTTTAATTAAATTTTCCCTAATACCTAATAACAATAGATAGACATAAACAAGAAAATTCTTAGGTATGTTTGGTAACTTGAAATTTTAAAATGTCAAAACCTATACGGAAAAAAACCCAAGCTCCGAAACTTGGTACAAATTTCACGATACCTAACAGGCCTCGTACGGTAAACGTCACTTTACTATTCCACGGACATACAATTATTTTTAATGAGAAATTTTAACCTGTGGCTTAACTCTTATTCCATGGTTTAGTAAAATCGTGGAATAAAGGTAGAATAAGCGTTTTTTATTAATAGCGCTGTTAGTGGTTAACTTTGTTTATTTTAAATAATATTGTGCTTAGCAAGTGTTTTTATTATTAATTTAGTTAAATTAAATTGTTTGGTAAGGTCTCTTTGTTTTTTTTTGTAATTAAACTTTGAGTGATATTATGTACTCTTTTTAATTTGTATGTAGGTATCAGAGAACTGAAGCAAGTAGCTCGTTTAAGGAGCCACTCACAAAATTCATTGCCTTACACAGTATTCACACACATTCATATTCATTTCCAATCTACACTTACATTGTATTGCTTTTCATAAACGAATCTGAATGGAGCTCACATTCGTTTGAGAAAATGATTCACTTAAACATGATTCATTGTATGAATGCATTGTGAGCTGCTACAAAACCTGTTTTCGTTGGAGTGTGAATGTGTCTGAATACTGAACAAGACAATGAATATTTGGAGCTTCATCAAAAATTATTTCTATTTCATTCTGTATCCACTGGCGTACTGGCGAGACCAAAACGGATGCGACAGATGGTTTGTGATAATCGCATGCGCCCTCTTTTTTCATTCTTTGCTCTTATTTCTGTTTAATGCTATGAATTTATTGTAAGTGTAGAGAACATGTTATGTTTTGTTAGCCACTTACAACTTATGAGCCACTCATTAATTTCAATGCTGTTATGAATCACCTGATTCATTGCATGGTTTGAGTGTGAGCCCCTCAAACATTCAGAGATTCATGAATGCAAGCAAGATAACGATTCGCATTCGGTTGTGTAACGTACAACGAACCTTAGAAAGAAATGAATATGAATCACATTCGTTTCACTTCCATGTATTTTTGGGAATGATTCAGAAATGCGAATGAATGGATTCATGCAGCTCTCTGGTAGGTATGTTTGTATTAGTCTCAATTTCCTTAGTTGATTTTTGTAATTGCATATTTGTGTAAGTTAGTCTTTAATTTACTCTATCTTACACTTCCCCTCTTTTATTCTAGTATAGGTGTTTAGTTTTATTTCTTTCGCTTAAAGCTTTAATATTCATTCCAATTTCACCTATTAAAATCCATTTTATTTTTTTGATTTGCAATTGTTGAGCAATTATTTTTATGTGCTCGGTAGCCTAGGTAATAGGTGATCGGATTTCAAATCTTCGTTGCGTGGGTTCAAAATCCTGATCTTTATCCAACTTTTTTTTTTTTCTCTTTTTTTTTATTTTTTTTTTGATTCTATTTGCTTTTTTTTTCTTTCATATTAATTTAATCATAGAATATTTTTTCTTAATAATTTAGTTTCTTTTTTTTAATACGTTTGTATAATATAACATTTTTTTTCTTATTTTAATTGTTTTTTTTAACTCTTCTTGGAAAATAGCTTGCTCTGCCAAAAATTGCTCGGAAGGCTCTAATCCCTCCCCACTTTTTGCCTGTTTTGGACCTTGTGGTAATCTTTACCATGCTAAATGTATAGGCTCTACAAATGCATTTATTGAAAAAATAACTCATTCAAAGTTTGCTTATTGGTATTGCACCGATTGCCGTAACTTATCTTTGTCCCAACTCGCTTTTAAAATGTCCTCTTTTAAAACAAATATTAATAAAATTTCAAAAGGTTTTGAAGAATTACTAGTTAGTTTTAATACGGCCGTCTCTTTAAATGAATTCTTTCTCTTTTAAAAACAATTTAGTTGATATCGCCACCTCAACTGAAGATTTAGTACAGGAATCAATTTTGATTTCACGAATTAGTGAAGACCTTCTTGCTCAATCTAGTTCTGCTGCTCCAACTAATTTCGTATTAGTTGAGAATAAAAGCAATAAAAGGAGTCGTGATAATTCTAAAGTTGTTAAAAACTCTAGTCCACCTCCTAAGCGCACAAATCTCAGGAATGATTCAGATCTACCGTTACCTTGTTCTGTCGATGGTGAGAATCATATTTCAATGACGGGTTCATGTACAGTCTCCGATGAGACTCCTGTGGTTATAGCTAACGCTAACAATGATTCGAGACTTATAAAGGCTGTATCTAAACCTAAAACAATTTTTGTTTCTCGTCTTGAACCTGATATTGTTCCTGATGATATTGTTTCTCATTTAGTGTCTAAAAATTGTATTCCTAACAATAATTCTATAAAATGCAAATAGTTTCGTGTCGTCTTTCAAAATAGTAACTCAGTCTTCGTACTTTGACTCAATTTGCGATAGAAGTAATTGGCCTAGTGAAGTTCTTTTAAAGGAATTTACAACTAAAAGAAAGAACAAACCCAAACTCTCCCTACCAAATACTACACCAGCAAAAAACTAGATAGAATTACCCTCTTCTACCAAAATATAAGAGGGCTTCGCAGCAAAATCTTTCATTATATCTTTGTTTTGACAGAAACTTGGCTTAATCCATGTTTCTTGGACACGGAACTCTTTTGTCAAGAGTTTTTAGTTTACAGAAAAGATCGTCATGTCGATAAACCAAATGAAGTGGGAGGCGGTGTTTTGATTGCTGTACGAAATAATTTTATATCTACTTCTGTTTCTTTTCCTTTTAATGTATCCATCGAACTAATCTGTATAAAAATAACTTTACAGTCAAAATATATTTACATATTAAATGCATACATACCCCCTAAAAGCTCTGACGCAGTTTTTAATGAACTTTCTATGGCCTTAGATTTTGTAATGGACTTATGTTGCTCTAACAGCAATATTTTACTTCTGGGTGACTTCAATCTACCGTTTATAGATTGGGCCCCTTCTGAAGATGAATCATGCCAAGAAGCTTCTGTAACTTCTGCACAATCGGAGCTTTTTTTACTTGATAAAATTAGCACTACTGACTTACAGCAAATAAGCTGTATTAAAAATTCTAAAAATCGAATACTCGATTTAGTATTTTCCTCGGGCGCTATTAGTACCGTTGTTCGAAAATCTAGTTCTGGGATTACTAATATAGATAATTACCATCCTCCCCTGGATATTTTCCTTGACTTGAGTAGTCATCTGACAGTAAATAGTAATTCTTATGATTGCTCATATATATTTGACTTTAAAAAAGCTAATTATGAATTGCTCTCTGAAAAATTAGTTAGCTCTGATATTGGTAAAATATCAGCATGTACTAATATTGATGAAGCAATTTCTATTTTTTATTCAATCTTGTATAGTTGTATGAATGCTTCTTTACCCTTAAAAATATCAAAAAACTCGAACGTTTGCCATGCATGGTATACGAAAGAGCTCAGATCACTCCGTAACAAGAGAAATAGGGCATGGAAAACTTACTTAAAAACTAATTCACAAATTGATCATGGTTCTTATATTGCGCTTTTTGAAGAATTTAAAACTCTTTCAAAGGCACTTTATACTAATTACGTTAATGAAATGGGAAGCTTTCTAAAAGAGGATCCTAAGTCATTTTGGAAATTTGTCAACTCAAAGAAGAACTCGGACGGCTATCCGGCAAATTTCGTATACACAAACTATTCGCTACAAAATAATACAGATATCTGCAACGCATTTGCGAATAATTTTTGTGATTCCTTCGTTGATAAGCCAGTCGTTGTTGACAAAAGTTATTTCAAAAATTTACATATCTATTCCCAAACGAATTGTAATAATATGCCTGTGTACCTGAACACTGTTTTAGAATATCTCTCATCTTTAAATGATGATTATTCTTCTGGTCCAGATGGAATTCCTCCAATAGTATTAAAAAGGTGTAGACATATATTAGTTCAGCCCCTTCAATCTTTATTTGAGCTTTCTATAAAATCAGGTAAGTTTCCTTGCTTATGGAAAAAATCATTTTTAACTCCAGTTTTCAAAAAAGGTGATAGGAATGATATAGAGAACTATAGGCCAATATCAAAACTGTCTTGTATACCGAAGCTTTTTGAAAAAGTTATTTGTGAAAGCTTGGCATTTCATAGTAAAAATTTAATATGCGAAAAACAGCATGGATTTATGCAAAGAAGATCAACGGTAACAAATCTTCTTACTTTCTTACACATATGCTCCAATGCTTTAGAGAACGGTAGTGAAGTTGACTGCATTTACACTGACTTTTCTAAAGCATTTGATCAACTTAGTCATAATATCATTTTATTCAAACTTAAAGCTTTCGGCTTTCCACCTTTTTTTATATATTGGATAAAATCGTACCTTGAAAATAGATCCTATCAGGTAAAATTTCGACACTCTCTTTCAAATCCGTTTCAAGCTCACTCGGGTGTACCTCAGGGAAGTCATCTGGGCCCTTTTCTATTCATTCTCGCTATAAATGATGTTGTGTCATGCATGCGTTCTAGTGAAATTCTTATATTTGCCGATGATATGAAGATTTTCAAGACAATAAGTGCTGACCATGACCACAGCCTCTTGCAGGCTGATATTGACAACTTTACTTTATGGTGTGTTAAAAACGGTCTTTCCCTAAACCCTGTTAAATGCCAAACAATTACTTTCTCAAGAAAACGACTTGCAAGTGCTTTTAATTATTCTATTTCCCAGCACAAACTGTGCCGTGTCTTTAGCTTCAAGGATTTGGGTGTTTAGTTTAGCTCTAATTCAGAATTTACAGAACACATAAATTATATTGTCAAAAAAGCGAGCTCTATGCTTGGATTTATAAAACGCTGGGCAAAAGAATTTACCGATCCGTATGTTACTCTTTCTCTGTATAACTGTTATGTACGACCTCATCTTGAGTATACCTCTCAAGTTTGGTCTCCCTTCTATGAAATTCATAAAAGTCGTATTGAATCAATACAACATAAATTCATTCGCTTCGCTCTTAAGGGTCTCTCTTGGGCTGATCCTTACAACCTCCCACCATATGAACATCGGATCCAGCTACTGCAGGTCCAAACTTTATATCAAAGGCGGGTTAATAATGACTTAATATTTCTTCATCAAGTGGTCAAGTTGATGCCCCTGACTTGTTAGCCTGTATTGGCATAAATTATCGCGGAGGATCTCACCACCTACGAAGATTTGAACTTTTACACGTCGATTTTCATCGAACTAACTACGGAATGCATGAGCCTCTCAACCGTATTTGTAAGCTTTTTAATTTAAATGGTTCCTCAGTTGATTTCAACTTAGGTAAAATGGGAACCAGTGCTCCACGTTCTTGACTGTCTTATCTACTGTCTAAGATACTTTAATTGTTTTTTATCATTGTTAAATTTTGTATTGTTTTTATTTTTGTAATTTTGTTTAGTTTTGTATACTTTTTATTTGTAAGCATGTGTTGGTTTGCATTATTTTACTATTTTACTAACCACTAACACATGCACTTATGATGAGCCTCTGTTTGTAGGTTACAGCTTGTTCTAAGCTCTCTACAACATAGAATCTGAAGTGTAAAAAAAAAAAAAATTTAATGAACTTATCATACGCTGCCGTTCAAGTTCCACAACCGAAGAACAAGGAAGTGAATCTTGAAACGAGTATGAAAAGCTGAGGATTCTGTCGTCTACAAAACAATTCAATGGATTGGAAGTTTCAGACAAGAGATCATTTATGAAAATAATAAAGAGAGACGGAGACTAAACAGAGCACTGGGACACACCAGCATTTATTTTATGAATATCAGACTTGTAACCATCCAATACAACTTGTATTGAACGGTCCGAAAGGTTATTTCCAATCCAACAAAGAAGAGATTCATCGATACCAAATGCACGCATTTTCAATAAGAGAGCTTGATGCCAAACTCTATCAAACGCTTTTGAAATATCAAGCGCAATAACCTTACTTTCTCCAAAACGATGTAAAGATTTGTTCCACTGCTTGGAGGGATATACCATCAGATCACCAGTGGACCTATTGCTACGAAAGCCGTACTGCCGGTCATTAAGAAGCTTCCGTTCTTCAAGATATTTATTGAGCTGATGATTAATTAGCGTTTCCATGACCTTGGAAAGACAGGACGTAAGTGCAATTGGACGGTAGTTAGAGGGAGAAGAAGATTAGCCTTTTTTAGGGACAGGCTGAACAAATGCTGTTTCCATCCATTCGGAAAGAGATCAGAGAGTAGAGTAAGACAGTATGCATTTGCTTTCCAGCGTTGAAGAACACCTCTTCAGAAAAATGGGAGGGATACTAACGGGACAGCGGATTAGTGTACATCAAGATCTTTTAGAACTCTTGCCACTGCACGAGTGCGAAAAACGATTCGTCCCATGAAATCGTTAGCGCTCTCAAGTACAGGAGGAGTCATGACACTCTCTGGCAGCGTCGAATTACAGTCAATTCCGCTTAACTGCACACCGCTTAACTGAAAAAATCGCTTATCTGAAACAAGAAATTAATAACGGAGCCTTTTTGAGCATTTTTCACGCAAACTACTTCGCATAACTGAACTCCGGTTATATGCAAACTTCGCATAATTGGAACAAATATTTTCGTCTCAAATGCTAATTTTGCACTTATTCAACTTCGCATTAGTGAAGCTACTATTGAACACTGCCACTAAATCTTTAATTGAGCACACCCCTCGGATTTGGAATGTCAAAAACTCATTTCTTGTCAATCCGTCCCTGGAGGGTACGTAACCTTAACAAATATTGTGCAATGTTGTGGAAAATAAACCAAAATAAATGTAATATGTTTTTTTGTTGAATGAAATTTAATATATTTTGACGTAATTCCGCTTATTTGAAACAAGTTTCAGTTATCCGAAGTTCGGTTAATTGAAAACTCCGCTTAACTGATACAAATTTTCTGCAATTATCGTGTTCCAGTTAAGCGGAGTCGACTGTAACAACAAACTGTGCTGCAAGCAAATTGGCTTGATCTTTTGAGCTAACATAGGGAGTGTCATTGATGTCCGAGCGTTGGAACCGAAGATGAAATTGTATTTTTAATGTTTTTTACAAATGACCAAAAATTTTTACTACCTTTGGGACATTGTAGTATTTTTTACCTTAATTTTTGATCATGCAAAAATTTGGTTCTTTGAATGTGGCCGTTACAGGTCTTTCTAGCTTGTTTAAACTCCGGTTCTCCTCAGTAGGGTAGGTTTTATTACATTGAAGACTTACTTCTCTAACCCTGATTATTCTTTTTTCTAAAGTATGGTAGTTTTTTTCATGACCACTTCAGGTACGACTTGCAAAGAAAATGGGTTTTCCTTTCTGACTTAAAACAAATTACTAGCGTCCGTTGTTAAAGTAAAATTTACATTAAGGTCGGGAAACGCTAATATAGGAGGATTTGTTATTAATCGTTTCAATTTATTAAATGACTCAATATAATGCTCATCAGTCATATTAATGTTCGTATTTTTCTTTAGATAATGTATTATTGGACTTGCAATCATAGAATAGTTTCTTTTTATAAATTTTCGATAAAAACCAGTTAATCCTAAGAAAGATTTTATTTCTTTCACTGTTTTAGGTAACTGAATGTTATTAATAGTATTCATTTTATTAGGGTTTGGTTTTATCCCATGTTTCGTAATAATGTGTCCTAAAAATTCGGTTTCCCTAGAAAGGAAACAACATTTGTCGAATTGTACCTTTAAATTGTATTCATTCAATTTACGAAAAATATGATTTAAACTTTCAAAATGTTATTCTAATGAGGTTGAAAACACAAGTATGTCGTCCTCATATATAACACAAATTTTATTTATGAATTCACTCAAAACGTAATTCATCATCTGCTGAAAAGAAGCGGGTGCATTTTTTAACCCAAAAGGCATTCGAATAAACTCGAAATGACCCCTAGGAGTAGAAAATCAGTCTTTTCTTATTATACCTTGCCTTAACATTTCATTCATTTGTCTTTCTATTTCTTTTTCATGAATTTGTGCATAACAGTATACCTTGGATCTTGGAATATACTGGTTTATTTGAAATGGTAATAATTGTATGTTTAACATAATTTGTAGTGGTTAAATATTGCTCATCTTGGTAAAAGGTTTTGTTATTATTTCTCAATCATTTCTGGAGTTCTTTTTTTTCTAAAGTATTTAGATCTTCGTGTATGAGGTTTTCAATTTCAAAATTACTTTTTTCTTAAATATGTACATATATCATCGAGTTCAATTTTTTTATTTATTTCAAGATTAATTTTTATTCTCGAATCGTTAAAAATTATTTCATTTGTATTACAGTCAATTATTGCTTTTAGAGGGTTTAATAAATTATTTCCAATGATACAATCGAATAGTTTATTACTAAGATTTGTAATTTTTACAGTCATTGTTTTAGAAGGGTCATTAAATTCTTTTGGTAAATAAACTACCACTTCTTGAACTATTTTTATTGGTTCAGTAAGAGCGTTCAAAATTATTGGTTTGTTAAGGTTTTGTAGGTAACCTAGTTCTCTAAAAATATTTAAATATCCTATTTAGCCTATTGAATAGACCTTTGAAAAAGGAACAATTACGTGCAAAGGTTTTTATTATTGAATACAGGAAAAGTTACCACAAACCAACATGAAAAAAAAAATCGAAAATCAATAATTTTAAAAAAAATTTCTAATAAGTGCATAACTTTTTTCGGAGCAAAGATACAATTATCCTTAATACATACATACATAAATAGATTTGTATTGACTCCCCTGAGGGTTACAAGGCTCCCGCTTCCCTACTGTGCTCCCTCTCCTCCCCTCTCTATCACCTTATCTTTTCTCACTGCCTCTAGTTCTTTTATCCACTCTTCCCCCTTCCCCGTTTCGTCCATTATTTCCCTCATCCTTTCCCCTATTGATTTTCCTTCATCTCCGCCAGATCTGCATCTTTCTAACACATATTCCCATGTCTCTTGTTCACCCTCACATATTCTGCACATCAGAATGTAAAAAAAATATATTCTTTGCTCTCAGCCGCATACTTTAAACAATATTGCCATCAAATCAACAAATATACGCCGACAAATTATTTCCATGAACAAAATGTTGGGCGCGCTTTTTAACATTTTCCACACGACTTTTTTATTATTTGCAGAATTTTGTAAAACAGAATTATGAAAAACAGAATTTTGAAAAGCAGAATTTTGAAAAGCAGAATTTTGAAAAACAGAACAGTACATAATCTATTACTGTCTCCCCTCTGCCTCTTGTATACGTGAACTCTCCCTCCTCATCACCCTCTATATTCCCGTTAAAAATTTCCCACCCTAATTCTCCTATCATCTGCGTTAGTTTCTTTCCTTCGACGTTCACTTTTTTATCTTTCGATCACCTCCCACTCTTCGTCTTCCGTATCCCTCACTCTCTGAATCTCATCACCCTCTATTGCCATTTCTTCTCTAACTCCCATTATCATCCCCCCTTAGCTCTTCCCTTCTTGTTCTTCTTTTTTGCTCCCTGTCTTGTCCATTTATACCACTTTGGCAGTTTTGTTTTCCATTTTTCCCAATTTTTTTTCCTCTACTCACGTTTCTATCATCACTTCAACTTCCCATTCTTTGATCCCTTCCCATAACTCTTTTCTTTATTTGCTATCCCCGCAACATTTCAGAAGCCTATCTTCCATCTATCCTCTGACTCTTTTCTACTTGTTTTATCTCCTTCTTCTTCTTCCCTTATCCGTTTTTTGACTCTGGTTTCTCTTTTGTTCCTTCTTCCCCTTCTTGTTTATCGATATTCCTACTTTCACTCTGCATTTGTTTCTCCTGTTCTCCCTCTTTAGCTATTATTTTCCTTATGACCTCCCTTTTTTCATCCCACACCCATGTCTCCCGATTCACTATCAGTTTCACATATCTTGTTATGACCTGCTTCCCTTTTTTCTTTTCTTCTTCTGCTCGATCCCTTATTAGCCAATGCACTCTTCGTTCTTTCCACGTTAAGTCCTCTTCAATTCTTTCTCTCCTTCCTCTTAGGTTGGCTTTCTTTCTCATCACCTCTGTTTTACCGTCAAGTGTTTCCATCTTTACTTTAAATTAAATTAAATTAAATTAAATTAAATTAAATTAAATTAAATTAAATTAAATTAAATTAAATTAAATTAAATTAAATTAAATTAAATTAAATTAAATTAAATTAAATTAAATTAAATTAAATTAAATTAAATTAAATTAAATTAAATTAAATTAAATTAAATTAAATTAAATTAAATTAAATTAAATTAAATTAAATTAAATTAAATTAAATTAAATTAAATTAAATTAAATTAAATTAAATTAAATTAAATTAAATTAAATTAAATTAAATTAAATTAAATTAAATTAAATTAAATTAAATTAAATTAAATTAAATTAAATTAAATTAAATTAAATTAAATTAAATTAAATTAAATTAAATTAAATTAAATTAAATTAAATTAAATTAAATTAAATTAAATTAAATTAAATTAAATAGCAACGTACGAAAATGGTGACATTGATAAGAAGTTGGAGAGCTTAAGAAGATGGATGGAGAGACAGTCAGGTGAAGAAAGAGTGATAATAGGGGGAGACTTCAACGCGAGAACAGGACTGGATGGTGGGAGAGTGAGGGATACCGAAGACGAAGAGAGTGGGAGGAGATCGAAAGATAAAAAAGTGAACGCCAAAGGAAAGAAACTAATGCAGATGATAGGAGAATTAGGGTGGGACATTTTTAACGGGAATATAGAGGGGGATGAAGAGGGAGAGTTCACGTATACAGGAGGCAGAGGGGAGACAGTAATAGATTATGTACTAGGTGACGAAAGGACAAGAAGAGGAGTAGAAAGGATGGAAGTAACAGATAATCACCCATTGGTGATCACAGTAAAAAGAGGAAGAAGGAGAAAGAGGGATAAAGCAATTGAAGTTAAACGAACAAAAACGGGAAGGTGGTCGGAGGAGATGAAACGGGAATTCGAGAGAAGAATGCGGAGAGTGAGCTTGGAGGAGGGAGCAGAGGATTCAGAAAAACAGTTAAAGGAGAGGATTAAGAGAGAGATTGAACGCAGGGAGGAGGCAGGGGGAAGGAAAATGAAACAGAAAAGGAGAGGATGGTGGGATGAAGAATGTAGGGAGAGGAAATAAGAAGTAAGAAAGGAGTTAAGGAGGTGGAGGAAGAGTATCGGGACGAAGGAAAAATACAGGGAGCGAAAAAGAGAATATCAAGCGATGATTGAGAGAAAGAAAAGAGAGGAGCAGGATGAGATGATAAGAGAAATTGCAGAGGCCAATACCGAAAACAAAGTGTGGGAAATTATAAATAGAGACAGAAAGAAGAGAAATACAAGGAGGGAAGGGATTGAAGAAGAGGGATGGAAAAATACTTTATGAGTCTAATTGGAGGGGTGGAAGAAAGAGTGAGACTGGGAGAACAGGTAGCAAGAAGAGCGGAGGACGAGAGCGAAATTAGTAAAGAGGAGATCAGAAAGGTGGTTAGAAAACTCAAAGAAGGAAAAGCAATGGGAATAGACGGTATACCTAATGAGGCGTGGAGATATGGAGGAGAACAAGCGATAGAGGTAGCATGGGGGATCTGCAGGAAGGTGTAGAGGGGAGACGGATGGCCGGAAGGGTGTAAAGAGGGAGTGATTGCCCCGATAGGAGGCAATAGAGATAGAAGAGGAGTAGGAACGATAGACAATAATGTTATGTGCTGAACTATTTGGTGAACAAAGAGGTTGCAGAGGAGAGGGGCAAGCTAGTGGCACTGTTTATTGATTTAAAAACTGCCTTTGACTCAGTAGACAGGAAAATTATGATGGAGGCATTTGAGGAAAGAGGAGTGATAGAAGGGCTCAGGGAAAGAGTAGGGGAGGTCTACGAAGAAACAACTAGTAGAGTAAAATCAGCAGGAGTGATGGGGGAAACATTTTGGACGGGAAAGGGGGTAAGGCAGGGGTGCCCGATGAGCCCAATACTGTTCAACTTGTTGACGGTGGATATAGAAGAAGAACTGGGCAAAGGGAGCTGGAGAGGGGTAAAAGTGAGAGGAAAAAGCATTTGCTCGCTGGCATACGCAGACGATGTGGTGGTAATGGCGAAAAATGAAGAAAAGATGCAAAGCATGATAAGAAGACTGGAGAAGTACTTCGAGAGGAAAAGACTGGAAGTAAATGTGGGAAAGACGAAAGTGATGAGGTTCAGGAAAGGAGGAGGGAGGAACACAACAGTAGACTGGAGATGGAGGGGAAAGAAGATCGAAGAAGTAAGAGAATTTAAATACTTGGAGTATGTGTTCAAAAAGAATGGAGGGCAGGAAGCACATATAAAGGACAGAATAAAAAAGGCAGCAGTGGCTATGAAGGAAGCATGAGGGATTGGAAGGAAATTCGAGAAGGATTGGGAGAGGAGGATGTGGCTATTCGACACTCTGGTGTGGACGGAGATGGGATATGGGGCGGAAGTATAGGGGATGGGAGAAGAGACAAGAAATGGAAAGGGTGCAAGAAAGGTCAAGTGGACGCTAGGGGTAGAATGGCAAACTCCAGGGTACATGGTAAGAGAGGAAACAAAACGAGATAAGATAATGATTAGAGCACGAAAAAGGGCATGGAATTATGAACAGAAATTAATAGATGGAAAAGGAAGCGAAATAGCAAGGGAATGTTTAGAGGAGATGAAAGAGAGACAGACAGATGGACGGGGGAGAGGGTCACTATGGGAACAAGGGAGAGAAAAAATAAAGGGAAGAAAAGACAGTGTGAATGGATACGAGGGAGTAGAAAGAGAAGACAGGAGAGAGCAAGAGAAGGAAAGAAGTGAACGAATAAGAAAATCCAGTTACAACAGGTGGTATAAAGAAGTAATGACAGAAGGGATTCCACAATATTTAAAAGCGGGTTGGAAGACAGAAAGAACAAGGAGAATTGCAAGAGTCAGGCTAGGGAATGAGGTGAGAGAAAGATGGTACTGGAAACGGGAAGAGGAGAGAATGTGCAGAATATGTTAGGGTGAACAAGAGACATGGGAGCATGTATTAGAAAGATGCAGATCTGGCGGAGATGAAGGAAAATCAATAGGGGAAAGGATAATGGAAATAATGGGCGAAACGGGGAAGGGGGAAGAAAAGATAAAGTAACTAGAGGCAGTGAGAAAAGATAAGGTGATGGAGAGTGAAGAAGAGGGAGCAGAGTAGGGAAGCGGGAGCCTTGTAACCCTTAGGGGAGTCAATAAAAATCAAATCAACTAAATTAAATTAGATTAAATTAAATTAAATTAAATTTAAATTAAATTAAGATTAAAATTAAAATTAAAATTAAAATTAAAATTAAAATTAAAATTAAAATTAAAATTAAAATTAAAATTAAAATTAAAATTAAAATTAAAATTAAAATTAAAATTAAAATTAAAATTAAAATTAAAATTAAAATTAAAATTAAAATTAAAATTAAAATTAAAATTAAAATTAAAATTAAAATTAAAATTAAAATTAAAATTAAAATTAAAATTAAAATTAAAATTAAAATTAAAATTAAAATTAAAATTAAAATTAAAATTAAAATTAAAATTAAAATTAAAATTAAAATTAAAATTAAAATTAAAATTAAAATTAAAATTAAAATTAAAATTAAAATTAAAATTAAAATTAAAATTAAAATTAAAATTAAAATTAAAATTAAAATTAAAATTAAAATTAAAATTAAAATTAAAATTAAAATTAAAATTAAAATTAAAATTAAAATTAAAATTAAAATTAAAATTAAAATTAAAATTAAAATTAAAATTAAAATTAAAATTAAAATTAAAATTAAAATTAAAATTAAAATTAAATTGAATTGATGTATATAAAGTTAGCAGGACACTTGGAAATTCATGTTAAAAACTATCCTATCATTAGTTGCTACTTAATTGCGAATTAGTTACGCAAAACAAAATTAATTGCTTTTTTGGTTTAAGAAAAAATGGGTGTCCTGCTAACTTCATATGAACTTAGCAGGACAACTTTTTCAAAGATGTGTATAAACGATTAAAAAAATGATTTTGAGAACTAATTAATTGCGAATTAGTTACGCAAAAAAAAAATTTATAGCATTTTTGGTTTGCGAAAAAATGGGTGACCTACTAACTTCATATGAACCTAGCAGGACAACTTTCTCAAAAATGTAGATAAACGATCCGAAAAAAGTTGGTTGTTGAGAACTAATTAATTGCGAATTAGTTACGCAGAAAAAAATGAATTTTTTGTTCGTTTGCGAAAAATAGGCGTATTGCGAACTTCAAGTATACTTAGCAGGACAACTTTCCCAAAAATGAAGTTTAATGATTTGAAGAAAGTTGGTTTTTGAGAACTAATTAATTGCGAATTAGTTACGCAAAAAAAAATTTTATTGCATTTTTGGTTTGCGAAAAAATGGGTGTCCTGCCAACTTCATATGAACTTAGCAGGACATTTTTTTCAAAAATAAGGATAATCGAGCTGAAAAAATTTGACTATTGAGAATTAATTAATTGCGAATTAGTTACGTAAAAAAAAATTAATTGCATTTTTGGTTTGCGAAAAAATGGGTGTCCTGCAAACTTCATATGAACTTAGCAGGAAATTTTTTTAAAAAATAAAGATAATCGAGCTGAAAAAAATTGACAATTGAGAACTAATTAATTGCGAATTAGTCACGCAAAAAAAATTTAATTGCAGTTTTGGTTTGCGAGAAAATAGGTGTCCTGCCAACTTCATATGAACTTAGCAGGACATTTTTTTCAAAAATAAAGATAATCGAGCTGAAAAAAATTGACAATTGAGAACTAATTAATTGCGAATTAGTTACGCAAAAAAAATTTAATTGCATTTTCGGTTTGCGAAAAAATGGGTGTCCTGCTAACTTCATATGAACTTAGCAGGACAACTTTCTCAAAAACAAAGATAATCGAGCCAAAAAAAGTTTATTATTGAGAACTAATTAATTGCGAATTAGTTACGCAAAAAAAAAAATTATTGCATTTTTGGTTTGCGAAAAAATGGGTGTCCTGCTAACTTCATATGAACTTAGCAGGACAACTTTCTCAAAAATAAAGATAATCGAGCTAATAAAACGTTTATTATTGAGGACAAATAAATTGCGAATTAGTTAGTTAAATTTTTTTTTGCGTAACTAATTCGCAATTAATTATTTCTCAATAATAAACTTTTTTTTGGCTCGATTAACTTTATTTTTGAGAAAGTTGTCCTGCTAAGTTCATATGAAGTTAGCAGGACACCCATTTTTTCGCAAACCAAAAATGCAATAAATTTTTTTTTGCGTAACTAATTCGCAATTAATTACTTCTCAATAATGAACTTTTTTTTGGCTCGATTATCTTTGTTTTTGAGAAAGTTGTCCTGCTAAGTTCATATGAAGTTAGCAGGACACCCATTTTTTCGCAAACCAAAAATGCAATAATTTTTTATTTTGCGTAACTAATTCGCAATTAATTAGTTCTCAATAATAAACTTTTTTTTGGCTCGATTATCTTTGTTTTTGAGAAAGTTGTCCTGCTAAGTTCATATGAAGTTAGCAGGACACCCATTTTTTCGCAAACCAAAAATGCAATTACATTTGTTTTTGCGTAACTAATTCGCAATTAATTAGTCCTCAATAATAAACTTTTTTCACCTCCATTATCTCTATTTTTGAGAAAGTTGTCCTGCTAAGTTCATATGAAGTTAGCAGGACACCCATTTTTTCCTAACAATGAGGCCACACGAGCAAGTACTTGCAAGCAAGTTGGCTACATACACTGCCTGTCAAATTCATAATTTGCGTTCCACCTGCCTCCCACTTGCTTTCCACTTGCATTCCACTTGCTTGTCTCCCAACTTGCTTCTCAACTTGCTTCACTACTGGCTTCAAAACTTGCATGCCAGTTGATAAGCAAGTTGCTTGGGTTTGTTTGTGTTAGTAAACAAATGTGTATGTATTGCAACTTGCTTGCAAGTACTTGCTCGTGTGGGCTCGGGGTAAACCAAAAAAGCAATTCATTTTTTTTTGCGTAACTAATTCGCAATTAAGTAGCAACTAATAATAGGATAGTTTTTAACCTGAATTGCCAAAAGTGTCCTGCTAACTTTATATACATATTGAATTGAATTTAATTGAATTGAGTTGAATTGAATTCAATTCAATTCAATTCAATAAAAAAATAAATAAAATAGTTTGAACATTAGTTCGAAAGTTCTATCGAGAATCTTTGAGTCGTAAATTAAATTGGAATAAAGCGTAGGAAGGTGAAAATTTAAAAGACAATTGATTTTTTGTCTTTGATTTGTGTGTACAAAAATAGACATACGAAGGTATATTTTTTTTTTTTGTTAACTTTCATAATGCAACGTTTGTATTGATATTTTGGAGTTCCCTCTTATTTTAATTTGATCGTTTAAGACGAGAAACACAGGAGTAGGTACCTACCTAGCTACCTACAAAAAAACTATAACAACCTTGTAAGAAAAAAAAAAAAATGACGCTAACGAAGATTTAAATTTGTAAAAATTAAAAATACTCTAAACCCTGACAATTTTAAGATGAAATAAATTCTTGGTTCATGCTTTCATCAATAGCTAAAAATTATACATATTGATTGACATCACATTTCAGCAAAGTAATCACTCCAAACTACAATTATGTTACGTTTCCACCAAAGGTTTATCTCAGATTAGATTAAATAAATCTTTTTGGTGCTTCCACCGCTCAAAAAGATTAAAAAAAGATTAAATTTCTCTTATGAAGTCCGAATGAGACAGAATGTTTGATTCGTGTCAAACAATGAAGAACTAGATGGGTTAGTTCGATTTGTAAAACTGTTTGTCCTAGAAAGATTTAACAAGATTAATTTCTAGTCTTCAAGATTTATGAACAAAATTTGTATGGTAAATCTTCGAGATTTAAAGGAAATTTAAGGTAAATCTCATTAAATCTCAGATTAGCACTAGGTGGAAATGTAGCATAAGGCAGGCAGATACCTAACTGCTTTAAGAGTTCATGAAAAATAGCTTGAAATATTGAAAACAATTAATTGAAAAACTTCTGGTACAAGAAAACCAAACTCAAACTACCTACGAATAAGTTTCTCTATCTCTATTTTAGTCTTTTTCTTAAGCATTTATACTTTTTCGTACTTTAAACAAACTCCCAGAGTTCAGACAAGAGAGACCGAAACAATCGAACCCGAAACCACAAACAAGTTTTTTCTCTGTCATTTTTCATGTGCTCTGCTCATACAGTGCCTTGCATAAGTTTAACCGCACCCTGTAAAAATGGGTTTTATAAGAAACTGAATATGGAAATGACACCTTACTATTTTTTGCTTAATGGCATCAGTTAACAAGTAAATTGAACAAAATAAAAAGTCCCGTTATTTTCTCTTCTGGCGTTAAGAAATTAAAAACAGATTTTTTTGTATTGCAAAAGTATAACCTCACAATGCAAATCTCTCTGAAGCTTCATTCAGTTATTCGCTTTGAAATGACAAACAACGATGCCGCGTGGTACACATTTAAGCGATACCGAAAAAGGTAAAATTCAAGCTTTTCGGTCAACTGGCCTAAGCTTTAGGGCTATTGCTAGGAAAATTTCGAGATCGGATCGTGTTGTCCGAAATTTCTTACAAGATCCAGAATCTTATGGAACCAAAGTAAGACCCGGTCGTCCGCAGATGCTGACACGTCACGATAAGAGGCGCATAATCAATGCTGCATCCAATTCGGTGCATTCCTTGCCGGAAATTCGTGCCAAATTGGGGTTAAGCGTTTCAGTCTCGACAGTTTTTCGTGTCTTAAAGAAAAGTGAAGTGATTGTTCGGGGCAAAATGGTGCCAGCTCCAAATCTAACAACAGCCCACAAACAAAAAAGATTGGAATTTACCCGTCAAAACATGGACCGCAATTGGAAAACCTAAGTTACATTCCATTAATTTAAACCTAACTCTTATAATTCCAAATACCATAATCTAATGAATTTTTTTTTTAGATTATCTTCAGTGATGAAAAGAAGTTTAATCTTGATGGACCAGATGGTTACAACGGAAATTGGCACGACTTGAGAAAGGAAAAAAAGTTTTTTTCCAAGAGAAACTTCGGCGGTGGCAGTTGTATGGTTTGGGGGGCCTTCTGCGACCGTGGTAAGTTTGCACTTGCCTTCACCACTACAAGGATTAACAGCGCCGCTTACACCCAGGTGCTTCAAGACAATTTGGTACCTTACTTAAGATGATTTCGTCGAGTTCAGCATGTCTTTCAGCAAGATAATGCTCCAATTCACGTTAGTCGTCAAAGTTTGGAGTGGTTTCAATCAAAAAACATAAATTTGATGGAGTGGCCGGCACGTTCCCCGGATTGTAACCCAATTAAAAATCTTTGGGGAATTCTAACCCGCAAAATGTATGCCCATAATAGGCAGTTTGCCAGTGTTGCTGAGCTGCGAGAGGCAATTATGGAAGCATGGAACTCTTTAGACGATTCCATATTAAAAAACCTAGTTAACAGTATGCCAAAAAGAATTTTTAGTTTGGTTGAAAATAGGGGTAATAAGATCCCATACTAATTTGTTTAGAAAATGTACTTCAAAATAAAAAAAAAAATAAAAATAAATGTGCGGTTATACTTTTGCAATACAAAAAAATCTGTTTTTCATTTCTTAATACCAGAAGAGAAAATAACGGGACTTCTTTTTTTGTTCAATTTATTTGTTTACTGATGCCATTAAGCAAAAAAATAGAAAGGTGTCATATCCATGTTCAGTTTCTCATAATATCCATTTTTTCAGGGTGCGGTTAAACTTATGCAAGGCACTGTACTTTCAGTTTTTTTACATTGACTTATAAAAAAATTATCGTTGCCGTAAGTAGATATACATACATTCATGCTACACGCTACAATGTTCCTATCCTATTCCTCTTCCTTGTTCCTAAACGCAAGAAAATCGAAAAAGGAACTAGTTTTTCTTCTTTTTGTCTGTCGTTTGTTGTTGTTTGGAACCAGTTTTTCTTGTTTTTATCTGACATTTGTTATGGGCTCTTTTGCTGTTTTTTCTCTGAGTAAAGGAATTTTTAATTTCCCTTTCTCTGAAAATAGATCATACGCCATCTGGTTTGTGAAGGAGTCGATAAAAAATATCGTCTGATGATAATACTACTAGATTTATATACAATGCTGATAGTATCTTTGCGCGCAGAAGTCAATTATAGCTCCACAGTAGGGTGTTCGTTATATCCCAAAATATTCTTTTAATATCAGCCACCCCCTAAATCACCATGTACTACAAAAACGATTTTGAGAAACAAAATTTCTGTCGGAGGCGTTTAACCTCTGTCCCATACTTTTCCCCATACAAATTTGTATCGTAATTCAAAAGGAATATTTTATTAGAAAATTTTTGGTAATACATTACGTGTCTTTTTCCTTGCCCGAATGGGCTTGGACTAAAAAAACGACGTTGGGGTTAAGCAATTAACATGTTAAATGCAACAACAACTAAGCCCTTTCGGGCTTGGGAGGGGTGACCCGCAGGTATAACATCCTTAAAGTCCCCATCCCAGGGTCGCGAGCTTTAGATAGGTGGGTGGGGGGGTAAAGGTCCCCTTTTGTAATTTTTCGGGAATATTTTGAAAACGAAACGTTTAAGTGGAAAAAAGTACACTACAAAATGAAAGAATAATAAATTTCCTACAAAAAAGTTTTTTCGTATTTTTGGTAGGAGCAAGGTTAAGAAAGATACGAGCAGTAGAATATTCAAAAAATTGAAAAAAAAAAAAATTTTGTCTTTCAACATCAATTGTTTCTGATCAATTTACTCAGAAATATCGGAAAAAATAAGTATATATTGATTCTTGGTCATTCCAGTGCCTTTATGAAAGTAAGTTATGGTATTTGGCTGTATAGGCTTATTATTATTTTTAATTTTGAAAAATAAAATCTGAATAAAATGATGGAAAAAAAGAACACAACACAATTAACTTTTAAAAGGCACACTTAATTTGGCTGGCGGTCGAATACAAGTGACAATTGGCTCTTTGACAGTTGACATTTTCGCAGGTTGACATTTATAAGTTGATTGAGCTGTTAGATGGGCCACTCCAGAAGGTTTAGCTCGGATGACGTCAGCTTTGTTCTGATGACGTAACATTCTCCCCGGGCGCAAGGCGTGTTGATGGTCTTGAGTTGCTGCAGAATATGAAAACCAAAAACTCTTCGATGACCTTTCGTGTCGTAAGCAACATGAAATGAAGTAATTCATTAATATTTATCGATATATCGATTTATCGATATTTTGAATTTGCAAAATAGCTCATGTAACGCCTATTCGTTGTTTCCATTGATGAACATCGAGTAATGACGAAGAAGGAGGCAAACAACAACAAATTGCATTGGCTGAGTTGTGAATGGAAAAAATACGGCGTCCATTGATTATAGTGCGCGAGTTTGTAAAATTTGAAAGTGTGTTAGGTAATTGTGTTAATTTTAATGAAATTGTGATGGAAAATTGAGTGGTTGGTGATGAAAATGATCCAGGTAAGTTTATTATAATAAAATGTATTACCAATTTATCATTAAGTTTGAATTAAATTTCGCATTTGATATGGATGTGTTTGCATGTAGTGGAAGTTATACATTTCCATCGGAGTCCGACCAACGTCCGTTTTATCCACTCCGTTTTAATTTCCTCAGTAGAATATGCGTGATAATGATATTTTATTAAAATTTGATATAATTTTAGAAAAAATAGGATTATTTTGTGGCGACATGATGCATATATGTTGATTCGAGTTGATTTCTAGCTCTCATTGCAGACGGTTCTCACTACAGACTAAAAGCTTTTCTTTATAATTCACTTTTCATTGTTTTCATTATGGATATCCAATGTTCCGAATGTAATTTCTCGGCTTCTAAGAGTGATTTAATATTTTGCGGAGTTTGCCAATCGGGTTTCCATTTTAAATGTACAAAATTGACTAATTCCGATCGTAGTTCGCTTGATTCTAATGAAAACAAATCTGGAAGTGCGGTTTATGCATAAACTTTTCTTCTCTAAGCTGTATTCAAATTGTCAAAGATTTTTATCGCATTTTTACTGAGCGTAAATCTGATTTTGATAACATTGTGAAACCAATACGCATGACACGCTCCCAAGTTAAGTCAGTGCCTACGGTTCAAAACAAAAACAACAAACAACTCTTAAAAGAGAAAAACATTTCTTCCTCTCCACGCTTTGTTTACTCGCCGCAATCAAAATCTTCTCTATCTCCATCACTTGCATCGAAGTTTGGTTCCAACAACAAAGCCCTAGTAAAAAAAACCGGTTTCATGTAAGCAAAGTTCAAAGGCAGCAAATAATTCAAACTCTTCTACGAGTAATGATGTTGCTAAACCACCTACATCAAAACATGCGGTGGTTTCGTCTGTTGTTGCTTGCCCAACATCACTATCTGATGGCTCCGATGTAACTAATGTTGCTGCTGTTGATGCTAATGCCGCTGCAGCTACCAACGTCGTTGACTCTGTTGCTGTGGTTCTGGGTGATCGTGTTGATGCTGCTGAAGGTGTGGAGGAGAAGAGTAATTCAAAATCTTCTACGAATAATGATTTTGCTAAACCATCTACATCGAAACATGCGGAGGCTCCGTCCGTTGTAGCTTGCCCAACATCAGTATCCGATGGCTCCGATGAAACTAATTTAAATGTTGCTGCTGTTGATGCTAATGCTGCTGCAGCTACCAACGTTGTTGACTCTATTGATGTTGCTGTGATTCTGGCTGGTCGTGTTGATACTGCTGAAGGTGTGGAGGAAGGTGGTAGTGTCAACGATGACGCCCTCAATGGTGAAGGTGAATCTTTTGGGGTTTTCCATTGGTAAAATAAATCAATTTATTTTTGATTTGGATCTGTCAAAATCAGCTTTTTGACAGATCCAAATCAATTTTACCCTTCCATTGGGCGGAAAAATTGATTTATTTTTTGATTTAAAATCAATTTTGCAGATCTAAATTTTTCGGCAGATTTACCCCTCCCTGCACTAATACCAAAACAATAATTTTGAGCTGTCACTTTCCTTATGTGGTTTTTGATGTGATTTTTTTATTTCGGTTGTAAAAATTGTGCTCAAAATACGAAGAAAATAATGTTTAATAGAAAAAGGAAGCTGTTTAATTAATTAATAAAGCTAATATTACTCTACCAAAAGTGGCTCAAGGGATGCAAATTGTTACGAGTATTAAGATACACGCGAAATTACACAAATACATTGGCAAATTAAAATCAATTTGAAATTGCATTCCATTGGCAACGAAAAAAATCAATTTTTAGATCGAAATCTGAATTTACCAATGGAAAACCCCATTTGATTGCAGTTGGTACGGGTAATGATGTAGGGGTTGCCAATGTTGCCTTTAAGGCGGTTGGAAAAGGTACTTTCTCCAAAAATTTAAAACAAATAGAAAATGTAAATGGTCATCGTTCTAAAAAAACATTGTTTGGTACTGCTGCTGTTAGTGATGGTGAATATACACTGCAATCTGTTCCCCGGCTACATTTTCTACATCTTTCTCGGTTAGAGTGCAATGTTACTGAAGAAAATGTTATAAAATTATGCTGCAATCAAGCTAAACATTCCAAAGAGCTCTTTGCGTTGTACGAAGCTAATTTAAAAAGATGCTGATTCTAGTTCATTTCGTTATGTCAACTTTAAGTTAGGTATTCCTGCTAATATCTTCGATTTGGCCTTAGACCCCAAAATTTGGCCCATGCATGTACAATTCAAAAAATTTGTAAATTTTCCCAAGAAGGAGGACAGTTCCCAGGTGAAATAAGTTGCAGCGCTGCAAACCCAGCAAATATCGACATATCTCAAGTAAACTACAATACATCACCATCTGCGTCTAAATTTAGAGTTTATTTCCAAAATGCTGGAGGTATAAGAACAAAATCTCATCAATTATTTTCTTCATCATCACTTCATGAGTTTGACGTAATTGTTATTGTGGAGACTTGGCTGAATCCACATTTCTTCTCAAATGAATTCTTCGATAATTACTATCAAGTATACCGGAAAGACCGACCAACCTCAACAGGTATGGACCGAGGTGGAGGTGTGTTGATAGCTGTAAATTCAAAGTTCAGCAGTAAGCAATGTAAATTATTCAATGATTCTGATGACATCGAGCAAATCTGTGTGTGTGTCAGCTCTAAAGGTCTTAGTTCTAAGGATTTTTATTTTATTGCAAGCTATATAAGACCACGTAGTACAATAGATTTATATTCTGTTCATATTATTAATATAAATTCTTTAATTAGTGAATTGACAACTGATCAGTATCCTTGTGTACTAGGCGATTTCAATCTTGGTGAAATCGACTGGTGCTTTATAGAAAATGAACACACACTAGTTCCGTTCAACACATTCAAAGAAATTGAAAGTTTAGTTGTCGATTCATTATCTTCACTTAATTTATATCAAATTAATCATATAAAAAACTATCTAGGCAGAATACTTGATCTCTTTTTTATAAATAATGATTTAAAATATTGTATAGAATCAGTTCAAGTTCCATTATTAAATAACTCGGTTCACCATATTGCTTTCGAGGTAAATATTGAATTTTATGAATTTGCAAATTTTTCACCTACTGAAGACAGAAGATACAACTTTGTGAATGCCGATTTCATTGCATTAAATAATTTGTACAGTACATTTTAATGGGAAAATATTTTTCAAAATGGTTCCCTTAAGGACATGTACACTATTTTCAAAAGTATTCTTTTTGAAGGTATAGAACTTTTTGTCCCAATTTTAAAGGAAAAAGCATCATTAAAACTGCCATGGCATAACAAAAGACTAAAAAATCTGGAAAATGTAAAAAATAAAGCTTTCAAGCGTTTCAAATTGACGGGGCAAAATGTTCATAGATTTCGTTTCCTTCAGTTAAGAAGAGAATTTGATTTTTTAAATCGCTTTTTATATAAACAATACATTAATTCCACTGAATCTAATATAAGAAAAAATAGTAAATCATTCTGGGTTTTTATAAATTCGAAGCGCAATAATGTGTCTCAGTTTCCACAGTGTATGGAATATGAAAATGAAAAATCGAATGATTTACAATCTTCTACCGACCTTTTTGCAAAATTTTTTAAATCGTCTTACAATAAAGACGTAATCGAGGATCTCAGGTCAAAGTATTCAAATTTCAATGCTGACATTAATTTTTGTCTTCCGCATCTGTCTGTGAATGAAGTCTTAGAGGCTTTATGTGAATTGGATATTTCTAAAAAAGCAGGCTATGATAAAATTCCGCCCCTTCTCTTATCAAAATGCTCCTCATCTATCTGTTTTCCTCTGACACTCCTATATAACAAATCACTCTTGTCAGGAGAGTTTGTGGACGAGTGGAAAATATCATTTATCAACCCTATCTATTAAAGTGGTCCCAAACAATTGATTAAAAATTATAGGCCAATTTCGAAAATTTCAGCTATTCCAAAACTTCTTGAAAAGATTATTACTGATAAATTATATTCATCCGTGAAACAGTTCTTATCGCCTAGTCAACATGGTTTTATTAAAGGTCACTCATCGGCCACAAATCTCGTTCTTTTCACTAATTTTTGTTTAAATGAAATCGAAAAGGGATTCCAAGTAGATGTACTCTATACGGATTTTATTAAGGCTTTTGACCGAGTCCACCACGGTTTACTACTCCATAAACTAAAGTTATTAGGCTGTGAAAGCCATTTTCTTTTATGGCTAGAGTCATACCGCATACCTATCTGATAGAAGTCAAATTGTCAATATTTCTGGGTATTACTCTAATCCTATTAGTGTTGATTCAGGTCTTCCTCAGGGAAGTCACCTTGGTCCATTGCTTTTCCTCATTTTTATTAATGACTTACCTTTAACCTTTCATAAATCTAAATGTTTAATGTATGCTGACGATGTAAAAATTTTTTATCCCATTCAATCTTTAAATGATTGTTTAAGTTTTCAGATGGAAATTGATCTTTTCTTAAAGTGGTGTGAATACAATCACCTTGAGTTAAATTTTTTGAAATGCAAGATTTTTAGTGCAACCAGGTCATTTAACGCTATAAATTATTTATATAATTTCAACCATGAACCACTTTCAAGGGTCGAATTAGTGCAGGATCTTGGTGTGTTTGTAGATTCACAATTGGACTTCAGAGCGCACATAGATTTTGTAGTATTGAAAGGTAATTCAATGCTTGGTTTTATAAGACGAAACTCAAAAGAATTTAGAGACATGTTTACCCTTAAAACCTTATTTAATTCATTAGTTCTCCCTTATCTTGAATATTGTTCTGTTATTTGGAGTCCATTTTATGCGAATGGTGTACAAAGAATAGAACGAATTCAGAAAAGATTTACCAGATTCGCACTTCGTAATCTAAATTGGATTGGTGAAATGCCGAACTATACTTAAAGATGTGCACTTATTGATTTGAAAACGCTCGAAGCTGGAAGAAATACTCAAAGCATAGTATTTATTAAAGATATTTTATGTAATCGTATCGATTCAATTGAATTATTGTCTCTAATAAAGTTCTATGTCCCGGAAAGATTACTTGGGAACAGACGTGTACTTTTTTATGTGTCTAATCATAGAACCAATTATGGTTTAAATGAGCTTATTTCACGATCCTTGACATTGTTTAATTCCGTCTGCAATGAAGTCGACATTGTAGTGAGTAGGGAGCAATTTAAACGGCAAGTACGTGTGTGTGTGTGTGTGCGTGTGTGTGTGTGTGTGTGTGTGTGTGTGTGTGTGTGTGTGTGTGTGTGTGTGTGTGTGTGTGTGTGTGTGTGTGTGTGTGTGTGTGTGTGTGTGTGTGTGTGTGTGTGTGTGTGTGTGTGTGTGTGTGTGTGTGTGTGTGTGTGGGTGTTTTTATGATTTTAATAATGTTTCTTCAAATACGACTTGTTTGTTTTATTGTATATGAAATAAATTATTTTCAATAAAGTTTATTAAAATTTGACTGCTTTAAATTTGGTTTAACTTGACGTGGATTCTTTATTTAATGGAAGAGAACAAACTTTGGTTACAGGACGCTTGTATTCGCCTTGTTCAGTTTTTACTTTTACGACTCGGATTACGTCGTCTGCTCCAGGATAAGTTCCTACAACACGCCCAAGATTCCATTTTGAAGCGGGAAGTCCTTCGTCTTTGATGAGAACGAGATCACAGACTTGGATTTGAGGGTGTAGGCCGTTGCTGTGGACGTGACAGATATTCTGTTTGCCAATGATGCCAAAAGGTTTGTAAATTAAATTGGATATTTTTCCATCGATCTACATAACCCGTTTTTCCTAACGTAAGGTCTGGTTCTGGAACGGTGTGCATTTCTGCTCCGATTAAGAAATGGGCGGGAGTTAGCGCTTGGAAATCATCGGGATTTTCAGTTAGAGGACAAAGAGGACTCGAGTTTGAACACGCTTCGATTTGGGTGGGAAGTGTGGCGAGTTCCTCGAATGTGAGTGTCCCATTTCCGACGATCCTTTTTAAGTGGTGTTTCACACTCTTAACACCAGCTTCCCATAATCCTCCGAAATGGGGAGAAGCTGGGGGAATGAAATTCCATTTTGTTCCGTTGGGTGCTAAAACTGCAGCAACTTCCTTCCAGTCGTGAGTGGCACCATTCAAAAGACGATGAAGTTCTGCTTCAGCTCCTTTGAAGTTTGTTCCACAATCACTGTAGATCTGGCTACATATTCCTCTTATATTATATTCATCTTCGT
This sequence comes from Dasysyrphus tricinctus, assembly GCA_963921185.1. NCBI lineage: Eukaryota > Metazoa > Arthropoda > Insecta > Diptera > Syrphidae > Dasysyrphus > Dasysyrphus tricinctus. The sequence goes on from OY992530.1 coordinate 181,571,713, forward strand.
GCTGCGAATCTGCGGAATGCTGCTAAAAAAGCTTGTGTAGTGAGGTCACTTACTAGGCAAACGAATATTGCCAGATAGCCTTTATAGCATTTCGCACCGCGACCTTTCCATGCTCGAATGCTTATTGGACCAGCATAATCTACACCGGTATGACAGAATGGTCTTGATATTGTTACTCTAGACATTGGCAATTGGCCCATTAACTGATGTGCAGGTTTGGTCCTGTAGCGATAACATATGGTGCATTTGTTGATGTATTGCTTAACAGCGCGCTTAGTTTGGAAAATCCAATATATTTTCCAAATATAACCCATCATCAACTATATACCTCCATAAAGAGTCATTTCGTGGGCGTCCTGAAGAATTTATTCTGTGAAATGATGGTTCGAATCCAGGATAATTGGATATTGTTGGTCATATGGCAAGTTCGCATTTTGTAATCTTCCACCAACGTGAATAACTCCATATGTATCGACGAATGGACATAAAGAAACCATGCCTCTGGATTTTTGAATACCATCAGGAAACATCTCTTGCTGAGCAATTTTCTCTAAGATTTTGAGTGAGTCATTGAGTTCATGTGGTGTAATTGGTCCAATATTCCAATGAGGTATGTAGTTTCCTGAATTTTTTGTAAAACGTGGCATCAGTTCATTGAGTGGATGATACTCTTGTTCGACGTGATGCACTTGTATCGTTTGTGTATCGAATTCCGTTACAAAGTTTTGTGGCTGAACTGGGTACTGGAACTCCCAATCAGTCAGCAAAAATTCAGGCCCATTCCACCAAAGCGTGTTGCTCAGCAAGGCTGATGGAAGAATTCCTCTGGAAACCAGGTCTGCAGGATTGTGTTGCGTAGAAACATGTTTCCAAATATCAACGCAAGTCAGCCGTTGGATCTCTCCTACTCTGTTCCGGACAAAGATATCCCATCGTGTTGGTGAGGCTCTAATCCAAGAAAGCGTAATTGTGGAATCAGTCCATGCAAACGTTGGGATATTTTTGTTTCCTAATACCTCGACGACACGTGATGAAGTAATTTTGAAAACATGACGGCTCCACAAAGTTCCAACCGAGGAAGACTTACAGGTTGTACGGGTGCAACTTTAGATTTGGCGATTATAAGATGCATCTTAACCTGGTCTTTGTCATCCTTGAATCGGAGACGGAGATTCACTACAGGTCCATATACGCCTTCTTGGATGCGTCGCTGAAGCCGTGCAGTTCCACTCGAGAAAGATCTCCATTTGTTTCAACCCACCTTGGTAGTTGAATATTGTTAATTGCCTGCAAGTTCTCATAGAAAACATTCCACTGTTCCAGAAGCGATGGTTCAATTGGTTCATCCCAAGACATTTTTCTTATCCACAGTTGTTGTATAAGCATTTTTGCCTTAATGATAAATGGCGCAATCCATCCCATCGGATCAAAAAAACGTGCTATAGCGGAAAGTATAGACTGTTTTGTTGGCTGTGGTTTTTCCAGAAAAATGTAGTGGAAAGAAAATTGATCGGCCAGAGGAAGCCGATCCGAATCGTCTGACGGCATTGAGAATGATGATTCCCGTTCTTGATCTGAAATTCCCACAAGTAACTCGTCAGCGTTGGAGGTAAACTTCCGTAATTTGAATTGCGGTTTCTAAAGTTGATTTAATTTCTTTTATTTTCTCCCAGCTTCTGAAATCGTGTTAGCTCCGGAAATCAAATCATCAACATACATCTCGTTACGGATCATTGTGTTCGCCAGCTGACTCTGTGGATTAGCTTTAGCCAATTTCTGCAAAGTTCGAATAGTCAAATATGGAGCGGCTGCTGTCCCAAAGGTAACTATGTTTATCCTATAAATTTTGATAGGACCATCAAGTTTACTTCTTCATAAAACAAGTTGATAATTTCTGTCTTGCTCCGCTATCCAGATCTGCCGATACAATTTTTCAATGTCGGCTGTAAATGTATATTTATACAGTCTCCAAAGAAGAATTATATCGGAAATGTTTTGTTGAAGAGCAGGACCTACCATCATAACGTCGTTAAAAGACACCCCGTTGGAAGTTTTGAAAGATGCATCGAACACCAACCTCAATCTTGTTGTTGAACTGCTTTTTTTGATGACGGCGTGGTGTGGAAAGAAATAATGTTTACTATCGGGCAAAGAATCCTTGTCGACCTCGTTCATATGGCCCAACAAAATATGCTCTTCGATACAAGTTGAATACTGTTTACGAAGTTCTTCATTGTCCTTGAGACGCCGCTCTAAACTTTGGAATTGACGTAAAGCACCTTGAAAGGAGTCACCAAAAACAGGAGGTACGTTTCCTTTAAACGGTAGAGCAACTTGATATAGTCCATCAAGTGCATGTTTCGTGTTTTTTATAAAGTGCTCTTCGCATTCAATACCCTCAGGCTTCTGAAATTTCTTAAATGGCGTTTCTTCCACTTCCCAGAATTTTTGAAGCTGAGATTCAACATCTATTGTTTGCATAAAACTTCCGACTGTTTGTGATTGATGTGCAATTGGGGCCTTTCCAAACAAGATCCATCCATGTGATGTTTTCTACAAAACTGGCATCGATGTTTGGATAAAACATCACTGCCTAGTAATGATAGATGATGATTTGTAAAATTCGGGATCGGCCAAGATGAAACCGTTGAGATGATTCCAATTCTCAATACAGAGGCTACGGGTCGGAAGATACCCAGACAGTGATTTAAAGATGAATGTTGCGTTGTTATCGCAAAAGAGGAATACAGTGAAGCCAAAGTAATGTCCACGACTCTTATGCTATGTTTCCACCAAAGGTTTATCTCGGATTAAGCCTAGTTTACAGTTCCCGTGCGCAAAAAGAAATCTATGCAAATATTCTCGCATGTCAAAAATAATTGAGGTGAAATGCAAAATTAATTGTTTGCACGATTGGTTAACAGTTTCATGCAAAAAAAAACCATTGCTGTCATAGAATGTCATGCAAAACAATGAACCGACAATTGTTTAGCATGCGAAAAAAAAGTGGTGAGTAAAATATTTTTTTTGGATCGTCGGCTTACAGTTCAAAAAAAAAAAAAAATATATTCACCTCAAGGCATTATTTGCATGCAAATGGTTTTCGCATCCAAAAATAATTATTTTCCATTTTTAGGCCTAAAGTTTATTAATTTAGGGTAAATTATTGACTCAATGGGTGGCCTAGGCCAAGGCAAACGTTTTTCGCCTTGAATATTACTCAACTCGGTGCACAGAATAGGTGGATAATCGATTTGAAAATTTTGATTTTTTTTTCGCATCGGAACTGTAAACTATGCTTTAAGCCTAGTTTACAGTTCCCGTGCGCAAAAAAAAATTTATGCAAATATTCTCGCATGTCAAAAATAATTGAGGTGAAATGTAAAATTAATTGTTTGCATGATTGGTTTACAGTTTCATGCAAAAAAAAAACTATGCTGTCATGGAATGTCATGCAAAACAATGGACCGGCAATTGATTTGCATGCGAAAAAAAGTGTGGTGAATAAAATATTTTTTTTTTGATGGTCGGTTTATACTTCCGAAAAAAAAATATATTCACCTCAAGGCATTATTTGCATGCAAATGGTTTTCGCATCCAAAAATAATTATTTTCCATTTTTAGGCCTATAGCTTGTCAATTAAGGGTAAATTAATGACTCAATGGGTGGTTTGGGCCAAAGCAAACGTTTTTCGCCTTGAATATTATTCAACATGGTGCGCAGAATAGGTGGAAAGTCGTTTTGAAAATTTGGATTTTTTTTTCGCATGGGAACTGTAAACTATGCTTTAGGTTAAATAAATCTTTTTGGTGTTTCCACCGCACAAAAAGATTTAAAAAAGATTAAATTTGACAGCACCTTCAAAAATGCAAATGGCGTTTCAATTTTGCTTATGAAGTGCGAATGAGACAGAATGTTTGATTCGTGCGAAGCAGGACTGTTTACCTCCGCCAGTTTACCTCCGCCAGTTTACCATCGCCAGTTTTCCACAGCCAGTTTACCTCCGCCAGTTTACCACCGCCAGTTTACCTCTGGACAATTTACCACCGCCACTTTACCACGACCAGTTTACCTCGAGAGCAGGTCAAGTAGTGTATTATTTTGAAACTACCTTCCCTCACTGATGACATGAGCTGTCAGGAATCGTAATTTGAGCAGTGTTTTTGAAAAAAAAAAATATAACTAAAACAAGAACAATTTAAACAAAATAAAGTCTTTTTTCCTTAAAATCGAAGTAAGTCGCTTTTCAAAGCAAAACTCAATGGTTAGAGTTCGAGTTGGGCAAATTATTTTTTTTTTTTTTGTAAATTCATAGTTTTCCACAAGGGAATATATGTACATAAGTCAACTCTTGTAAAAAGGAAATTGTATATTTTATATTCAATTCTTACTGGTTGTGAAGTTTTTTTAAAATTAAATGTTGGCTTTATTTGGTGTTTCATACTACATATATTTTTTTCAGACATGAATAAAACAAAGATTCTACCAAAAACAGAAAGCAAGTGAGACAGCAAATTATCACGTCGATCATTGTTCAAATTGAAGGAAGCCATCGAATATTAAACCCACTTACCGCTTCTGCTACTCAATATGCTGTTGTTTCGAGTAAGTATGTCGTGGAACCTGATATAAAAGGAGTTGAGAATTCCTCCTTTCAACCAAGCTGCTTGGTGCGGTCGAAAATATCGATGCGGACGATACGGAAAACCAATTTTTGGTTCCAGAAGCTGCCAGCGCAGAGAATTGCCGTCCCGCTATGTCCAAATACTTCTTAGAACTTATTACAACCGAGTACTCAATTCTCAATGGCCCATTATCTTCCATCAGAAGTAAGAATAAAAGTATAAATTTATCTCATTTATACTAATACTTTTACTATTTGATTTTATTTATGATCGCCGCCTAGTTAAATCTTTCACTACAAGTGGTAAATCTATCGAAAACCCTACTCAGGAAATTTGGAGTGCTGAACATTTGAAGCCAGTCACGCGGCAAATTGCAACGATTTCCAAAAATGCATCCACCGCCAAACTGATGGCATCATTTGTCTAGTATTAGTCCTTCCATCTAGCAAGATCTAATTAAGTACAAAAGAAGACCCAATTATGGCCAAGGAAGAAAATTAGTTCAAATTTAATTTTAAGTACTCACTGTGCTGAAATATTTTTATTTAACTTAAAACAGTTAATTGTTTCTTGGGTCTAAAATTATTTTAAATATTTCAAATGTTCACTACATGTTCAGATTTTTTGTTTTTCAATTATTATGCTTTATTATATTTGTTAACTAAAGCATTTGTTAAATAAAGGAAACAAAAACAAATTCATAATCTTTTTTCAAAAATTATAAAAGATATGAAAAAATGTTGTATGCACAGAATGTAAAACATACGGAGACCTATATCATACGCATATGAAAAATGTCAAGCTTTGCATAGCTGTTTTTCGACCTATGAGTGAAAATCTAGTAGAAATGTCATTTTATCAGACCGTGGCCGTGACCATATTCACAAAACCATGGTCAAATTCCTAATCGCAACATTTACAAAACAAAACACATGCAAAACAGATATTACAATACAGAATTCGCATTCGCGATGTAAACATTTGCACAAGAAAAAAGAATCTTGCATTTTGGAACAGTCTTCTATCTTTGCAGGGATTTTTATGTTTGCCTTTAGGAACTGCTTGCTTAGCATATTTTGAGTAAAATATGCGTTTAGGAATTCAGCCGGCGATCGGACAAACAATAGCAAGTTGACACCTACAATTATATAATTATATATTGAAGATCAGATCCCATCTATATTTACAAAAAAAAACGCAATCCTCTTTATGTCTTGCAAGGACCATCGAGACGTATCCCTTCTAAACGCCAAAAATAAGATCCTACCCAATGTTTTTATTCTGTTCAAGGGAGCTCTTGGTGCACAGTAAGGATCACGCGGTTGGATTGATTTCGCTTCAGTACCAAATCGAAGCGCGTCGAAATGAGAAATACATTCCAGATTTTGCTTGAATGCATCCCCTAAAACGTCCAAGACCCGAGTGATTTATCTTCCAGTCTCTAAAATGCCTCACTAAAATAGACTGTGGTCTCATGCAAAATTTCCAAGCCCATACTTAGATTTTAGAACTCTCACTGTATTGAAACTGACAAAAAAAGGATAGAGTGCCGAATTCATAGCCTGTCAGAACACAGCCAGGTTCCAAGCTTTTAAATAATTACTAAAAATTACTACTAAATTGAACTCTGTCCGACACGTGACGTGATTTGTCTGTAGGTACGTGACAAGAAATTAAAAAATGGTTTTAAATATAAGGATGTGATTTTGATTTATTTTTTTTTTCTTAGACATTTAAAGGAATAGAATGTTTGCATATAGAACAAGACTTATGTAGAAACTGTTAAATAAAATTAGTATATGACATGTCCAAGTAATGTATCAAAAACTAGACGTTAAATGATAGCATAAAGTAGTTGAATTTGTTCGTACGTGACCATATGGAGTGCTCCATTAGCAATTCAATTCTAGGCGACATTAATCCTCTACCCCCTAATGACCCATTGTACTGGCCAAGGATTAGCTTATCCTCCGGCTAGTTGCAAATGATACGTCTTCGACACGAAAATTCCAGGGGCATACATAGTAGTTGTAACTTAACTACTTTCGAATCCATTCGAAATTTGTTTTAATGCTTATTATAGGTGGTAATATGTATGAAATTGGGATACAATTTATGTGCTTCCGACTTTTTGCCTAGAATCTTCAATTAGCGCTGTTTTATTGCCGTTTATAAGCGCTTTCAAACAATTCAATTGTCGAGCTGAGATTTTGCGAATTCTTACGTTTTTATTGTAGAATCGAATTACATAGTTGGGCCCCTGTTTTTTCTGTGTAGAAGCGACAGAGTAACAATACCAAGCTTCGATACTGATGCTTTATTCATCCAAAGCAACCCTCATCCCTGAAACCAAAATCAATTCAATTAATTTGTTTATTCTTTTTATTATTCTTTGGTTTTTCTTACCGCCCTCCAATGACCATCACTATCACCACGATGAATAACTTTGCAATGTACAAATATTTATGTTGAGTGAACAACATTCTAAGGACATTTTTAATATACTCCGTAGCGATAATAATCATTTTTCGCGTTGAGCTTATTTGTATTATTTATTTTTCGAGGAAGCAAAAGCGGAAAGTATTCATTTTTTTTGACATTTTATAATCGAGGTGAATTTTATTGTTGTTTGTGGTGAAATAAATTCTGAAAAGGACGTGTTCGTTAATAGCCATTTCACACTATCCCACTGAGTATCAAAAAAGTGTGAAGAATCCATGTATAATAGTGTGGAAACAAAATATGAAATTTCATCACACACAACTTGACAGCGCATCCGACACGATTTGACATGTGTTTATACATGAAAATATTTGAAGTGCCTCTACACTATCCCACAAAGTATTAAAACAAGGAATTTCATACGACTGCCAAATTTGTGTGATGAAAATGATTTTCATATTTTGCTTCCACACTTGCATCAAATCAAATCAGTTTCACCAAAACTTCAAACGCCCAAGTGTGATAGAAGGTGTGTTTTTTTCCTTGTCCGAATGGTCTAAGACGAAAAAAAACGACGTCGGGGCTAAGCAATTTACATGTTAAAAGCAACAACAACTAAGAACCCCTTCGGGCTTAGCTAGACCCAGTGAATTTTCAAGTCTCCACTTAATTTTGCGCGGAAAAAGAATGCTCGAAGCATTATTTTTCCGGACAAATTGTGACGTTTTATATATATTTCGCTTTTTATAAACTAAAATCATCTCCCTGTTTCATTCTTTCCATTATTAAGACGTTGTGAGGACGCACGACGGAAAAAAAATATAAAATGCGTACAGAAAATGATGACATGGAATGAGAATAGAATAAATAGAACAGCTGTTTTTAATCAGTCAGTGGCGTCGCCAATGGAAAAGGGTACACAAGAGCCACATTCAGATACGGAAAATATTTTTTTCAATTAAAAAATTAAATTGATTCCTAAACCGAGTTAAATCGAGATGGTTGGAATCAACAAACAGAGTTTTCAAATTTAATTGGATTTTGGGAGCAGTAATAAAATTGTGAACATTTATGATTTTGGCAGGGTTTTTAAGCCATCGACAGCACATCCATCCCTCAATGGAATTTGACCGCTGATGGCTTGAAAGTAAAAAATAAACTATTTTGAACGAAAAATTAATTTGATCCAAATGTCAAACCCTAAATCACTTTTTCCCGGAGAAGTAAGAAACCTTCAAAAATTTCGGAATTTTCAGAAGTTTCTTAACCCATTTACATCGCAGTGATCCTTCAATATAATTTTACAGTTGATGGCTTAACAGAGAAGCTATATTTTGACGGAAAAAGTCTATTTTGATCCAAATGTTACCAAATTGCCCTAGAATCACCCTTTTCCAGAGAAAACAAACTGAAAATTTCAGACCTTTTTAAGGTGTTTTCATCCATCCACATTATATTGTTCTTCATCATGCGCATGCGATCAATTTTTCTTGCTCTGCAAATGCTTTGAAGGAATCTGATTTCCGGTAAAAATGTCAAATTTATGTCAAATGAAAGATATTTTATAATTTTTTAAATTTCTAACTACGCTACTGTTCTCATTTGACTTTTGTTTTTATCTCTACACCTTCAGAATTTGTCTCGAGAAAAAATATGTAGAGATAAAATTTGTCTTTGCTCGATCTGCGTACTAGGCTTCACACGAAGAAACAAGTTGCTCGAGATTTTTTGACGTTTTCTTTTAATCTCCTTGAGCCTGATTACACGATTCGTTTTTTCGTTTTTCGTCCATGATTACACACAACGAAAAAAATCCATACGTGATTTTGACGTTCAAAAAATTCGAGATTTATTTATTGGAAAATAGGCAGTAATAATAATTAAAAGTATTTTTAAATCACTTCTTGTTCAAATTTATACTTATTTAAATATGAAAATCAATTTTAAATCTCATTATTTAAATTTTATAAGCATTCCCCACCTCTACTCATTTGTCAAATCATAAACGTCAAAGTTCAACCAGAAAAAGTCTTGAAATTTTCATACGTGCTTTCGTCTTTCCGTTCCCCCTACGTTTCTACACCCCTCACCCAATGTGTCAAAAAGACGAAACACGTAACGTCCGAAAAAACGAATCGTGTAATCAGGCTCCTTAAGAATCTCTTGTACCTTTCACACGAGGAAACAAATCTCCAGGCAATTTTTTAAATTTCCTTTGAAAGTCTATTGGTTGAACACACCTAAACCTAGATGTGAAAGGAAATGTCAAAAAATCTCCTCAAATCCTCGACCGGGGAGATTCTGTTCGCCCCTCTTTCCTCCTGCCCTTCTCACCCAGGAACTAAAAGTTGCTAGCAACTCAGTTTCCTCGTCTGAAAGGGCACTAAGCCCCGATGTCGTTTTTTTCGTCCGATTCCCCGGACTTGCAAAAAACACACCTAGAATGTGTGATGGTTTTAAAACCGATCCTAAATACTTTCAGGTATAAGCACAATCATGTCAAATCGTGTCGGATGTGATGTCAATTTGTGTGCGATGAAATTTTATATTTTGTTTGCACACTATTATACATGATTTTCTTCACACTTTTTTGACAAGAGTGTTAATATACTCAGCGGGATAGTGTGAAATGGCTATTAAGGCTCCCCCAAACCAACGCGAATCATTCGCCCTCTACGCGCAATCATTCACAATAACACAAAATATGAAAGATACACAATGCTAAACAACAACAAAAAAATGTCGCTAAGAATTCACGTTGCTTTAGGAGAGCCTTTAGGATAGGTTCTAAAACCATGACACATTCATCGCGTTCCAATGTTTATTCGCTATGCTCTCTAGCTATCCCAATAATTTGGCGATAACTTGAGTTGTTGTTGCGTCAGCGGTTATCAGCTGTTTTTTTAACAAGGGATTACAACAACACAAAGCTATCAGGATAACTGAGAATAACTATCGGAACGTGCCCATTCTATCCCACTTGGGCGTTTAGGTTTTGGTGAAGATTTGTTTTGATGCAAGTGTGGAAGCAATATATGAAAATCATTTTCATCACACAAATTTGGCAGTCGTATGAAATTCCTTCCCACTTTAAGGTATGTAGAACTAGAATAGTCGGAAGCCAACTTAAGTGGTCGTACGAAACCGAGCGAAAACAAGAAATTTATATGACGCACACATAATTGCGAAGTGGAACTTTTCGTTTAGTTTTCGTTAACTTTTGCCGTTGGAAGTGAGAGCGCTCAACGACCGCTCTTTCGTAAGTGGGCGAATGCAAAATCAAAATGGTGGAAGCAAACTAACAAGAACTTGGTGCTTGGTGCAAAGTTTTCAACTTTTTTTTTCTGTTTGATGAATGAATGAGTGAAGTCAAAACAATTTTCTTTTAATTAATTTATATCACATAGCATTTTAGTGGTTTTGCAAAATAAATAATTAAAAGCTATCACTCTGCGCTGTGAATAAGTATGAGAAAATAAACATTGAATAAACAATTATTTATTTTTTTTTCACTTCCAACCACTTAAGTGCATTATGGGCCACTTGTGAAATTGAGTTTCGGAAAGCTACTTTTCGGTCGGTTTTGACATAAGCTTCCGACAGCTTCCGCCTTTTCTAGTTCTACCTTTACTCTGACGTGTTTTAAGGCCTGGTGCCCACTCGGCAACTAAGTTGCTCGGAGTTGCCGGCAATTCCGAGCAACTAAAGTTGCTGGCCATCGCCCACTAGGCAACTTCCAAGCAACTTTTTGGAATTTTACATTTGTGTTTTTTTGTATGTTGACTTTTGCCACCATTTTGCTTTTTTTTAGTGCCTGATCACGAATACGACGTCAATAAATAGCAAAATAAATGAATTTAAATGTCTTTACTTGTAAATTTAAGATAATAATTTAAACTCCATTCACCAATGAACAAAAGATCTTCCGTGGAAAAATCGGGTGGTGTAAATGCTGACAAGTTCAGAAAAAAAATTAAATGGCTTTTGGGCCAATTATTGTAAACGAAAAAGAAAAATTAACAATACAAAAATATTCGATTTTATGCTCTAATAATGGAAATGAAGCTTTTTTCGGTCGTTTCTAAATGAAATTGTAACAATCCTAACAAAATTGCCTGACTTTTCTCCCACGTTTTTTTCCGAAATCGATCCAAATGTTTACATGGAACAATCTTTTCAATGAGATGTTTGTCCCACTGATCTCTATAATACACTGGATAGTGTATTCCTTATAATGTATAACAGTTTCTTTGCTTCCATTTGAAGATGACAATTAGGTGGTCGGCTTCATAATTTGACGTCTGAATTACAGAAAAAAAAGTATTTTCCAGATAGGGATGTGCGATATTGAAACAACATCGAAGACCAAACATCGATGTCAATAAATATCGAACCGAAAACATCGATGCTACTTAACATCGATGTTTTTTTCAGGTATTTTTGTTTAAGTTTTTTGTTTGACCAAAGCAAAAAATGCGTCATGCTATGCTCTAATGTATTTTAGATTTCAAAATTTCTGGTGCCAGCATTTTTTCTTAAGTTTTTTTAAAATCGATTTAAGTTTTCATACGAATGAAAAATATGAAGTCATAAGCAAGGTATTTCAACTTTAAACATCGATATTGCAAAATAATGATGCACAGAAGCAGAAGCTCGTGGGCTAAAACCGCGTGTAAGTGCAGGTATCTTTCTAGGCATCAATGATTTTAATGGGTGAAAATCGATGTTAAAATATGTATTTTGCACAATTATATCAACAAATTTAATAAAATCAATATTGCAAGGCAGTTCATGGTGTTAAGCTGTTGTGTGCCCTTTTTGAAATCCGATATTTCAAAATCTTGTTTCACACGAACGTGTGCGCAAGAACTTGCATGGTGTAAACTGCGTGTTTCTGACCATCGATAATTTAAATTCGTGAAAATCAATATTAAATATATGTATTTTGCTGTAATATTTCAAGGAATTTTGTGTAAACTGTTTTCTGTGGCTTTTTAGAATATATCGATATTGCAACACACGAAGTTGTGTGCAAAAACTTGCATTGGTGTAAATTGGGTCTTTCTGAGCATCTATTATTTCAATGCGTGGAAATCGATGCTAAATTTGTATTTTGCAAAATATATCGTCCACAGATTTTATAGAAGAAATATTGCAAGTACATATTCCTTGTGTACACTGTTATCTAACGATATTGCAAGATATTTTTGCTTACAAAAGTGTGTACAAAAACTTGTATGGTTTAAAATGCGTCTTGCTGAGCATCGATGATATTAATGCTTGAATATCGATGTAAAAATATTTCTTTTGCACAAATAAACACAAAACAAATTTGATGGAAGCAAAATTGATATGCACTTCATGTGTAAACTTATATCTGTGCCTTTTTGCACATCGAAAGTTTCGTTGTGGTTCTGAATTTTTAAGTTTGGTTTTGGAGATCCTTTAATGATTTCCTTTTCAAAAAATTCCAAATGTTACAGATGACTTAAAAACTATGAAAGTCACTCCACTCACTAGCAAAATCAATCATTTTCGTACTAACTTTTTGTTTGTTTTTTAGTCCGATGTTTTGGATCTTTACTATCGATATTTTGCAAACATCGATTAAAATCGCTCATCCCTCTTTCCAGATATCTATCTGAAGAAAGGGAAACAGACCATGATATGAAAATATAAACTTTTGTGGAAGTTTGTTTTATTATTTATTATCTTTAAGTTATTCACTGTGTGCATTTGGTATATTTTTTTTAGTATAATTACATAGTGGAATGAGATAAATCATTGCAGTTTGTGAACAGGTTGAGCAAAACAGCTAATGAATAATTATGATGAGGAGGGTGCGATTGCATATTCTGCGTTTTTTTAATGATTTTACCTCCTTGTCACACTCTTTACGTTTGTTATTCCGTTTCATTTACTAATTAGTGAATGAATTTAAATTACGAACACAACAAATGTTAGCAAACAGATCTCGGGGGGTGAAACGAACGGAGAATTGATGTCTGTTTAATGGATTATCTTTGTATTACATGTTATACAGTTATACTGGTATACAAAAAAGTGGTCAGCTTCATAATAAACAATTCTTCAAATGGAAGCAATATTTTTGTATCGATACACTATCCAGTGTTTTATAGAGATCAGTGGTTTGTCCCCTTTCCCTTTCACAGGAGGAAACTGAGTTGCTAGCAACTTTCAGTTCCATGGTGAGAAGGGCAGGAGGAAAGAGGTCGAGTACTTGAAGAGATTTTTTTGACATTTCCTTTGACACCTAGGTTAAGGTGCGTTCAACCAATAAACTTTCAAAGGAAATTTCAAAAAATTGCCTAGAGATTTTGATTCCTCGTGTACGAGAGATTTTTAAGGAAATTAAAAGAAAGCACCAACAAAATCTCCAGCAACTTGTTTCTTCGTGTGAAAGGGGACTTTGTGCTTGTCCTCTCCGTATTTTATTACTGTCCCCCTCACTTCATTCAGATTTACTCACACCATCAAAAAATGGCACTTAATACACGAGAAACCAGAAAAAGTGCGAACAAGAATTAAAACATACTGAAAAAATAGTATGAGTTTGTCAGGAACGTACACGATTTAGTCCTTTGGTCCCCCTCACTTCTATGTATTTTATGCTCTGCCCACTAAAACTTTAAGCACAGCAGGGTCAAAAATTCATTTTTTTTTGTTTTTAATTTTAACTTTCAGCTTATTTATGTTCGATATCTTTGACTTATTTATTTTTAAACAACTTCTTTTGATTTTTTAGAACTGGCACCTCCAAGATCACGAATATGCATTTTATAAGTTGCTAGGGCGCTTAAGTTTAGCCACAAATCAAGTTTAAAGGTGTAGGCTTTGATGCCTCTAGGACGTTTAGGTTAGCCGAAAATCGCGTTTAAAAATAAAAGTTGATATTTCTTATAATGCGATGCATCAATTGAAAGGTGGCACTTCCAAGATTATGAATATGACACTTATAGCGAAATTCATTCAAATTTTAAAGAAATGCTCCCAAAATCATTGATTGAAACTTTCAATAAAACTTATGAAACTTTTTTCAGTAGTTTGATATGCCTGTTTAATCACAACAAAATATTTTTCATTTGACGTTTCCCTTCCCAGAAAACTCTGTGTATTCAGATCGAATCCCTTACCCCATGAGTTAGATCTTCTTGCGTGCTGAGAATTGACCTAGAATTGCTCTTTTTCATGCAACGATACTCTTAAAATAAGAAAAGGGGCATTCTTGACAAAATGTGCATATTTTTTTTGTGAATGAAACTCGGTAGATATTAGTGTAGCCTTAACTACATTGGCCACTTTTTGCAAAACTACAAAAGTAAAAATATTTTTTCCCGCTAGCGCAGTTGTTCTGTGAAAAGGAATATACAAATTCTTTTAAGCTTTCTGCATAATTTTTATAAGGTTTCCAGTTTTGAACACTATCCCAAAATGAGCTTGAAAATGTTCGCTTTTGCACTTTTCGCTTTTTTGGCCAATTTAATTAAGGCTTATTACGAAATTGAAATTACACTACTACTTATTTATTGGCATCGATTTATTACACTTTCAGAGTAAATTTCTGCATTACGAAAGATGCACCCTGTAAACAAAAAAATGCTTCTACATCACATTTCACACTACCTGACCTACTCTCGAGGTAAACTGGCGGAGGTAAAGTGGCGGTGGTAAACTGTCCAGAGGTAGACTGGCGATGGTAAACCGGCGGAGGTAAACTGGCTGTGGTAAACTGGCGGTGGTAAACTGGCAGAGGTAAACCGGCGGAAGAAAAATTGAAACGCCATTTGCATTTTTGAAGGTGCTGTCAAATTTAATCTTTTTTAAATCTTTTTGTAGCTTAATTATTGTTATTATTTATTATTTAAAAAACAAAAAAAAAACAAAGTTTACATGAGATACAATAAGACTTAATCTTTTAAGAAGTATCTAAGCTGAGCATTACAAATTATTATAATAAATTGTAACGGGGCAATAGGATGAAGACCTGGGAATGGGTATTGGGAATTTGAAAGGAAAAGAAAAAGGAACCGGAAAGGGGATTGAGACTGGAAGCGGAAAAGGAAATAAGTTGCATATAATAGGGCACACCAGGGGCCTATATGAAAGGAAATGAAAGAGGATAGGAAAGGGAAGGGTCTGAATGTCCAGTGGAAGTGCAGTGGCATGCTGGCGATGCACGGCTTAGCTCGCCGGATGTAGGGGGGGATCTTGCTCCTCCACTGAACCTCACCTCACTACAAAAAGAATTTCATGCCAAAAAAATTTCGTACTCCCTCGTACGTATGGCTACCACCCTCAGAGTCTCGGTCGGTGTTGATACCGATGGGCCTTCCCTCACCACTCCTGGAATCTGGGGGGCCGCATTCACTTCAGATTCCCCTTAAAAGCTTATCCTTCGCTGCTACGTCACACCTCACCGTTCATATTTTGCTCGTCCGCCACACCCCCTGAAAAATTCAAACCTCTAAACCCTCATATTCAGGCCTCTAAATAAGCCAAGAAAAACATCAGGGTTTGGCGTGGCTTACAATGTTTCATTTAATAAAAAAACTAACTAATTATGTTAAAAATCCTAACAAACCATGAATATACGTATATGTAAGTATTTAAATTCGACAGTGGAAAATTGAATTACAAAAAAAAATTGCTCATACATAGGTCTTCATTAGTATAGAAAAAAACGATAAGAAGACTGATGAACGTATAAAGAAAGGTAAGCAAAGATGAAATAAAGAATTGTTTAAACAACGTATGTTAAAATATGAAAACTAAAAAAAATAATGAAAATTGGTACAATGTGGTTAAATAACAAACGAGACAAATAATAAGTGGAAAAAAAAACAAAGGTAATCAAAATAGCGAAGCAAAGAGGAAAGCTACTTCGTTGGTGGACCTTTCTGTCACACTAGGTGTGGCACGCCTATGGTTTTATAAACGAAAGGGGTGCCCAGCACCTACGCACAACCTGCCGACAATAAAATTTGGGGTCGATCCTAGCCTCGTCCGTCTCCTCCTATCGAAGACCAACTGTCTTGCACCCGATACCTGCCTAAGGAGCGCTCTGTAGGGGGGTTTCGCCTTTGCGGCAATTGTCGTCGCGCTATTACACGGAGGAACCCAGCTTCGACCTGCCGACTTCGTGGCACGACGACCCCTTCACCTTTTTCTTCACCCTTTCAATCACTTACAATACAAATAATACAATTAAAAATAAAGAATATAAAAATGATAATAATAATAAAGAAAAATTTAAATATTTAAAATGCCAACGCTCAAAAAGATAAAATCCTAAAAGTATGCTGCGTTTCGTGATATTCGTTTCCCGTTCGTTTTTTTGGTTCTGATTCCGGCTTTTCTACTTCGGACATGTGTCCGAAAACTTTGTTTCCGAATGTTTTGGTGTTTCTAAATAGGTTGATGTATTGGGAATCGGAATATGATTAAGATATGGAGGTTTCGTTGAGAAATTGGTGGCGCTTGATCTCGTTTATACTACGAGTTTCTTTTTGTGGGGTGCACTCAAATGATGGTTTTGGCTTGGCCTTGTATATTAAGTAATAATCATAAGTAAAATTTGTGTACTTATCTGCTTGTTGCGTGTGGCGTATAATCGTCTTTTATGATGGTTCCTTAGCGGTAACCGTCGGTTGAAATCTCTGCAATTTTTCGTATCGCTAACAAAAAAAATGGCGGCACCGACTTATGCCCTTGGCGATGACCGCCAGCTGCCCTCAACGAAACCTATAGGTAACCGTTAAGGTTTTTATTACCACCGAAAAAAGATTTAAAAACGTTGTTTACACTCACCCCTTTTAATCTTAATTTATTTTTCTCTTATCCCTCGATGATTTTCTCCCCCGAAATAATTTTCAAATTCGCACTAAAAATCCAAAAAAAAACCTACACCGTCACTGTCTGTTCGTATAACTTCACCAAAAATTAGATTACCACCAACAAAAATTTAACGATTATTTTGCAACGACTATGTATGTCCACCACGTTTGACTTTGAATTAACCTATGTTCTTCTTTTCTTAATCGATACCACTACACGTCCTACAAAAAGCAACCAGTATCCCTCTCTTTGGTGGGACCCGTTGGGGTTAACATTATCGTTCTGGCGGAGCCCCCTCTCCACCTAGCCACCCCCTTATAACCATCGAACCCCACACCTGAACTCACCATAATGTGTCCTAATACCACTTCGATAGCTCATCTCTAAACCATATTTCTAATTTTACTATTAAATGTCCTCGAATGGTTTCATTTTTAACGAAACTAACTGGCTGTCAATTCTGTCATATAAAATTGACGACATTCATTAAAAGTCAAAACAAATAGAAAAAAATATTCTCGGCATTTCGGCATGGTTGATATCTGATATGGCCCGCATCTTGTTTTCCCAACAAAAAAAAATATAAAAAAAAAACAATCTCCAAAGGAAAACCGGGATATTATGAGCCGCCAACAACATCACCGTGAGATCCCCGAAAACTTCGTAGAAGTACCGGCACTCCCTCGCTCGGGCGAGGGGTGACGCGAAAGTCCGGGAAAGTAGAGAAGCCCGTCTATGCAACTCCAGCCCACTTTCGAATCCTTCTGAAAAACGTTTGCAATAAGCAGCAACATGCACGAAAGTGGGATCAAATTTTAGTGCCTCTGACCTTCTGCCAATGAATCTCCAATGGCAGTATTCTTCTTCATTTTCAAGCCTCTGCTTAGGAATTCGCGTGTGAAGAATTTGCGAATTCGATCATTTCCACCGTTGGATTGAGACAAAAGGTTGAGCCCCGCATCACTGTTCCAAGGATGGGATCTAAAAAGGTAAATAATCAGGGAGTTACCAGGCCTCTTGCCCTTTTCAAAAGCCCCCTTCGGAGTTTCCCTTTGCACGATCGCCTTGTTTGTAGTGAACAACATTCGCCTATTCGCATTGTGAATTGCCACCTCATTCGAATCGATTCGGCAGTCGTTTTAAACGCTTGCAACCGGTGGTAAACCATCAATTAACGCTGTTCTATTTTCGTTTATATGCGTTTGCCAGTGAATAAGCTTGCTGAGATTTTGTGAACTCGAACATTTTGTACTCGTAGTAACGAGTTACATAGTTGGTGTTTCACCAGCTCCCACTTTAGGCTGCCGCGCCGTAACAAACCTCCGGATTTGGCAGTAGTAGAATTGCCACAAAGACGGTGATAGGCGGCCTACACTAGTCTGAGACGTTGGGGATGAACCCACTTACACCCAGGCCGGGCAAATTGACTCCTAATCTTCTCGTCTCCTTCTTTTTCTTTCCAACTTAGGTCATTCCGCATCTTCGATTGTTTAGGCTTTCTATATATTCCCTTACGTACCACTAAAACTTAGCAACGCATTTGTTACTCCAGGTAGAGTGTCGTTTATTACTCTTCTCAACCCATCTGACTGCAGAGGTTCAATTTTCTATTAGAGGAAAATCTGAATGAGTCATAATGACTTAAATAAAAGTATTTTGTGTGGTATATGTTTTTTTTTTCTTTTTGGATATTGTATATTATGTACCCAGATCTCATTATTCCCTTTTTTTTAAACATTCACTAACACACACAGTGGACTAACAAATATATCACAGTTGGTTAAGTTTTATTGCACGCGGGGTTATTGCACTTTAGGTGTTATAATCGAAGCCGATATGTTGTGGTAGGTACCACGAAGTATCTTTTGAGAAACGCATAAGAGTTTCGACCTACATTGGACCGTCTAACTTCTTGGCCATTGTACCTACTTGCTTTTTATCAAAACTCAACAACACTTTTTCTTTGCTTATCAATGGTGTAAGATAGATGGCAATCCACTTTACTCAATCCATCTGACTTAAGAAAATCACTTTTCAAACATGGAAAATATGATTAAATCATATTGAATTTTGTTAAGTGTTGCGTGTGGTGTAGTATTTTCTCTCCTTCCTGTTGTTATAGGTAGAATATTACACGGACATTTACTAACGCACACAACAGTGGACAGACAAAGAAATCACAGGTTAATTGGGCTTTATTGCACGTCGAGTTATTGCACAAGAAGTAATTGGGCTGCTAGGGAGACCCGGTTGAAGTGGTCGGTGTTATGACCTGTGGCTGGAACTCGTCTAAATTCTCGAGCTACGGGTTTCTTGTTCTTTCTTTGAGTCTCTGTAAACTATTTGAATAATAAGGATCAGCAGGACCGAATTTTTGAACATGTATCATTCCGACAGTTAAAAAAAAAATTATTCTACCTACACAAAAAAAACATCGTAATAATAAATATCTAACATAACAAAACATACCTCAATACACTGAAATATAAAAAAAACTTACGTAAATATTATAAAGATTATACACGAACCAAAGAAAAATTAATAAATAACCTTTTAACATGTAGTATACTATTAACTAATTAAGATAAAAAAACATGAATAAATAACTTTACTATACACTGAAAAAAAAACTAAATAAATAAATAAACAATTGATTATCATATACACTGAACAAAAAAAAAATAAATAAATAATTGTCTACTACAAAAAAAAAAAAAAATAATAAATAAATAATGGACTGATATATTCTATGAAAAACAAATAAATACCAAAAAGTAAATGACTATGAACTACACTGAAAAAATGAAATAATATACCTGACTCTAATATATACTCTGATGAAAGAAAAAAAACTAAATAAATAAGATACTAGAATTTACACTAAAAAAAAAACAAAAATAAATAAATAAAATGACTAGTATAAACTCTGATACAAGAAAATAAATTAATAAATTAACAGATAAAACCATGTTCAAAAATTCGTTTTCACTGGTCAGGAGAGACTGCATAGGCTACATTTATATCACAGATTAGAGGTTTGTAGTACATTTATATCACAGATTTGAGTGTTGTAGTACATTTATATCACAGATTTGAGTGTTGTAGTACATTTATATCACAGTTTAGCGCGGTATTATTGCTTAATATCTTTGGCGTGGAATACTCCGATCGGTTTGCCTGCTAGGTTTTCTAGTTTGTAACTATTTTTCCCTACTGCTTTCACAATTCGGCACTTAACAAACTTTGGACATAACTTTGCTGAAAGATACCTGGATGTGTCGCTTAAAACGAAATTTCGCCTAAACACTTCTTGTCCGGGTAGGTATTTCACATTCCGCGTCCGCATATTATAAGTTTTGGCTCCTTTTTCGTTGGCCTTCAAAATGCTTTCTTTTACTTTTTCTCTGATACACTGCAACCTGTTCTGCCTAGGAAGAGTCAACAGCTCACCATCATCTACCATAATCAGTTTCTGGGACAGCTCATACCCACTACCGTGGGTCATCATATTTACCCCAAATAGGGCAAAATACGGTGACACCCCTGTAGCAGCATGCACCGAACTTCTCAACGCGCCTGCGATATCACTAAGGTGAATATCCCAGTCGCGTTGATCCTCTTTCAGATACGAGCGTATGGCCAGCGTTCTGTTGACCCTTTCCGATGCATTTGACTGCGGCGAATAATTTGCAGTGCGGAAATGTCGAATACCATATTTTTGCAGTAAATTCTGGAACTCTTTAGCCAAGAATTGTTTACCATTATCCGAGTGGATGATCTGTGGTACGCCAAAGGTGTTAAAAATGTCATTTTGCAGGAATTTTATAATACTGCTCGTGTTCGCAGATCTCAAGGGTTCCAAGAATACATATTTTGTCAAATGCTCTAACACCACGAAAACATATGCGTTGCCCACTTTAGATCTTGGGTATGGGCCCAAAAAATCAACATATAATTTTTGAAATGGACGACTAATAGAGAATGTACTACTGATAGGGGGACGAAGAGTTTGACAAGACGATTTACATTGCTTACATATATCACATTTCAGGACGTATTGCCTAATCTGGACGGTCATGTTTGGCCAGTAAAAATGTTGACGGATGCGGTGAAGAGTTTTAGCCACTCCACCGTGAGCCGCTTGTGGTGGATCGTGAGCCTTTGCTATAATCTCTTCAGTTAACTCTGAAGGTACCCACAACCGCCAATTGTGCTCCAATAGCTCTTCATCTCCTAATGGAAGCGACCGTTTGTATACAAAATTGTCCTCTATTTTCAAGTCTGGTAGTTCGTTTTGGTGTGTTTGGATGGTGTTAATCAAAGTTTTATATTCCTCGGACTGAAACTCGTCCGAAGACAGATCTATCAATGGATCGACCGCTGCGATTTCAATACTATCTAAGTGTGCCCGAGAAAGCGTGTCCGGCACGACATTTAGCGTTCCTTTTCGGTGCTCTATGTCGATGGTATAGGATTGCAGCTCAAGGCTCCACCTGGCCAGCCTCCCACTCAAATCTTTCATTGTCATCAACCACTTGAGACTAGAGTGGTCGGTGATGACCGTGAAATCCATACCCTCGACATAGGGCCTGAACTTTTTAATTGCCATCACTGCCGCCATACACTCTTTCTCGGTCACACTATAATTTCTTTGGCAAGAGTTCAACTTTTGTGAAAATAAGAAATCGGGACCTCTTCGTTCCTATCGTTTTTCTGAAAAAGTACTGCTCCTATCCCGGAGTCGGAAGCATCACATTGAACGTAAAACCTTTTTTTAAAATCCGGATGAGTCAATACTGGAGCCGTAGTTAAGGCTCTTTTTAGGTCCTCAAAAGCTTTTATTGCCTCATCCGTCATTTTGAACTTGGCATCCTTCTTCTTCAGGGTGTCTGTGAGAGGTGCGGTCAAGCTAGAAAAGTCTTTGATGAACTTTCTATACCACCCTGCTAGACCAAGTAGCCGGCGGACCTGCCTAGCATTTCGTGGGATTGGAAAATCGACCACTGTCTCGACCTTCGCTGGGTCGGTTTTTATCCTCCCACCACCAACGATAAAACCCAAATATTTTAACTCTTTAAAGCAAAATTTCGACTTTTTAACGTTGATGGTGAGATTGGCTTTCCTCAAACACTCGGCCACCTCCCCCAGCAAGGTGATATGAGTCTCGAAATCTGGCGCGATGATCAACAAGTCGTCTAAATACACAAAAACGTTGTCCCTGAGTCGTGCAGGAATTACCTTATCCATTAAACGACAAAGTCTTTGAGCTGCATTACACAACCCAAATGGCATTACCGTAAACTGGTATAAGGGCCTTCCCGGTACCGCAAATGCAGTTTTTTCTCTACTCTCCTTTTCCAACGGTATTTGCCAGAATGCTTCCTTTAAATCTACACTACTTATAAAGTAGGTATTAAGTAGACGACTGATAAGCCCCTCGATATGAGGCAGAGGGTTAGCGTCCTTTTTGTTTAACGCGTTGACCTTACGAGAATCCAGGCAAAAACGATACTTGATAGTATTGTTTTCACCTGGCTTCTTAATAAGTACAACAAGCGAGCACCAAGGACTCTCGCTCTCCTCTATAACGCCGAACTTAAGCATTCGGTCTATTTCCTGGTACAAAAGGGCTTGTACCGCTGGCGAAACAGGGTAGTGGCGCTGCTTAACAGGCTCCGCGTTTCCGGTATCGATAACATGTTCCATTAACGTTGTTTTTCCGAGACCGTGTCGGTCATAATCAAGAAATTTCTGCTTGACCACCTCTAACGCAGATCGCTGATCCGAAGTTAGTTCGTGAGCGTTCGACAAATCCGCTTCCGCCTCCGGAACAGAAACAGAACTTATTATGTTTGGCGCTATCTTGAACTCCTTCCAAAAATCTACCCCCAAGTATAACTCTTGTTCTAAATTTGGGACCAGATAGAAGGTAATAACATGGGTTTGACCTTTAAACGTTACTTCCGTCTGAACTTTTCCAGTAATGGTCTGGTTTTTTCCATCGGCAGTTGTTACACCAGCCTTATAGGAGAAAATTTCCATTTTTGACTCCCTGACGAATTCCTCACACCCTTTCCCCAAAATACTTATCTGGTATCTAAAGACCGAAGATTTCTTTGCCAGCAATCCCCACTTTCGCATAGGGTCTGGGATCTGTTGTGATATCTAATACTGTAGACGATATATTTTTCCTCATTTCCTTTCTAATCTTGTATCTATTTCTCGTTTTAAAAATTTTCTTTGTTACTGCCCTATGACTCCCATTAAAAATTCTATCTCTTGCTAATTTATACTCTTTTAATCTAATATGTAGTGGCTTAATTTCAAATATTTTTTTATTTTCTTCACAGGATTAATCTTCACGTGACAAAATTCGAATTTTTAACTTTCTATTTGGACTCTCTACGTCTCTTTTGGTTGCAACGGGGGTGTTTGGGTGGAACACGACTCCCCCCTCGCTGTCGCATTCCGAGACCGGTTTTCCGGGTTGCACCGGTGACATTTGGGTGTAATAAACCCATCCTGGCCGCAGCGATAGCAAAATATGCTTTTCGAGGAGGACGGACAATCCATGAACGTATGACCACGAAGCTTGCAGTTCCAGCACGTCATGGAACTCGGATCCGTGGTACCACGGGAAGCCTTTGGCCTAGCACCTGTGTGCTGAAATGCCGCAAGGTGGTCGTCCCCGAGATACGCCTCCTCACAATCCAGCTCGTTCGCCATGTACCGACCAGGTGGTCGTTGGTGAACGAAAGCCTCTCGATCTTTGTAAGGGAACGCATACTCGGCTTCCTTGCATGCCATCCGCAGCTGGTCCAGCGTAAAGATTGGTTAGGGGTATACCAACCGACTAATCCTATCATTTAGGTTACGCTTCAGGATCCGTACGAGATCCAACTCTGGAATGGGAACCCTGAGTTGAGATCTGCGCTTGTTTACTGCCGCGAAAAAATCGTCACTGGACTCTCTGACGCCTTGCTTGCGGTCTGACACTTCCCTCATAATCTCGTAATCGGACTTCGAGTTCCGATATTGGCGCATTAATGCGTCCCGAAGCATTGGCCAATCGGGGCGATAACTGGACCGCTGAAACTGTCAGTACCAATCATGCGCGGCGCCAGAAAGCAGGAGGTGAAAATCTCTCAGGATTTCCGTCCATGGACACGCATACTGAGCCTGAAGCGTTTCCAGTCTGAAGACGAAATCCTCCACGGTGAGTACATCCAACTTCCCATCAAACTTTAGACCCCATTTATCAATTTTGATAGGATTTCTTACGTTTGTAGGTACGAACGCGAGAGGGTGCTGGAGGTACGCACCGGAAGAATTTCGACTCTGACCATCATGATGGATGTTCGGTCGGTATCCCCCACCATCTGACCTACTTTCCCAGTTAGGCCTCGGTTGAGTATTTCCGTTGGAATTACCTACCGGTACGAAGGGTCTGGCTCCGGAATCCAGCTGCGAATGACGGAAAGGTAGGGAATTGGCTTGTTGGCTCGAATCGACCCCTACTCCTGCGCTCACAATCGGGGTTTTGCCCCTGCTTCCCTGAGGTAGTGTCGCGTGAGTATCTTTATCCCTCAATTCAACAAAGTTTCTCTTTATTTCTAATTTTAGGGCCTCAGACAATTCTCCCTTAAGCGAGCTCGTGAAGCGCTCGCAAGCATTGACTACTGCGACATTTATCGCCGCGATAAGCTCCGCGGATATGCCTAAATTGGTGCGATTCGGCTCACTCTCATTCGGAATCGTAAGTTGTTCACCATCTGTGGCATTCCCCGAACCCCGATTTCCTTGACCTGTCGTCGTTATTTCTATCGGGTCCGATGGTTGTTCGCCCTTCATCCTACCTCCCGCCTCAGTCAAGTTGCTATACGCAGGGGACTCGAGGGATTGCGTTGAGCTTCCATGGTGACTTCCGGCAGCTGGAAGTTGGGGTGGAGGAACCGAAAACAACGGGGGGGCTTCTAAATTGCTTCCTGGCTCTTTGGTTGGAGAACGTGTGACAGGCATGATGATTTGATTTATAATTTTGCTATAGTGAGAACGTGTGACTGTTCGATTCTCTCGATATACAATTTTGCTAATTTCTTTTTTCTTTTCAGGGTTCATTACCTCACACACCGAGCTGGGCTATCATTTACTTTCCTGGACTCGAAATGAAAGAGATAACGAAACTTAAAACCTCAAAGATCAATCTATCTATAACCTATCTTAACTACCTACATATGTGTAATCTTATCTATAATTGTATACTATATTCTTTTTTTGATTTATTTTTCTGTTTTGTTATTTTTTTTTTTTTATTTAATTTTTAAATGTTTGTATTCTATCCTATGTCTATATAATGCTAAACTTACTACTATTACTATAGCTATAAGTATCCTAAATCTAAAATTTACCTAGAAACTCTAATTTTAAATTTTGCTTACAACCTAAAATTCTAACAACTAAATATGAACCTATGTAGTAGCCTAACTATAACTATAAGTATTCTAAATCTAAAATTTACTTAGAAACTATAATTTTAAATTTTGCTTACAACCTACAGTTCTAACAACTAAATATGAACCTAAGTAGTAGCCTATGATGAATAAATTAAAACAAAATGCAACTGCTAACGCGTTTTTGAATGAGATTGGATAAGCTTTGATTGCTTATAATTTTTCTTCTAATCATCTCTTTTTACACTTCACGACCAACCAAAAACTATTCTACTGTAAAACGAAAACTACTAACACCTTCTGTAGACCTTTCACGTTTTTACCTTCTCTTAATAAACGATAACTTTGAAAATTTTCAGTTTTTTTTTTTTTTAAAATCTGCTAAATAATTATAATTTTGAATGTAATTTGTTTAACTTTTTCATATCTTGCGGGGGTGTTTTAGACAGCAATGAACGGTGGCGTTTTTGTCCTCCCTGAGGATGTGACGTTGCAGCGAATTACTTTCATAAACATCCTCTAAGGTTGGCAGCCAAATAAAAAAAAAAACATAAATACACAAATGTTACATTCGTTGTTGCCATCAGAACTGGAAATCTTCGTCGCTATTGATCGGGCTTTCTCAAGAGCTATCCCAATCAAGACTTACGTTTCTTTCCACCTCTGACTGCAGCAACCAATGTAAGCTTTACACAGGACATTAATGACACTCGCTTCCAAGTTCAACTTCTCGTCGCAATTTGATAGGTACGTCTTAAACCTTCCATTCAAAGACATACGAGAAGCTTTACCCGGAAGCGGTTGCCATTACACACATAGTGGTTTATTTCTAGTTGTTTCCACTGACACCCTCGAAACTCCTTATCGCATTTGCTTTCCTGAACAAGACTTATAAGTTGTTTCGATAATGTCAGTGGCAACCCTCAGAAATAACCTGGACAACGGACAACTGACAAAAATCGAGCTCTTACGTCTGGGCGCCATTTGTAACGGGGCAATAGGATGAAGACCTGGGAATGGGTATTGGGAATTTGAAAGGAAAAGAAAAAGGAACCGGAAAGGGGATTGAGACTGGAAGTGGAAAAGGAAATAAGTTGCATATAATAGGGCATACCAGGGGCCTATATGAAACGAAATGAAAGAGGATAGGAAAGGGAAGGGTCTGAATGTCCAGTGGAAGTGCAGTGGCATGCTGGCGACGCACGGCTTAGCTCGCCGGATGTAGGGGGGGATCTTGCTCTTCCAATGAACCTCACCTCGCTACAAAAAGAATTTCATGCCAAAAAAATTTCGTACTCCCTCGTACGTATGGCTACCACCCTCAGAGTCTCGGTCGGTGTTGATACCGATGGGCCTTCCCTCACCACTCCTGGAATCTGGGGGGCCGCATTCACTTCAGATTCCCCTTAAAAGCTTATCCTTCGCTGCTACGTCACACCTCACCGTTCATATTTTGCTCGTCCGCCACACCCACTGAAAAATTCAAACCTCTAAACCCTCATATTCAGGCCTCTAAATAAGCCAAGAAAAACATCAGGGTTTGGCGTGGCTTACAATGTTTCATTTAATAAAAAAACTAACTACTTATGTTTAAAATCCTAACAAACCATGAATATACGTATATGTAAGTATTTAAATTCGACAGTGGAAAATTGAATAGCAAAAAAAAATTGCTCATACATAGGTCTTCATTAGTATAGAAAAAAAACGATAAGAAGACTGATGAACGTATAAAGAAAGGTAAGCAAAGATGAAATAAAGAATTGTTTAAACAACGTATTGTAATGACTTTCAAAATTTGAACTATAATGACTCCGAAAAGCAAACAAACGAACACAATAAAGTCACAGTGCAAACATACCCTTATTAGTTATAATTATAGCAACTCTCAAACGAAAGAAGCGCCATCTGCCGGATTATAGCAGATTTACCAGCTGTCAAATAAAAGCTTTTGGAAGGGAAATTATTGGGAAATTTCCCCTACGGAAAGTTCTGGAAGCAGAGACGAGAACCTTCCACCACTTTCCAGAGTTTGGAAAACAAGTATAAAAGGCACATGTTTGAACGGCAGCGACACAGTTTGTTTTTAATCGTGAATGAATAAAGTTGGTTGTAATAAAAGTGAAAAGTAAAGTTTGTGAATTAATTCAGTGGTGAATAATAAATTGTTTGTTTGTAGTAAGAAAAGTAAAGTGTTTTATTTTGCGAAATAAATAAGTGGACGTTTTGAATAAAGTAAATAAGTTTTATTAACGAACCTGAGAAAATATTACATTGGTGTCAGAAGTGGGATAAAACTTATTTTATCTGTGCACTCAGTAGATTTATTGTGTGGAAAGTGAAAAAAAAGACAATGGGTAAATCTTTGAATGATTTAAATTTAGTGGAACTGAAGGCAGAACTGAATAAGCGAGATCTTCCTACTGCTGGAACAAAGAATGATCTTATAATTCGTCTGCAAGAAGATTTAAGAAGATGTGGAAAAAATCCGGACACGTTTATATTCGACATTGAAATGGAAGAACAGCAAGAACAAGTAAGTACATCGGGCATGACCAATATGCTGTCTCAGCTGCTCGCAAAATTTGAAGAACAAAAGAATCTTCTAGAACAGCAAAGCCAAGAACAACGTAGTGAACAAAAGAATCTTCTCGAACGTTTCGAACAGCAAAGCCTAAAGCAAAAGAATCTTCTAGAACAACAAAGCCAAGAACAACGTAGTGAACAAAAGAATCTTCTCGAACGTTTCGAACAGCAAAGCCTAGAGCAGAAGAATCTTCTAGAACAACAAGGCCAATAACAAAAAAATCTTCGGAATCTTCTCGAAGTTAAATTAGATGCCTTTGACAACAGAATTGTTGCCCTTGACGAGCGTGTCGATAAACAATTCTCGACTGTTGAAGCAAAGTTTGAAAAGGTAGAAGATAAAATCGAATCCATTACCAAGGAATTGGACAAAGTAAGGAAAATGAAGGTTCGAGAAAGTTCTGGTGACTGTCCAAGGAGAAAGGAGATGCATCCACCAACCTTCGATGGACAAACTTCTTGGTCAATCTACAAGAAGCAGTTTGAGGCAGCTGCAGCAACGAACGGCTGGGACGACGAAGACAAATATATAGCTCTGACGCTTGCTCTTAGAGGAACTGCTGCTGAGCTGCTGCAAAACATACCAGCAGAAAAGAATGGCAACTTCAGCGCTCTTGTTCAGGCCATTGACAAACGCTTTGGAGATGGCCATATGCAAGAAGTCTTTCGTGTTCAACTCAATACAAGAGTCCAGAAAAGGGGAGAAACTCTGCAACAGCTTCAAGCAGACATCGAACGATTGGCGCATCTGGCATATCCAGCTGCAGGAGATGAAATCATTAACCAATTCGCAACAGAAGCCTTTGTTCGTGCTGTTTCTGACATCAACCTTCAGCGAGCAATTCGAACGGCTGGAAAACGCACGCTCCCTGAAGCATTAGCGTTCGCCCTGACTATGGAAGCAGCAGAACAGGCTTCTCAAGGAGTTCATCGGGTAAGAGAAATAGAAATTGAGGAGTGTTCTTGCCAGAGAACTGCATTCCAAAGGAACCAGCGAGATGGACCTGCTCGATGCTGGAACTGTAACAAAACCGGACATCTTCAACGCCAGTGCAGATTGCCACCTAGAAGACCTGCATGTCAACATTGTGGAAGCAGAAACAGCAACAACAACAATGTCAATACTCCTACTCGGCCCGTTTCTCAACCGGGAAACGAGTAAGAACCAACTTCGAGGGGCAGAAGCTGGTTTCTGGTATCGATGGCCCCAGAACCACCATCCAGGTCTCACAGACGAAACGAAACAACAAAAGTCTGACTGTGGAGGCAACACTAAACGGCAAAAAGCAAGTGGCTACGATCGACACCGGTGCCACTGCCTCCATTGTTCGAAAGGACTTGGTGAAGATGACATGGCTGCATAACACCAACACTTACCGCCTGAAAACTGCAACAGGAGAGGCAGCCAGAGTTTACGGGGAAGTTCGTCTTACAATCCGTTTAGCAGAACTGGAGTTTTCACATCTGTTTCTGTTAGCAGATATATGTGACGAGTGCGTCGTTGGAATAGACACGGAGTAATTCTCGACATCGGGAAGCAAGTTCTCAAGTACCGAAATGTGGAGATTCCTATGGTTTACGGCAATGAAAACTCATCAACTCTCAGGACTGTCATAAAAGAAGATATATGCCTGCCGCCTTCCTCAGAAGTGTTCGTTTGGACGAAAATAAAAGGTGATTTGGGTAGCCATCGATACCTAATGGTGGAACCAGACTCTGAACAGTCTTCCCAAAACATCATCCTAGGGAAGACCCTTGTGGCACCAAAGAACAACATGGTACCCGTACGGATACTTAACATCAAACCGTACGAAGTTAAGCTAAGAAAAGGAGAAATTGTTGGAAAGTGTGAATCTGTCTCCGCAATAACTACGATCACAAAAGCTGACGCACAAAAATCTGTGGACCCCGGGAAAGTGAACTCTATGAAGGCAAAAATTCTGAAGTCATCCAAATTAACTGAACGTCAGCTAAGTGTTGCTGGAAGCCTCCTTCACGAGTACGGTGATATACTCTCTTCACCCAGTGGGCAGTTTGGTCGAACACAACTGGTGCAGCATCGAATCGAAACAGGAGACGCGAGACCTATTCGACAACCAGCAAGACGTCTCCCATTAGCCAAACAAGACGAAGTTGAACAGATGATATCGACAATGAAGCGAGATGGGCTAATCGAAAACTCTAAAAGTCCTTGGGCATCCCCAGTTGTTCTTGTCAAAAAGAAGGACGGAAGTACTCGATTCTGTGTAGACTATCGGAGGCTGAACGATGTGACAAAGAAAGACAGCTACCCTCTGCCAAGAATCAGCGATACTCTGGATGCGATGGAAGGAGCTGAATGGTTCTCAACATTGGACTTGAAGAGTGGTTACTGGCAGGTAGAAATCCATCCAGAAGATCGAGAAAAGACGGCTTTCTCTACAGGAAATGGTCTGTGGCAATTTCAAGTGATGCCTTTTGGACTATGCAACGCTCCGGCAACATTTGAGCGTTTGATGGAGTGCGTTTTACAAGGACTTACTTGGAAATCTTGCCTAG
This sequence comes from Dasysyrphus tricinctus, assembly GCA_963921185.1. Classification (NCBI taxonomy): domain Eukaryota; kingdom Metazoa; phylum Arthropoda; class Insecta; order Diptera; family Syrphidae; genus Dasysyrphus; species Dasysyrphus tricinctus. Next base: position 181,602,210 of record OY992530.1, read on the forward strand.
TATATTTGGACGATGTCATCGTTTATGGTAAGACATTTGATGAGCATTGTGGAAACCTTAAGGCCGTGTTCCAGAGGCTTCGAGAAGCAAACTTGAAATTAAATTCAGACAAGTGCGAATTTTTCAAGTCTGAGGTAAAATATTTGGGACATATCATCTCTTCTCAAGGAGTGAAGACTGATCCTGAAAAAGTTGACACCGTAAAGAATTGGCCAACACCACAGGATAAACATCAACTCCGAAGCTTTCTTGGTCTAGCCACGTACTATCGACGATTTGTGAAGGATTTTGCTGGAATCGCGAAAAGTTTGCACCAGCTAACAGAGAAAGGCAAACCGTTCAAATGGTCAAGCGAGTGCGAGAAAAGCTTCCGGGAACTTAAGCAGCGCCTATGCAATACACCAGTTTTGGCCTATCCGATACCAGGGAAACCTTTCATCATCGACGCTGACGCAAGTAACGTAGGAATTGGTGCCGTACTATCACAAGTCCACGAAGGAGAAGAGAAGGTCGTTGCCTATTACAGCAAGGTGCTCTCAAAGCCAGAAAGAAATTACTGTGTGACCAGAAGAGAACTTCTAGCTCTAGTATCGGCAACAAAACACTACATCTATGGACAGAAGTTCCTTCTTCGAACAGATCATGGCGCACTTAATTGGCTGTTGAACTTCAAAAATCCAGAAGGTCAAGTGGCAAGATGGATAGAGAGATTGCAGACATATGACTGCCAGATCCAACATCGAAGAGGAAGGTTGCACTCAAATGCAGATGCTTTATCTCGGAGACCATGCAAACCGGACTGCAAGCACTGCACACGTCAAGAAGAGAAGGAGTTTGCTTCCATCCAGCGATTAAGAGCCGATCCCATTTACGGTTGGAGTAATGAAGAAATAAGAGCTGCCCAACAAGAAGACTCCGATATTGAACCCATTCTTGCATGGAAGGAACACCAAGAGAAACCAGAATGGGGTGACATCTCCGATAGAAGTCCAACTCTTAAAGCATATTGGGCACAATGGGACTCGCTTCATGTACAAGAAGGAGTACTAAGACGTAAATGGGAGTCCACAGACGGCAAATCATATGTGATGCAGCTAGTCGTACCCCGTTCCAAAGTTAATGACGTTCTGCAAGAGATGCATGATGGAGCTTCCGGAGGACATTTAGGTGTCAATAAGACACTGGAAAGGGTAAGGCAGCGATTCTACTGGCTACACGCAAGAGAAGACGTCGAAAAATGGTGCCGAAAATGTGATACTTGTGCTGCAAGCAAGGGACCAGGCAGAAAAGTCCAGAGTAGGATGCAGCAGTATAATGTGGGCACGCCTTTCGAAAGAATTGCAATAGACGTTGCAGGCCCTTTTCCAGAAACCAGAAGCGGAAACCGATACATCCTGGTAGTATTGGACTACTTCAGCAAGTGGCCTGAGGCATTTGCCATCCCAAATCAGGAAACCAAAACAGTCGCGGATCAGATTGTTTTCAACTGGGTAAGCAGGTTTGGTGTACCTATGGAACTCCATTTAGATCAAGGTAGGAACTTCGAGTCCAAAATCTTTCAGGAAGTTTGTACACTCCTTGGCATTAAGAAGACGAGGACAACACCGCTTCACCCACAATCTGATGGGATGGTTGAACGATTCAACCGGACCCTTAAAGAACACCTTTCCAAAGTTGTAAGCGACAACCAACGAGACTGGGATCGGCATATTCCGTTATTCTTGATGGCCTATCGAAGTGCGGTACATAGCTCAACAGGACATACACCATCAGAAATCCTGCTCGGGAGCACAATACGACTACCAAGTGAAATCAAATTAGGATGTTCTGCAAATGAGCCACAAGGAATAGACGACTACGAGGACAACCTCAAAGAAAAGCTAGTTGAGATCCACGAAAGGACAAGAGCAAATATAAAGCTATCAAGTGACCGGATGAAAACACGGTATGATACAAAAGCAACAACAACAGGATTCCAAGCGGGAGACCTTGTGTGGTTTTATAATCCCCACCGTCGGAAGGGACTTTCACCGAAGCTTCAACAAAATTGGGAAGGCCCTTACACTGTAGTAGCACGAATAAACGATGTCGTCTACCGCATTCAAAGAGGATTAAGGGGCAAACTAAAAGTAGTTCACAGCGACCGTTTACATCGTTATAATGGTGAAGGAAGTGATGGATTTGCTCGGGACGATCAATCCTAAGAGGGGGGCAGTGTAATGACTTTCCAAATTTGAACTATAATGACTCCGAAAAGCAAACAAACGGACACAATAAAGCTTACGGTCACAGTGCAAACTTACCCTTATTAGCTATAATTATAGCAACTCTCAAACGAAAGAAGCGCCATCTGCCGGATTATAGCAGATTTACCAGCTGTCAAATAAAAGCTTTTGGAAGGGAAATTATTGGGAAATTTCCCCTACGGAAAGTTCTGGAAGCAGAGACGAGAACCTTCCACCACTTTCCAGAGTTTGGAAAACAAGTATAAAAGGCACATGTTTGAACGGCAGCGACACAGTTTGTTTTTAATCGTGAATGAATAAAGTTGGTTGTAATAAAAGTGAAAAGTAAAGTTTGTGAATTAATTCAGTGGTGAATAATAAATTGTTTGTTTGTAGTAAGAAAAGTAAAGTGTTTTATTTTGCGAAATAAATAAGTGGACGTTTTGAATAAAGTAAATAAGTTTTATTAACGAACCTGAGAAAATATTACAGTATGTTAAAATATGAAAACTAAAAAAAATAATGAAAATTGGTACAATGTGGTTAAATAACAAACGAGACAAATAATAAGTGGAAAAAAAAAACAAAGGTAATCAAAATAGCGAAGCAAAGAGGAAAGCTACTTCGTTGGTGGACCTTTCTGCCACACTAGGTGTGGCACGCCTATGGTTTTATAAACAAAAGGGGTGCCCACCACCTACGCACAACCTGCCGACAATAAAATTTGGGGTCGATCCTAGCCTCGTCCGTCTCCTCCTATCGAAGACCAACTGTCTTGCACCCGATACCTGCCTAAAGAGCGCTCTGTAGGGGGGTTTCGCCTTTGCGGCAATTGTCGTCGCGCTATTACACGGAGGAACCCAGCTTCGACCTGCCGACTTCGTGGCACGACGACCCCTTCACCTTTTTCTTCACCCTTTCAATCACTTACAATACAAATAATACAATTAAAAATAAAGAATATAAAAATGATAATAATAATAAAGAAAAATTTAAATATTTAAAATGCCAACGCTCAAAAAGATAAAATCCTAAAAGTATGCTGCGTTTCGTGATATTCGTTTCCTGTTCGTTTTTTTGGTTCTGATTCCGGCTTTTCTACTTCGGACATGTGTCCGAAAACTTTGTTTCCGAATGTTTTGGTGTTTCTAAATAGGTTGATGTATTGGGAATCGGAATATGATTAAGATATGGAGGTTTCGTTGAGAAATTGGTGGCGCTTGATCTCGTTTATACTACGAGTTTCTTTTTGTGGGGTGCACTCAAATGATGGTTTTGGCTTGGCCTTGTATATTAAGTAATAATCATAAGTAAAATTTGTGTACTTATCTGCTTGTTGCGTGTGGCGTATAATCGTCTTTTATGATGGTTCCTTAGCGGTAACCGTCGGTTGAAATCTCTGCAATTTTTCGTATCGCTAACAAAAAAAATGGCGGCACCGACTTATGCCCTTGGCGATGACCGCCAGCTGCCCTCAACGAAACCTATAGGTAACCGTTAAGGTTTTTATTACCACCGAAAAAAGATTTAAAAACGTTGTTTACACTCACCCCTTTTAATCTTAATTTATTTTTCTCTTATCCCTCGATGATTTTCTCCCCCGAAATAATTTTCAAATTCGCACTAAAAATCCAAAAAAAAACCTACACCGTCACTGTCTGTTCGTATAACTTCACCAAAAATTAGATTACCACCAACAAAAATTTAACGATTATTTTGCAACGACTATGTATGTCCACCACGTTTGACTTTGAATTAACCTATGTTCTTCTTTTCTTAATCGATACCACTACACGTCCTACAAAAAGCAACCAGTATCCCTCTCTTTGGTGGGACCCTTTGGGGTTAACATTATCGTTCTGGCGGAGCCCCCTCTCCACCTAGCCACCCCCTTATAACCATCGAACCCCACACCTGAACTCACCATAATGTGTCCTAATACCACTTCGATAGCTCATCTCTAAACCATATTTCTAATTTTACTATTAAATGTCCTCGAATGGTTTCATTTTTAACGAAACTAACTGGCTGTCAATTCTGTCATATAAAATTGACGACATTCATTAAAAGTCAAAACAAATAGAAAAAAATATTCTCGGCATTTCGGCATGGTTGATATCTGATATGGCCCGCATCTTGTTTTCCCAACAAAAAAAAATATAAAAAAAAAACAATCTCCAAAGGAAAACCGGGATATTATGAGCCGCCAACAACATCACCGTGAGATTCCCCGAAAACTCCGTAGAAGTACCGGCACTCCCTCGCTCGGGCGAGGCGTGACGCGAAAGTCAGGGAAAGTAGAGAAGCCCGTCTATGCAACTCCAGCCCACTTTCGAATCCTTCTGAAAAACGTTTGCAATGAGCAGCAACATGCACGAAAGTGGGATCAAATTTTAGTGCCTCTGACCTTCTGCCAATGAATCTCCAATGGCAGTATTCTTCTTCATTTTCAAGCCTCTGCTTAGGAATTCACGAGTGAAGAATTTGCGAATTCGATCATTTCCACCGTTGGATTGAGACAAAAGGTTGAGCCCCGCATCACTGTTCCAAGGATGGGATCTAAAAAGGTAAATAATCAGGGAGTTACCAGGCCTCTTGCCCTTTTCAAAAGCCCCCTTCGGAGTTTCCCTTTGCACGATCGCCTTGTTTGTAGTGAACAACATTCACCTATTCGCATTGCGAATTGCCACCTCATTTGAATCGATTCGGCAGTCGTTTTAAACGCTTGCAACCGGTGGTAAACACGTTTGAAAGCAGGATCGAAATCTTTGTGCTTTCGACTTTTTGTCACCGTATCCTCAATTAACGCTGTTCTATTTTCGTTTATATGCGTTTGCCAGTGAAAAAGCTTGCTGAGATTTTGTGAACTCGAACATTTTGTACTCGTAGTAACGAGTTACATAGTTGGTGTCTCACCAGCTCCCTTTTTAGGCTGCCATAACAAAATAAAAAGTTAAATTTAAATGCATAAAGATATAAAATATAAAATATAAAATATCAAAAACGAATCACTTAATTCTTCAAATTAACAAAGCTTATATAAATAAAAAAAAATAAAAAAAATAAACTTTAATAACAATAATAGAATAACAATTAAATAATAATATAACATTACTTAAATAACAATAATAGAATAACAATTAAATAATAATATAACATTACTTAAATAAGAAAACTAAACATACATTTAATTTTTTAAGGTGTGAGAGTAGCTTTAGCTGAAATGTTGATTTATTGACAATCACTTGTAACTCCATAGGGAGAGTATTCCAAATTCAAATCGCAGAAACATAGAAAGATCTCTCTGCAATTGTATGTGAGTAGCGCGTTAAAATGAGCTTAAGGCCCCTACGTGACTGCGCAAACTGCAGTGTGTCATATAAATATTCCGGGCACCTGCCATGGATCATATTATGAAGTTTAAGAATATTTCTAAACTTATAATAACTATCAAATGGGATTCCCAGAATCGATGTATTAAGATGGGAGACACTAATATACCTAGGTTTGTTGTAAATAAAACGTAAACAATCATTGAAGGCAACATTTAACTTACGCTTGCACTCCGAATCTAGACAAGGATACACTGAACAGTTAAACGTGAAAAAGGGCATTAAAAGAGTTTTAACTAAGCGCATTTTCACATCAGGTAAGAGCAAACGGGAAGAGTATCTTAGACCTCGAAGACCTCCATATATTTTTCTTATAGCGACGGAGACCGCATCACAACAACTAAGAGAGTTATTTAAGGTAAAGTCCAAATAGATAACTTAATCTAAGTAGGGAATTATATCTCCGCCGAGATCAATTGGGGACAAATCTGCGGAATGCATTACATTTTTGGAACAAATCATAGAAATGGTCTTAGAAGGGTTGAGTCTAAGTTTATTCTCACTTGCCCAGAGTCGAATTCGTTCAAGATCTTCGTTAGTTCGCACTACAGCATCTTCCATCAATCCTAAGGGACGATGTTATGTAGATTAAAACGTCATCTGCATACATGTGAACTAAACAATCTTCAATAACATCCGGAAGATCATTAATAAAAAGTGAGAATAGAAGTGGTCCCAAAACACCCCTGTGGTACCCCAGAGTTTACTAAGAATGGGGCAGAAGTACCGCTGTCAACCTCAACAGTTTGTATTTTTTTTTTAAATAATTGCAAGGAAGACGTTGTTCATGCGAATTGCGTAGGCACTCCGCATTCTGTCCGTGGTGCGCGGTCCGCACCAGTCGGAATGCGGAGTGCTGATATTCGTAGCGTGTGAGCTCGCCCTCTTCCCAGTGTAGATTTCACCGCAGCTGATAGCACTCATTGTACTTGGTTTGTGTTTTCGACCGCGGTGAAGTTGGGAAAAGTTGTCGCACTGATCGTTATTCTAATATCATTCGTCATCAGCACAAGTTCGCTCTAAAAAAAAGGAAAATTAATCTCTAACAGCCATATTAATAAGAAACGCTTAACTCACCGCTTACTCTAGAGTTAACTATACCGTGGAATAGTAGTTGACTCGCGAGTTAAAATTCCTTATAAATAAAAACAAAATGTTTGTGGTATAGTTATCTGACATCTATTAAAAAATCCTTCAAGAAAATCTACTACAAAACTAAAAATTCCCTTTTTATATTCAGGCCTGTTTGGTTACTTGAAAATTTCCCCAAGTTTGTCAATGAATTTTGAAAGATAATTGAGAACATTTGCAAGAAATTTCACATTACCAAACACACTTATTTCATCTTAACCTAAGTTCTCAAATAATGGTTTATTGTTCGTGGCTTGTTGGTAAACATCTTTAGAAAACAAAAATGGATAATATCCCAAAAAAACGTAAAAGAAGTGAGAACTGGAGCTCAAACGACAAGGTACATATATTCCATTTTCAAATAAGAACAATCACATTTTATCAATAATTTTTATAATTTAAGAACCTACTGAAAGATCTATGTGCAGACCGCATCAAGATAGTGGAAAACAAGTGTGTTGACACCAACACTAACCGGATGAAAAGAGACTGTTGGGCACAGATCCTTAGCGAGTAAAGTTAAAATATATTTTTTTATGAACGCAAAAGTTGTAAAGCCAAAAATATCTCTTAAGGTTTAATTCAGCATGTGATGTGCAGCGTGACATTGCTCAAATTCAATTCCAGTGGAAAAGCATGAAGCTGAGGGCAAAAGCAGCTGAGTCTAGCTATAGAAAATCGAAAAACCGAACTGGTGGTGGTCCACCACCAAAATCACCAAGCAAAGATGATCAAGAAATCATTGACCTCATTCCAAATGAGTTCAAAACTGATTCAAATGAGTTTGATAGTGATAGAGCTGCCCTACAGGTTGTTTACTTTCAATTATTTTTTCTGCCAATAATGTTTATAGTAAAATTTCTTGTCTTTCTAATTAGAATCTGGAAGTAGAGGAATTTTATATCGAGGATATACAAATTTTAAAAGACTACGAGGATTGCGACAAAGGTAAAGTTAACAATTGTGAATTCAAGGAAAACATTTAACTTCAGTTCTTCTTATTTTAAAGAAAATGCACAAGAAGACAATTATATAAATGCAAATACATCTACACCAAAGCCATCAATTATAAGAAAAGATGAAAAAAAAAAGAATTGTCAAGGTAATAATAAGAATTCATGAATGAATTATTCATTACGCAAATATAATAATTTATATATCTTTCAGGACCCAGAATCACCACTTGAAAAGGAGTTATTTGAGCTCACAAAAGCTCATATGATTGCTGAGCATGAGGAAAAACTTAAAATTTTTGTTGTGGAGCGGCAGTGTCGCGAACAAGAACTGCAAAATTTAATTACTGAGGGTGAATATTTAAAAAAGAAAAAGTGATTTTATATGTGTGAATATTCAAATGAATTTTTCGTCTTGTTTTAAATGAATTTTAATTTTTAGTTTTTTGTCAGAGTTTTGGGTTTTGCTATTTATTCTTTTTTTTATATTGTTATGTTTGTATTGTTTTGTTTTGTTATGTATTGTTTTGTTTTGTTATGCATTGTTCTAAGTGAATGTATTAATAACTTATTATTAAGTTTTCAAGAACGAAAAGTCAGTTTTCTTTAATATAATTAAATACATATGTTTCAAAAATTCAAAAATTGTGTATGCATTGACTTATTGCACAGACAGCTAGTCGAACGTTTTCCATTCAAAAGCTCGAAAGAAAGTTGTTTCACCTCTTCTTGAACTAAACAAAATTTCAGAAGTTAATTAATGAATTTATTAAGTCCACTTGCTTTTTGTTTTGAGTTTTGCATTTAGTAAGGATTTCCTAAGGCCGTGTGCCAATTGCGTTAAGATTCTGGTTAAATTTGATCCCAGTTAAATGTTATCCCTTTTTATAGGGGTGAGTAAAATTTAAGGTTTTTGCTGTGTCAATTGGATTAAATGGGATTTTTTTTTTACATTCACTTCCCATTAGTTTTGTTGTTGCATTTTTCTCAGTGATGATAGTTCGCAAACATATCAGTTTGCAAAATGAATGAATCATCTGAAAAAGTATTTTCAATAAATTTTATTGATTTTTTTGCATTATCAAGGATTTATCACAAGTTATTCAAACTTCTTCTTGAGTGCATACTTAAATTTATTATAAGGTCTTTGTCTATATTTCTTAATCCTTTCATTTAATTTTAGTTTTTTTTTTCCATTTTTCATCTTTCCCGATAGGATTCATTACTTCTTGATAGCAAAATAAAATATTTATCTACATTCATCTCCCTCAGTAGTTTTTTTATAAGGGTTTACAACAACACAAACAAATCCGGATCGCTTAAGATACGCAGCCGAACGCGCCCGTAGACATGTCAAAAATTAACCACCGACTAAAATTTTAACGAGCTCCTGAGCAGGTTAAATTTTGAAGTTTATATTCACCTCGGTAATGTCAAAATTTAGCCATGGGATCAAATTTAACCAGAATTTTAACGCAATTGGCACACGGCCTAAGATTCTTTTAAATTTAAAAGCAGATTTATATTGGAACTTAGATGTTTAAGGAAGTTTCCATTCAATGTTTACGATGTATGAATATGTACATGTTATGTGTATAGCATATGTATATATGTATCATTTGAACGGTCTAAGGGAAAACGGCTTAAGACCACTTGAGTTGATTCCGAGACAAAAGAAGTTGTAAATTTATTACTAAAATAATGCTTAATTTAAAAAAACAAATGAAAGTAACAATTTTTTTTCGAGCACGAAGCAATCAACTTTGCCAACATATATGGATTTTAACATCTTGAATTTTTCGCATGATACGCTGGATGAGCCAAAAGGATCTTCGGCATTGGAACTCAAATTTCGAATATTTGATTTGAAATGTTCTTCTGTATGATACAGACAAGACAAGCGTGACATTGGACGGTTTTTAAAATTCAATTTGTTTTGACAGGAGTTCGCCCGGAAATATTTCGAATATCGGAATATTTTTTTAAATTATTTACCTCACCTGTCGCTAAGCTTAGTCACAAGTATTTTCTTTTATAATATCGCCTTGCTTAAATTTTGGAGCAAACAAAAAAGGTATAATATTTTTATATTGCTAACATTTATCATCCATGTTAGCACTATCAAAATATTAAACTTTTTTAATTAAATGATTAATATATTAATAAATAGATTTTGTTGTAGTGAAAATCAAAATCTAAATTGATAATTGAGGTGTAGAAAGTAGAAAGGTAACTTGTTGAAAACCATTGAAATAAAGTTTTATTTTAAACATTCCCAATAGCAGTTAGATAAAACAAAGTAATAAAGTTTTTGGTTTTATTTTGAAAATATGCAATTGTGGGGGAAAAATAACAATTGCTCTTGAAATGTTTATATTTTTTTACTGGGTGAAGTAGGTTGCAATAAATGCTGCACTTGAGCTTTCTTGGCCTCGAGAAAACTCTTGATTTTCTTGATGGGAAGGTGATGCATAGTTTGTAGGAAAGTCGTCCTCTACATCTTAAAATGGAAAAAAAAACATTTTGCTTATATTTATAGTTTAAATCATTAAATAAGAATATCGTTTTACCGAGTTCATCGTTGAATTCAACTGCCAAATTATGCAAAACGGCCAAAGCCACAATCGTAGTCTTAACATTTTTCAGTGACCCTCTCATTCCTGTCAACAAAATCCGGAACCTAGACTTCCAAACTCCGAAAGTTCTTTCAATAGAATTGCGAGTGGCTATGTGGGCAATATTGTAACTTTCTTCTGAAGAATTTGATGGGTTCAGAACCGGTGTAAACAAACGATTTGTACATGCGTATCCACCATCTCCTAAAAGACGTCCTCGGAACTCTCCCCTGTCTAAGCGTTCTTTAAGCCTGCTTTCCCCATAAATACGGGAATCGTGGGTACTACCTCGCCAGTGACAAACTATGTCCTTTATTTTTAATTTGGCGTAGAAGAGACCTTAATATTATATACAAACATTCATAATCACTCAATTATCACTCAATACTCAATGTAATCATCACTATATATTTATAACTATTGTATACATAATATAACTATTATAAGTAAGCCAAAGCTCAGTATTAAAGTACACTTCAACATGACTAGTTGTCTTTCATTTCCTACATGGCGCAGCCGGTTTAGTGATTAGAAATGCCAAGAAAGAAGATTAAACCATTGGAGCGTATAAAAGAAGAAGAATCTACTGAAATAGAGAAAACTGAAGAAAAAATAACAGATAAGTTGGTGAATAACAAGAGAAGAATGGATTTCGTAAAAAAACTGGAGGACTTGGATTTAACAAATAATCCAACACAGAATTGGGAAGAATTTAAGGACAATTTTGAGATATTTCTTGTTGCTGCGGGGCTGAGTGAAAAAGAAGACAGTGTCAAAATTGCAGTATTTCTTAATCAAATAGGTGAAGGAGCAAGAAGAACCTTTAAAACATTTACGTTGTCATCGGAAGACTTGAAATCCTACACAAAAGTGTTGGGTGCATTTGATAGTTACTGTGCCCTTAAATCAAATACATTATATGAGAGGTACATTTTTTATCAAAGGAAACAAGAGACTGGAGAAGTTTTCGAAGATTTCCTTATTGATCTCAGAAAATTAGTTAAACCGTGCAAGTTTTTGGAGGAGGATAACATGCTTCGCGATAAAATTGTGATGGGCATATCAGATGGGAAATTGCGTGACAAATTAATCAAAACGGATGATTTAGATTATGATAAAGCAGTTATGATGGTGCGACTAGCGGAAAAAAAAACTAAAACAGAGAAGGCACAAGAACATGCAAAGGTATGGGAAGTGAAAGACAGAGGAAGATATATGAACAACGACACATACGATAGCTACCAAAATAAGCGAGGGAAGATATACAGCAAGCATGCATCAAAAATACAGCAATCGGCGAAGCAACCTGAACAAACCACATCGGAATACATAAAGAACTGTACTTATTGCTGCTCTTCACATAAGAAAGGAGCATGTCGAGCATTTGGACAAAAATGCGAGATATGCCAAAAATGGAATCATTTAGCAGAAGCATGCAGACGAAAAAAAATTATGAATATTCATACTATCGAAGAAATAGGTGATGAAGTTGAAAAATTTTGCTTTTCCATTAAAAGTTCAGATAATTTAAATTTTTCTAATTCCAGATGGACAGAGCGAATAAGAGTGATGAACAGTTATGTTAACTTTAGGCTGGACTCAGGTTCAGACTCTAATATAATTACAAGACACATTTTTGATCAAATAAAAGAAGAAGAGCAAATGAATTCGACAAAAGTGGTACTTCAGGCATATGGGGGTGAAAATATTTATCCGGTGGGATCTTGTGACTTGGTTTGCATGTATAGAAATAAAGTAAGTGTTGAGCATTTTATTATAGTAGACAAAAATTATACTTCTATATTGGGATTAAATGCATGCTTAAATCTGAATATTATACAAAGAGTGAATTGTTTGGATAAAAAAGAGATTAGCAAAGACACCATAATAAAAGAAAACAATGAAATTTTTAAAGGAATAGGGAGTTTCCCAGATAAGCATACAATTGAATTAATGGAAAATGCACCTGGTTCCATTAAGGCACCGAGAAGAGTACCAATAAAACTTAATGAACAACTTAAAAATAAATTAGATGAATTAGTAAAACAACAAATTATAGCCCCAGTTACGACACCTAGAAAATGGGTTTCGAATATCGTCATTATAAAAAAAACAGATGGATCTATCAGGCTATGCTTAGACCCTATGGTTCTTAATAAATACATAAAAAAAGAAAAATTCTTGATTCCATCAGTAGATGATATTACAGGAAAAATTAATAATGCAAAATTCTTCAGTGTGTTAGATATCAAGAATGGATTTTGGCACATACAATTACCCAAGGGGCACGCTATGTTATTGAGAAGTTGTGGTGACTTCTCAGTAACATAGTGAGGGTTACATTTGGACAAATAAACTAGTCACAGGAACATCACTATAACAGAAAAAGCGCAGAAAGCGGTTGTTTTGTGCAACTTAATTCAAGTGACTATACAGTTTTACGTAACACTTGTGTAATCAATGTAAATCGATTTAAAGTAGTTTCTTTGAACTGAATTGCAACACTTTTGAGAGGTTACAGTCAAGTCATTGCTATCTTAATTGTAACTGATGAATAAGTTGTAGTGGAGTTTGTCAAGGCTAAACTGAATCCTATCAAAAAGTTATAAGAAAGTTTTTCGTAACTTTATTTTAAGTTGATTGGCATTCATACCAAGTTTCATTCAATTTCAAAATTGTATTTCCTATTTAAGTATAACACCAAAAACAGAGTCAAACATTTGCGATGCGATAACTGTTTTTTGGCTCTTTTATTAATCAATGAAAACAGATTATACTAGATAATTAATTTTCAAGGTTCTACGTATTTAATTTTCGTAACGCTCGCAGTTGAATCAATTCATTTTCTATGCTACCACCTTCAAAATCTGCGCGCTCAGATAATTAATTATATTTAAAGTGTTTTGTTAAATAATCACTGCCCTTTTATTTTTTTTTTACGATTTTTTTTTGTAGAGATTATTAGATATTAACACCAAATTGTAATATTTTATCCATCTATAAAGTTAAACATCAAAGTTTCAATATATCAAATTAAAAACAAAGGATTTAAATCTTTTTTTCGTTTTTGGGATGGCAAAAAAATTATTTCCAGAAAAAAAAATATGGCTGAGAATAAGTTTTTTTTATAACCCAATAGCAGCTAACTGAGACGCTTAAGAAACTTTAGAAATTCTATTTGAAATTCTTATTAGTCAAAAAAGGAACTTAATATCTATTTCTAGAATTATTGAAGGAAAGCTTAAGTTTGCATCAGAATGTATAGGGTATGACATTGTTAGCACTTGAAAAATTTATGAAATTTTTGTACAAAATCGAGTCATTAAGCAAAATATACCCATCCCTTTTTTCATTTTATTTGATGGGTACATACAAATTCCATTATTAATATTTGACCAAATCGAGTAGAATATAAATTATAATCAAAAAATATCTTACGCTGTAAGTTAACTAAAGTTAGCTTTAAAGAAGAAAGAGAACGCACTCCCTTTGAAAAATACGTGCTTCCTCTCAGTAACGGAACAGTAACTACAATTATTATAGTCAAGCAGTTGTCAATTGTCATACCAGAGTTGCATCCAAGCCCTTCAATAACTACGTAAATCGAAAACAATTTTGTGTTTGCATTTATTGTTACAATTAGGTTTTTTGCCATTTTGATTTCGAGATGCTTGCACAAACTATTCCTCCATAAATTGGAAACAGTTTTGTTACCGGTTGTATGTACTTCTTGTTACAATTAGGTTTGTTCTTGCCATTTTGTTTTCAATGTGATTGCGCCACGATTAACAGAAACAATGTAATGTTTTTATCACTTAAAAATAACTCGTTTGATTATTTAATTTCTAATCATAGTTTCTCTTAAAAATGAAAATAATAATGAAAAATGGTAAAAGATGATTAATACGTTACGAGAACACCAAGATATGCCAAATAGGGGGTGTATCTAATGAGTATACCACCTTGTTTCTGTTTCTCGTGGTGCAATCGCATTGAAAACAAAATGGCAAAAACAAACCTAATTGTAACAAGAAGTACATACAAACGGTTTCAAAATTGTTTTCGATGTATGAATTTTATATTTCATTAGAAATCGAATACAATTATGTGACCGGCTGTGTCTATTTCTTGTTACATTTAGGTTTTGTTGCCATTTTGTTTGCGAATTACTTGCGCAAAGATTTACTTAGGTTTTTTTTTGTGTGTTTGCACTTTTTAAGGTTTCAAGGCCGAATTGAGATACAAATATTTAATTTTTTTTAAGTTATTGCAAATAAAATTGATTCCAAAAGTATTAAGGCTCTCCCAAACCAACGCGAAATCATAGCGAATCATTCGCAAAGTCAGTTTTTTGTTGTTGTTTAGCGTTGTGTATCTTTCATATTTTGTATTTAGGCTCCCCCAAACCAACGCAAAATATTCTCCGACGACGCGAAATCATTCACAATAATACAAAATTTGAAAGATATATAATAAAAAACAACAACAAAAAAACGCCTTTGCGAATGATTCGCTATGATTTCGCGTTGGTTTGGGAGAGCCTTTATTGTGAATGATTTCGCGTCGTCGGCGAATGTTTCGCGTTGGTTTGGGGGAGCCTTAAAGGCACCCCCAAACCAACGCGAAACATTGGTCGACGACGCGAAATCATGCACAATAGCACAAAATATGAAAGATACACAATGCTAAACAACAACAAAAACCGCCTTTGCGAATGATTCGCTATGATTTCGCATTGGTTTGGGAGATTCTTAATACTAGTATGTAATGAAAATTAAACAAAATAACCAACAAATCTAATTATTTGTAGAAGCCAAACTAAAAATTATATTTACATGTGTACATATGTATGTATATTATAAGGCGTTTTCCTTTGGAGGTGGCGAAGTACTTGCAAGTACTTTGCCAGCTTTTTTCAATGGAACACATCAAACTGCTTTCCCATGTAAAATGTATCTACTCGCGCATGAGAGCATGTGCAGTTGGTAGTACTAGATTAGGGTTTTCATCTACTCGTAAGTACTTCGTCACCTCCAAAGGAAAACGGCTATAATAAACGGATCCGAAGAATAAAGTAAAGTTGCAATGTAGTTACATTTAGGTTTTTTAAAATATTTATGTCACTTTAAAATCGTAAAGTAGTAGTTGAATGGGTTTTTCACTTTGTCACAAAAGTGTTATACATTAGTTTTCTGAATCAAAATTAATTAGACACTTTAGAGTAACTTTGAAGTTGCAAAAGTTCAAAGACGCAAAACAGTTTCTCTTCTGTTTTTGAAAAACGAATAATTTCAATTAAGTTACAATGGAACACACGGATAACTACTCAGTTACTATTAAACCACGCCTATTAGTTTTTAGTTTCACTTCATAAAAGCAGTGACCTAAGTATACAGAGTTGGAACTCAAATAATTTAAAGTAAAATGAGACCATTTAATAACTCTTCACAAACTTCAAGAAAACTAAGATGTTATAAGAACACTTTGGAGCTACCCTTGTGAAACCAAATATTGGATTTTCTTGTTGCAAAATTCAAATCTGTGCCCCTTGGGTAGATTCAGCTTCAGCAGAATTATGCACATTTACTACTCCCTTTGGCAACTTTCAATTTAATCGCCTACCTTTTGGTATAACTACCGCACCAGAGGTTTTTCAACGAATGAACACTCAGAATTTTGGAGATTTGCCAGGCGTTATGATTTATATTGATGACATTTTAGTCATGGGACATACAAAAGAAGAACATGATCTGAATTTAAAAAAAGTGTTAGAAAGAGCAAAAGAGAGAAATATAAAGTTTAATCCGGAAAAATTTCAATATTGTGTAAATAAAGTAAAATATTTGGGCTTAGTATTTACCGGAGATGGAATAGAAATCGATAAAGACAGGCTTTTGAGTATAGAACAGTTAAAAATCCCAAATACTAAGGTAGATGTTCAAAAATTTCTAGGCGTTATTAATTATGTACGTAATTTCATACCGAATTTAGCTGAGATGAGTGCACCCCTAAGAGAATTACTTAAAAAGGACAAAATCTTTTCATGGACAGAGACACACACGTTAGTCGTAAACAAAATTAAAAATGAAATTTGCAAAAATACTGCGTTAGCCACATTCAACCCAGAAGAAGAAATCCTTTTACAGTGCGATTCAAGTCAAGATGGAATGGGATGTTGTTTAATACAAAACAAGCGGATTGTATCGTTTGCAAGCAGAGCCTTGTCGGACAGGGAAAAGAGATATGCTCAAATAGAAAAGGAGCTCCTATCAATTTTGTTTGCCATTAAGAAATTTCATCATTGGATATATGGCCAATCAATTACTGTACAAAATGATCACAAGCCCCTTTCAACCCTGATAAAAAAAGATATACATAAGGTGCCATCATGTAAATTACAAAGAATGCTTATGAAATTATGGAATTACGACATTAAGTTCGAATGGGTTCCGGGGAAATATATGCACATTGCGGACTATCTTTCAAGAAATTTTTTGGAGTCTGGAGAAACAGAAGAAGACAAAAGTATCGTTGAGACAGTATTATGTATCGATGTGACTGAAAATTCAGAGAAGGAATTGGAATATGAAACTAAAAACGATAGAGAGTTAAACAGAATTTTGAATTATTGCAAAGAAGGTTGGCCTAAGAAAAAAGAAAAGTGTCCAGATGAGATAAAACCGTATTATAAAATCAAAGAGTCAATACACACCGATGAAGGTATTCTGTTATACGATAACCGAATAATCATACCCTCAAAGATGAAAGACAAAATCCTACATCTCTTGCACGAGAGTCACTTTGGTTTAACAAAAACAAAAAAAAGGGCAAAGGAAATTATGTTTTGGATTGGAATGGAAAGGGATATAGAAAACATAATATTGAATTGTCAAATCTGCCAAACATATCAAAACAAAAGCCAAAAGGAACCAATGGTCGTTCAAGAAGCTCCGTCACTACCATGGGAAAAAATCGGATGTGATATAGCAGAATATGGACGGGAAAGCTATTTAGGGCGGTATTCACCGAACGCTCATAGCTTGTGAGGCTCATAAACCTATTCACCAACCATTAATAGTGAATATTTATGAGCGCTCATAAGACTTATGAGTGGTCCCGACCACTCATAAGTTATGAGCGCTCTCATCGAAAATTTGTTCGAAAACATTCGAAGCTAAATGTCATCTCTCCTAAACTAATGATCACAATTTTTTTTACTTTCTTTTCATTTGTTGTTATTTTTTTTTTTTTGTGAAAATACCTAGTTTCAGTAAAATTTTATCGATTGAATTTAATTTTTAGAATTAAATTATAATAATGTAGTCAGTTCACTGATGACGTATGTAGAAAGTGTCGTTATAAGCATTCTCTAATTAATATCTTTGCGGTTCATCTTCATTTGTGCCTCACAAATTGAAGGCTTCAAAGATAAAAAGTAATGTAGTGACAATAAACTTTGTCTGGTAAGAGATTTATGTATCATCTCAGCGTTAGTTGGTCATTCCAAGTCATATTTTAGTACTTCATGTGGACAGTGTACTTTAGTGTGATTTTGAACATACCAGGTTGGTGAATAGAGAAAGGGAAATCCTTGCAGAGTTGAACAATGGAACCCAAGATCTTAGTGCCGAATTGAGTGAAACTTTCATTCAGTTACAAAATATTGAGGCTGACAAAGCTGTTTCAAAGTCATCAGTTATCCTCAAAGGTTTAGGCTTCACAGCCGAAATGCAGAGTAATCCGCAAAAGTCTTTCTCTGGTGGCTGGCGAATGAGGCTGGCCCTGGCTTGAGCACTGTTTTCTAGGCCAGACTTATTGTTACTTGATGAACCGACGAACATGTTGGATATTAAAGCTATTAATTAGGCTTGAGAATTACTCGCAAACGTGGCCGCTACTTGTAGTTTCTCACGATTGTAATTTCTTAGATGTTGTATCAACGGACATAATTCATTTGCACTCCCAAATTATGAATGTTTACAAGTAAGCTACCAACAAATATATCATTAAACTTTCATCTTAATAAACCTTTTCTTTCAGGAGTAACTATGAGCAATTCGAGAAAACTAAAAACGGAAAATTGAACACACAGAGAAGAGAATACGAACGAAGCTCAAATGGCACACGCATGTACAGGAATTCATTGACAGATTTCGTTTTAACTCTAACAAAGCTTCTTCGGTACAGTTTAAAATTAATATGCTTGAAAAACTGTAAGTTACAACACTAAACTTTAAAAAGCCATACTTTATTTTCCAATTCAACAAGTGCTACGCTCACACAACAAGAAATTCGCATCCTAGAAACCAAACTAGTTCGAATGTTCTCCGAATTGTTAATAACCAAATCACGTCTACCCGAACGAATACCAGCAAGTGGTTTAGCTGCTTCTGGTTCAGAGCTTAAACAATGGCTGCGTGTAGTTGGATTAAGCGGCGAATCGCTTAATGTTTGTGTGCAAAGAATCAACACTCTTCAGAAGTCAGATGATGAGCTTCGAGAAATTCTTGGCTACAATCCAAATTTCCGAGATGAGGAAATACGCCGGCTTAATAATGCAATGGAATGCCTTCGACGGTGTCGTACGGCATTAAGTGATAACTTAAAAGAACCAGATAATCTATTTTGGGACTCGTGGGACCGACATCACCATCATCACCATCATCATCGCGGAAGTACAGGGAACATTGGAGTGATGGCATCACCAAGAACCTATCGAACAATGAACAAACAGAAAGCAGTACAGTCTCCAGTGAATAATAACTATGATCTACAATCACCACCTTCGACAATGAAAAGACATATTGCGGATGAAACATCAAGTGCACATGGATTTGTTATAACGCTAACACCCTCGCCATCACCTCCAAATTCGCCGAGTCAAAATACGAGTGGAACTACTGGAGCTGGAAATGGCACTCCCGGACGAAGTGGGCAAAGAAAATCAACTCCACCGCCAAAGAAGAAACATCAGACATTGCTGACCTATCATCACCCATCAACACCATCACACAATGGAATAGCAACAAATTCAATGACTGCATCGACAAGCTCCTCATCAAGTCAAGATCCACTAGGAATACCCATAGCTAAGTCAAAATTACATGAATCACAGTTTCAAGAAGGTGCTGGTGGTGGTTTGGGTACTCCAGGCAGCGGTACCAACGGAAACAGTGGCAGAGAGGCACTAGTTCGATAATACAACCAACTCGTCATCTGTGCCTCAGACTATTCCGAGAACACGACTTCACACCGATCCCAGTCCTGAGTCACATTCGTCGTCAATGAGTTCAGATATATTCATGGAAAACACTAATAACTTTACTGTCCCGCGATCGCCATGTACTCCTATTGTGTCGCTGGGAATGGGTTACATGATTGCTCATCGCTTTACAAAATTTTTCAAAATGATATCAACCTGTGACCTTTGCCAAAAACAGATGTTTTTTCGGCTTAAAATGCAAGGAATGCAAATATCGCTGTCACAAAGACTGTGAACCAAATGTACCACCATCTTGTGGCTTACCCCGTGAGTTCGTTGATGAATTTAAGAAAACTTTAAAATCGAACGAAGGTTTCCTCCCGCCATCAAATATTTCTCCTAATCTAAGCGGCCGCAGTACCACAGTAAGTGGATATTTGCCAGGCCGAAGGCAAAAGTTTCAATCAGTGCCAGTGGTCACCATCATCCGGACAGCAGTTCACCCGGTTCCAGCTGCAACAGTTCCTCACCATCAATCGCACCACACTAGTCGCCCAGCAGATCTCGCAGGGCATGGGTTATCTGCACGCCCGTGGTATATTCCACAAAGATCTGCGGACAAAGAACATATTCCTGGAGAATGGAAAAGTTATCATAACCGACTTTGGTTTGTTCAGCTCGACGAAGCTTGTGTATTGTGATATTAGCCTGGGTGTGCCCAGCGGCTGGCTGTGCTATCTGGCTCCAGAACTAATGCGTGCATTAACTCCATACAAGCCAACCGATGAAATTTTACCATTTTCGAAAGCATCGGACGTCTATTCATTTGGTACTGTTTGGTATGAATTGCTCTGCGGAGAGTTTCCCTTCAAAATGCAACCACCTCAATCGATAATTTGGCAAGTTGGAAGATGAATGAAACAGACATTGGCCAACCTGCAAACATCCCGTGATGTCAAAGACATATTGATGCTGTGCTGGTCCTTTCAAGCGGACGATAGACCCGACTTCCCGAAACTATTAACTCTTTTGGAAAGACTGCCCAAGAAGCGGTTGGCTCGAGGAGTTGAAACCTGTTGAGAATGAAATAGAAGTCAAGCTGAGATTTCCCAAGGTTTATCCGCTCAATCCGCCTCGCCGGTTCTGGCTATATCTGATATCCAATTTCGTTATAATGACAACGATGCTCTGCCAGTTTTTTTTCAAATGTCAATCTATCTGCAAATTCCGATTCGCGAATTTGTATAGTAAGTTTTCCAAAATCACTCGTTTCAAAGAAAATACATGGCACACATACCACATATATAATATATTATAGGTGGGAAAAACGGTGCTGGTAAATCGAAGCTCTTAAGATAATTGTTGGTCAATTGAGTACGATCCATGGAAACATTGTTATGCATAGAGGTCTGCGAATAGGATATTTCGCTCAGAATCACGTCGATCATTTAAATATGAATGTGACTTGCGTGGGGGTCTTAGAGGAACTTTTTCCAGAAAAACCCGATGAAGAATATTGGAGGCAGCTGGGAAGTTTTGGTATATCTGGCATCTAAGGTCTGCAGAGCATAGCAAGTTTGTCAGGAGGTCAAAAATCCGATTTGCTCTGGCAAAAATATGTGCATGGGTAAGTAGATTTCTATACAAAAGTGATCGTTCTATTTCTTTTAAAATAAACCATTCTATTTGTATGTTTTTGTCAAGAGTTGGTAATGTTTGTTTGAATTTCTTTTGTAGCTCAACCAAACTTCCTGGTTCACGATGGACCTACAAATAATTTGGATATTGAGACGATTGATGCGCAGGGACAAGCTATCAATACATTTGCAATACGTAATAATTTGATTTAAATTGATGTTGTCTTTAATGTTTTTGAATTCAGAATCCCTCCTCGATGTCAGCGCAAATCACAAAATATATCCGTGCTTGTGTGGCCTTTTACATATTTTTGTGTATCCTTTGATGGGGGTTGATTTAATTTAACATTTAGTAACTATTGAATTAAGAACTATGTACTCTTATGTACACATGCTTATAAGATTCACTTTTTAAAGGGCTTCAACAAAAAATAAAAACGACATTAAATAAACTACAAGAATTGTTTTTATTTTATTTTGATTGTTTTACTCGCCAAATGTTAGTCCAATTCTAGTATTATTATTCTTTTATATAATAACACATATAGGTACCTATGTTAACAGAATATGTCATGCCAGTAGCCAGTAAGTTAGAGATTGTTTGATGTTAACAGAATTTGCCAGTTACAAAACGCACGGTAGGAATTTAAATCCTCTTTACACAAAAAGAGCTTTTGTCTTATATGAGGGTAGTCCCAGAAGTATCCAATTTAACTTCTTAAGTGCAATTTTTTTCAAAATTTGTTCTTCATTTCTAAAGAAAGTCTACTTTTAGTCTAAAAGCCAACGAAATAAGAAGTTAAGTAATTTGCGTAACGTGTTAAATCATATCAATGAATTGCTTTTGAGCTGTTGAGCCCAAAACCGCTTATCTGCCTGCTTAAACACGCGACGAACAAGTATAAAATTTGACGTAAATGTTTTATTCTTTTTATTTCAATGCCTATTGGTCAGAGGGAAAAAGTGTGCATACTAGAAATATTTATATTATAGATTTTATAATTATATCCTACGGGTGGCACCGAGTTAAGTTGGGGGAGTATAGAAAAGAATGCTGCCTAGAATGGGGCTCGAACCCACAACCCTAAGTTAGCAGTCAAGCACTACATCCACTGCACTATTATGTCTATTGCCACCCGCAAACAAATTTTATGTTTTTATTTGGAAGACATACCTTCTTTTGTTTAGTTTAAAATAAAGCGTGAATCAATAAGGGTATTCATTCAACAGCGTAAACTCGTCGTAATCGTTGTAAAGTTTTAAACTTCGTAAATCTGTCAAATTTTCCATACAAATTGTGACAGAATTACGAAGTTTTAAACTTTACAACGATTACGACGAGTTTACGCTGTTGTATGAATACCCATAATATCATTTTTTTTTTATTTAATTTTTTGTTTTTTGTTAAACAAAAGTAGCCTATTCTACCTACAAAGTCATTTTCAGGGGTACTGCCCTCAGCCATAAGAAACTTGTTGACAAGAATATCCACCGAGATAACCACCACAGTTGCAATCATTATTCCTTTTTGGGTGTCCAACGTGATTCCTGTAAGTATCATGCCCTCCATCACGACCTTTACGTCCACCACCTTGTTATCCTTATAAAGCAAGTAGGTATTTGAATCCGGAGACATACGACGACCATTTCCATTAAAAGAGGATTTATGACCTATGTATGAAATTATATAGGAAACGGTTTAAAAGGGAATACATTATTTTTTGTTTATTAAAAACCAAATACCTGATATGCTTCTCGAAGCACTTGTATCAAATCCTTTGCCTTGCTGAAATATGAATTGGGTGTATGTTTATTTTATTGTTATTGGATCAACTCGTACGCCCAATACGATGAACATAGTCCTCCAAATTTGATTGCTGCATATGGTGTTGTTGGTGCTGCTGCTGTTTATGTAGCTGCTTCTATTGATGTTGCTTCGCCTGCTGGTATTAGGTAGCATATTGATGCTGCTGCTTTCGAGAGATTCTTCAAGCATTCAAGAATAATTCGTCAAGGTTTTCCACTTTCAGGAAGTCATAAACGGCTTAAAAATTTGGGTTTCTATTTAAAATGTTAAATTTGACTGCTTTATTATGAAACATCTACTTATGTACATTATTTTCATTAAGAGATTGGAAACAATTTTTAATTAAAAACAAAAAGGTTCATAAAATAAGAAAACGTATGTACTTTTGCTTATATTTTTGTTTGACGTGTGTCTAACCGGCTGTCATACATCTTCGAAAACAGTTTGATTTCACAGTTTGGGTATGTCTGTTTGAGAGAGAATGGCTCTCGCTTTCGAGCTTCGAAAAACACTTATGAGTGGTTGGTGAATAGCACAAACAATATTTAAGTTATGAGCCTCATAAACTTATGAGCCATTTATGAGCGCTCGGTGAATACCGCCCTTAGTCTCGGTTGACTACTACTCCAAATGGATTGATGTCAGAAAGTTGAAAAATAAAACAGCCAGGGAAATCAAAAAGCAATGGATGGAGTTGTTCGCAGAGTTTGGCATTCCGAAAACGATCGTAGCCGATAACAATCCTTTTCCAGCTCGGGAATTAGTAGAATTTCTAAGGACGTGGCAAGTAAATTTGATAACACGAAGTCCAAATTATCCAAAAGGTAACGCACTGGCTGAGAGAGCAGTGGGAATAGTGAAATCGATGTTAAAAAAAAGTCAATCACATGAAGAATTTTGCATTGCATTACTCGAATACAGAAACTCACCAGTTAAAGACATGACGTTCTCACCATCGCAACTTTTAAACAGTCGTCGTCTTCGTACAAAGCTACCAATAATTAATAAAATGCTCATACCTAAAATGAATGAAAATGTCCAAGAACAACATGCTAACAAAATAAAACAATACGCTAAATACTATAACAAAAACACCAAAATCAAAAAGCCATTTCACCCAAATCAGAAAATATACATGCAAAAAGAAAATAAATGGATTCCAGGAAGAGTTCTTAGAAAGAGTTATACACCAAGATCATATATAATTGAAGATACAAATCAAAATGTGTATAGAAGAAACAGTAGTTTTATAAGGTCAAAACCTGAGTACGAGAAACTTACAATTAGAAAGTATTCGAAAAAAAAATATTTTTTGAATCCATGCACTCTTATTCGCATAGTAAAAAAAAAAATTACATATTAATATATATATACATATATATATACATTTATACATAGGTATATAAACATATAGCAATTAAAATAACTTTGTACATTTATATTAACGTTTAAAATAATAATTTTATATTTATAATTTTGTTAAAAATCAATCTGGAATATAAACAAAGGAAAATGAAATTGATAAATAATTTTTGAAGCCAAGAAGGTTTAATATATTTATTTTTTTTTTCTTTTAAAAGAGGGAGATGTAGAAGAGACCTTAATATTATATACAAACATTCATAATCACTCAATTATCACTCAATACTCAATGTAATCTTAAAATGGAAAAAAAAACATTTTGCTTATATTTATAGTTTAAATCATTAAATAAGAATATCGTTTTACCGAGTTCATCGTTGAATTCAACTGCCAAATTATGCAAAACGGCCAAAGCCACAATCGTAGTCTTAACATTTTTCAGTGACCCTCTCATTCCTGTCAACAAAATCCAGAACCTAGACTTCCAAACTCCGAAAGTTCTTTCAATAGAATTGCGAGTGGCTATGTGGGCAATATTGTAACTTTCTTCTGAAGAATTTGATGGGTTCAGAACCGGTGTAAACAAACGATTTGTACATGCGTATCCACCATCTCCTAAAAGACGTCCTCGGAACTCTCCCCTGTCTAAGCGTTCTTTAAGCCTGCTTTCCCCATAAATACGGGAATCGTGGGTACTACCTCGCCAGTGACAAACTATGTCCTTTATTTTTAATTTGGCGTAGAAGAGACCTTAATATTATATACAAACATTCATAATCACTCAATTATCACTCAATACTCAATGTAATCATCACTATATATTTATAACTATTGTATACATAATATAACTATTATAAGTAAGCCAAAGCTCAGTATTAAAGTACACTTCAACATGACTAGTTGTCTTTCATTTCCTACATGGCGCAGCCGGTTTAGTGATTAGAAATGCCAAGAAAGAAGATTAAACCATTGGAGCGTATAAAAGAAGAAGAATCTACTGAAATAGAGAAAACTGAAGAAAAAATAACAGATAAGTTGGTGAATAACAAGAGAAGAATGGATTTCGTAAAAAAACTGGAGGACTTGGATTTAACAAATAATCCAACACAGAATTGGGAAGAATTTAAGGAAAATTTTGAGATATTTCTTGTTGCTGCGGGGCTGAGTGATAAAGAAGACAGTGTCAAAATTGCAGTATTTCTTAATCAAATAGGTGAAGGAGCAAGAAGAACCTTTAAAACATTTACGTTGTCATCGGAAGACTTGAAATCCTACACAAAAGTGTTGGGTGCATTTGATAGTTACTGTGCCCTTAAATCAAATACATTATATGAGAGGTACATTTTTTATCAAAGGAAACAAGAGACTGGAGAAGTTTTCGAAGATTTCCTTATTGATCTCAGAAAATTAGTTAAACCGTGCAAGTTTTTGGAGGAGGATAACATGCTTCGCGATAAAATTGTGATGGGCATATCAGATGGGAAATTGCGTGACAAATTAATCAAAACGGATGATTTAGATTATGATAAAGCAGTTATGATGGTGCGACTAGCGGAAAAAAAAACTAAAACAGAGAAGGCACAAGAACATGCAAAGGTATGGGAAGTGAAAGACAGAGGAAGATATATGAACAACGACACATACGATAGCTACCAAAATAAGCGAGGGAAGATATACAGCAAGCATGCATCAAAAATACAGCAATCGGCGAAGCAACCTGAACAAACCACATCGGAATACATAAAGAACTGTACTTATTGCTGCTCTTCACATAAGAAAGGAGCATGTCGAGCATTTGGACAAAAATGCGAGATATGCCAAAAATGGAATCATTTAGCAGAAGCATGCAGACGAAAAAAAATTATAAATATTCATACTATCGAAGAAATAGGTGATGAAGTTGAAAAATTTTGCTTTTCCATTAAAAGTTCAGATAATTTAAATTTTTCTAATTCCAGATGGACAGAGCGAATAAGAGTGATGAACAGTTATGTTAACTTTAGGCTTGACTCAGGTTCAGACTCTAATATAATTACAAGACACATTTTTGATCAAATAAAAGAAGAAGAGCAAATGAATTCGACAAAAGTGGTACTTCAGGCATATGGGGGTGAAAATATTTATCCGGTGGGATCTTGTGACTTGGTTTGCATGTATAGAAATAAAGTAAGTGTTGAGCATTTTATTATAGTAGACAAAAATTATACTTCTATATTGGGATTAAATGCATGCTTAAATCTGAATATTATACAAAGAGTGAATTGTTTGGATAAAAAAGAGATTAGCAAAGACACCATAATAAAAGAAAACAATGAAATTTTTAAAGGAATAGGGAGTTTCCCAGATAAGCATACAATTGAATTAATGGAAAATGCACCTGGTTCCATTAAGGCACCGAGAAGAGTACCAATAAAACTTAATGAACAACTTAAAAATAAATTAGATGAATTAGTAAAACAACAAATTATAGCCCCAGTTACGACACCTAGAAAATGGGTTTCGAATATCGTCATTATAAAAAAAACAGATGGATCTATCAGGCTATGCTTAGACCCTATGGTTCTTAATAAATACATAAAAAAAGAAAAATTCTTGATTCCATCAGTAGATGATATTACAGGAAAAATTAATAATGCAAAATTCTTCAGTGTGTTAGATATCAAGAATGGATTTTGGCACATACAATTAGATTCAGCTTCAGCAGAATTATGCACATTTACTACTCCCTTTGGCAACTTTCAATTTAATCGCCTACCTTTTGGTATAACTACCGCACCAGAGGTTTTTCAACGAATGAACACTCAGAATTTTGGAGATTTGCCAGGCGTTATGATTTATATTGATGACATTTTAGTCATGGGACATACAAAAGAAGAACATGATCTGAATTTAAAAAAAGTGTTAGAAAGAGCAAAAGAGAGAAATATAAAGTTTAATCCGGAAAAATTTCAATATTGTGTAAATAAAGTAAAATATTTGGGCTTAGTATTTACCGGAGATGGAATAGAAATCGATAAAGACAGGCTTTTGAGTATAGAACAGTTAAAAATCCCAAATACTAAGGTAGATGTTCAAAAATTTCTAGGCGTTATTAATTATGTACGTAATTTCATACCGAATTTAGCTGAGATGAGTGCACCCCTAAGAGAATTACTTAAAAAGGACAAAGTCTTTTCATGGACAGAGACACACACGTTAGTCGTAAACAAAATTAAAAATGAAATTTGCAAAAATACTGCGTTAGCCACATTCAACCCAGAAGAAGAAATCCTTTTACAGTGCGATTCAAGTCAAGATGGAATGGGATGTTGTTTAATACAAAACAAGCGGATTGTATCGTTTGCAAGCAGAGCCTTGTCGGACAGGGAAAAGAGATATGCTCAAATAGAAAAGGAGCTCCTATCAATTTTGTTTGCCATTAAGAAATTTCATCATTGGATATATGGCCAATCAATTATTGTACAAAATGATCACAAGCCCCTTTCAACCCTGATAAAAAAAGATATACATAAGGTGCCATCATGTAAATTACAAAGAATGCTTATGAAATTATGGAATTACGACATCAAGTTCGAATGGGTTCCGGGGAAATATATGCACATTGCGGACTATCTTTCAAGAAATTTTTTGGAGTCTGGAGAAACAGAAGAAGACAAAAGTATCGTTGAGACAGTATTATGTATCGATGTGACTGAAAATTCAGAGAAGGAATTGGAATATGAAACTAAAAACGATAGAGAGTTAAACAGAATTTTGAATTATTGCAAAGAAGGTTGGCCTAAGAAAAAAGAAAAGTGTCCAGATGAGATAAAACCGTATTATAAAATCAAAGAGTCAATACACACCGATGAAGGTATTCTGTTATACGATAACCGAATAATCATACCCTCAAAGATGAAAGACAAAATCCTACATCTCTTGCACGAGAGTCACTTTGGTTTAACAAAAACAAAAAAAAGGGCAAAGGAAATTATGTTTTGGATTGGAATGGAAAGGGATATAGAAAACATAATATTGAATTGTCAAATCTGCCAAACATATCAAAACAAAAGCCAAAAGGAACCAATGGTCGTTCAAGAAGCTCCGTCACTACCATGGGAAAAAATCGGATGTGATATAGCAGAATATGGACGGGAAAGCTATTTAGTCTCGGTTGACTACTACTCCAAATGGATTGATGTCAGAAAGTTGAAAAATAAAACAGCCAGGGAAATCAAAAAGCAATGGATGGAGTTGTTCGCAGAGTTTGGCATTCCGAAAACGATCGTAGCCGATAACAATCCTTTTCCAGCTCGGGAATTAGTAGAATTTCTAAGGACGTGGCAAGTAAATTTGATAACACGAAGTCCAAATTATCCAAAAGGTAACGCACTGGCTGAGAGAGCAGTGGGAATAGTGAAATCGATGTTAAAAAAAAGTCAATCACATGAAGAATTTTGCATTGCATT
Organism: Dasysyrphus tricinctus; assembly: GCA_963921185.1. Taxonomy (NCBI): domain Eukaryota; kingdom Metazoa; phylum Arthropoda; class Insecta; order Diptera; family Syrphidae; genus Dasysyrphus; species Dasysyrphus tricinctus. Next base: position 181,630,982 of record OY992530.1, read on the forward strand.
ACTCGAATACAGAAACTCACCAGTTAAAGACATGACGTTCTCACCATCGCAACTTTTAAACAGTCGTCGTCTTCGTACAAAGCTACCAATAATTAATAAAATGCTCATACCTAAAATGAATGAAAATGTCCAAGAACAACATGCTAACAAAATAAAACAATACGCTAAATACTATAACAAAAACACCAAAATCAAAAAGCCATTTCACCCAAATCAGAAAATATACATGCAAAAAGAAAATAAATGGATTCCAGGAAGAGTTCTTAGAAAGAGTTATACACCAAGATCATATATAATTGAAGATAAAAATCAAAATGTGTATAGAAGAAACAGTAGTTTTATAAGGTCAAAACCTGAGTACGAGAAACTTACAATTAGATAGTATTCGAAAAAAAAATATTTTTTGAATCCATGCACTCTTATTCGCATAGTAAAAAAAAAAAATTACATATTAATATATATATATATATATATATATATACATTTATACATAGGTATATAAACATATAGCAATTAAAATAACTTTGTACATTTATATTAACGTTTAAAATAATAATTTTATATTTATAATTTTGTTAAAAATCAATCTGGAATATAAACAAAGGAAAATGAAATTGATAAATAATTTTTGAAGCCAAGAAGGTTTAATATATTTATTTTTTTTTTTCTTTTAAAAGAGGGAGATGTAGAAGAGACCTTAATATTATATACAAACATTCATAATCACTCAATTATCACTCAATACTCAATGTAATCATCACTATATATTTATAACTATTGTATACATAATATAACTATTATAAGTAAGCCAAAGCTCAGTATTAAAGTACACTTCAACATGACTAGTTGTCTTTCATTTCCTACAACATACTGCCTATATGTATGTACATAGTTAAAATCATAGTTAAAATTAAGAAAATAAAATTAAAAACGTTGGTATTTATAAAATGTTGAGTAAGCCGTCTTTACCTGCACATTAATAGAGTAATACCCTTTTCTATTGACATAGTATTGTCCGCTTTCTCCGCCTTGTTTTTTTATTTTTATATGGGTGCAGTCAATTGCACCAATAACTTGAGGAAACCCACGTATATTTTTAAATTATTCCATAACCTTGACTTGCTCTGAAACTGTTTCGGGCATTCTTATAAATTGGCTCGCTTTCGAAGCAAACGCTCTAGCTACACGCGAAGCTATAATGCTCAGCGCAGACTGGCTAAAGCCGTGTATATCTGCACAATCATCTTGAACCTTAAATACGTTTTAATTATTGTAAGATCATGTCTAACTTAAATTTCAAACTTTAACCTCATTGCGGCCCCAGTATCTTATAGAGGCAATAACTTGTAGTTTCACGGGGATATGTCCTCCTCTTCTATCCCCATCCAGGTCTGCTTCGACAATTTTTATCAGCTTTTCCATGTTTTTCTTTGAAAATCGGTATTTTCTCCTGAAATCTTCATCGTCTAGCTCCTCCATTGGGTCATGCCTGGTCTTATACATCTTCCTTTTTCTGCTGGATGAAGACTGAATATTCATCAGCATATCAACCCGGTTTAAATATTCAAAAAATCTATGTGCCATTATTTATTTTATTCAACAAAATTTTCAATTTTCACTTTATAATTTTTGATAAATATACGAAGCTACAAAATAAAAAAATTTGACACATGCGTTGCTTATTCCTTCGCTAAACCACATACTTAGGTGAGTTAACTATCTCGCAGTTACTAGACGTCAGTTACCAGAAATTTGGTTTTATTCATAACATTTTGCACTTAATCCAAGGGTTAAGGATAACTCGTCGCTAGCTTGCGTTTATTAATTTGGCTGTAAGTCTATTAAAAGTTCAGCTTAAATCTAATGAAGGAAACTTAAAACTAAATTGTTAAAAATACTAACAGCCCTATTATTGACACGATTCAAAACTAGTTTTAACGTAAAACTAGTTCTATATAGTCTGGGAGCTCACCGTAAGATTACCTATCTCATCGCGGCCACGCAAAAATTGGATGCCAACCGATAGCTTTAGTCCAAACATTTACAAAACTGCTGGTCGGACAAGCTTTATCTGGTCGCAATGGTTAGAAAATGCACTTTTCAGGTGGCATTTTCCGCTAAATGTACCTATAATATAAGCAACTTATATAAATGGGGTATCAAATGAAAGCTATGACTGTCCTCTACACGATACCATTGGTCGGACTGACTTTTTTTTGGCTGTTACGAAGAGTCCTGTCACGCTGCTGCAGCCGTCGTCGATTCACATTCTTGCGACAAGTTGCTGCTTTTGTGCCTACACATTCGGTGCAAACTCACTACGCTGCTGCTGTTGTTGCTACACAACTTCGCGACAAAAATTGCTGTCTGCTGAATCCATTTGGGGTTACCAAATATTCGCCTCGCTGCCGCAGAAGTCGCACCAAATATATTGCGACAGAAATATTGCTGTTTTTTTTGCTGAACCCCTTTGGGTTAAAATTAGTGCCACGCTGCCGCAATAGCGTAGCGCTATAAATCCAAAAAATTCAAACCACCATTGCTTCGATTGGTGGCGGAGTTCCACCATTGTTTCGATTGGTGTGGGAAACATTTTTGAAGGAAGTAAGAAGCTGCCGAAAAATCCAAAGAAGACATCAATCAACCTACTAACCAAAGTTCCAGACTTAATTAAATTGTACAGAGTGAGTAAGGTTTTTTATAATTGATTGGCCTTTTTTTTTGGTAGATTTTTATCTCCAGTTTCTATTGGTTACTTTCACCTCCCTTTCGCGCTTCTCACATAGTCATTTTAATCTGTAAATGACAAACTGCGTCAATTAAATTGATCACTTCTTGAGCGATTAAAGCCTCTTTCGTTAACTAGCGAAAGGTTTTCTTATCTTTATAAAAACCGAAAAAGGGTTTGTTTCTCTCGGATGCTCGTGCTCCCAAACGGCAATATTTGAAGGCATTTTATAACGTTTTTGATACATTAAAAATATTGAAATTAATCGGTTCCTTTCAAATAACAAAATAACATACACACATATATTTCAATCTCATTTTCATTCTTATTAAGGAAATTCCACGGTGTATGTTTGGTACTGGTCCCCTGTCAATTTCTCAAAACGATTTTAGAATCACTCAAATCTTAAGACTTTGCTTTTTCTCTTCGAGATTCTTATTTTAATCTCAGGGATTCTTACTTTTCTCAGTTTTTTACAAGTTTCCGAGTCTCTCAATTGACTCTGTGGACTTTTTCTCTTCAAGATTCTTATTTGAATCTCAGGGATTTTAACATTCTCAGTTTTTACAAGTTTCTGAGTCTCTCAATTGACTCTGTGGACTTTTTTCTCTTCGAGATTCTTCTTTGAATCTCAGAGATTTTATTTTTTTATTTTGCTACAAGTTTCCGAGTCTCTCAATTGACTCTGTGGACTTTTTCTCTTCGAGATTCTTATTTGAATCTCAGGGATTCTTACTTTTCTCAGTTTTTACAAGTTTCCGTGTCTCTCAATTGACTCTGTGGACTTTTTCTCTTCGAGATTTTTATTTGAATCTCAGGGATTCTTACTTTTCTCAGTTTTACAAGTTTCTGAGTCTCTCAATTGACTCTGTGGACTTTTTCTCTTCGAGATTCTTCTTTGAATCTCAGAGAATTTATTTTTTTTACAAGTTTCCGAGTCTCTCAATTGACTGTGGACTTTTTCTCTTCGAGATTCTTATTTGAATCTCAGGGATTCTAACTTTTCTCAGTTTTACAAGTTTCTGAGTCTCTCAATTGACTCTGTGGACTTTTTCTCTTCGAGATTCTTCTTTGAATCTCAGAGATTTGATTTTTTTTATTTTGATACAAGTTTCTTAGAGTCTCAATTGACTCTGTGAAGTTTTTCTCTCCGAGATTTTTATTTGAATCTCAGGGATTCGTACTTTTTCTCAGTTTTACAAGTTTCTGAGTCTCTCAATTGATTCTCTGGACTTTTTCTCTTCGAGATTCTTCTTTGAATCTCAGAGATTTTATTATTTTTAATTTTTTTACAAGTTTCCGAGTCTCTCAATTGACTCTGTGGACTTTTTCTCTTCGATATTCTTATTTGAATCTCAGGGATTCTTACTTTTCTCAGTTTTACAAGTTTCTGAGTCTCTCAATTGACTCTGTGGACTTTTTCTCTTCGAGATTCTTCTTTGAATCTCAGAGATTTTATTTTTTTTATTTTTCTACAAGTTTCTTAGAGTCTCAATTGACTCTGTGAACTTTTTCTCTTCGAGATTTTTATTTGAATCTCAGGGATTCGTACTTTTCTCAGTTTTACAAGTTTCTGAGTCTCTCAATTGACTCTGTGGACTGTTTCTCTTCGAGATTCTTATATGAAACTCAGGGATTACTTTTCTCAGTTTTTACAAGTTTCTTAGTCTCTCAATTGACTCTGTGAACTTTTTCTCTTCGAGATTCTTATTTGAATCTCAGGGATTCTTACTTTTCTTAGTTTTTACAAGTTTCTGAGTCTCTCAATTGACCCTGTGGACTTTTTCTCTTCGAGATTCTTATTTGAAACTCAGGGATTCTTACTTTTCTCAGCTTTTACAAGTTTCCGAGTCTCTCATTTGACTCTGTGAACTTTTCTCTTCGAGATTCTTCTTTGAATCTCAGAGATTTTATTTTTTCTCATTTGCTACAAGTTTCTTAGTCTCTCAATTGACTCTGTGAACTTTCTCTTCGAGATTCTTCTTTGAATCTCAGAGATTTTATTTTTCCTCATTTTGCTACAAGTTTCTTAGTCTCTCAATTGACTCTGTGAACTTTTTTCTCTTTGAGATTCTTATTTGAATCTCAGGGATTCTTATTTTTCTCAGTTTTAACAAGTTTCTGAGTCTCTCAATTGACTCTGTGGACTTTTTCTCTTCGAAATTCTTATTTGAATCTCAGGGATTCTTACTTTTCTCAGCTTTTACAAGTTTCCGAGTCTCTCATTTGACTCTGTGAACTTTCTCTTCGAGATTCTTCTTTGAATCTCAGAGATTTTATTTTTTCTCATTTTGCTACAAGTTTCTTAGTCTCTCAATTGACTCTGTGAACTTTTTCTCTTCGAGATTCTTTTTTGAATCTCAGGGATTCTTACTTTTCTCAGTTTTTACAAGTTTCTGAGTCTCTCAATTGACTCTGTGGACTGTTTCTCTTCGAGATTCTTATATGAAACTCAGGGATTACTTTTCTCAGTTTTTACAAGTTTCTTAGTCTCTCAATTGACTCTGTGAACTTTTTCTCTTCGAGATTCTTATTTTAATCTCAGGGATTCTTACTTTTCTTAGTTTTTACAAGTTTCTGAGTCTCTCAATTGACCCTATGGACTTTTTCTCTTCGAGATTCTTATTTGAAACTCAGGGATTCTTACTTTTCTCAGCTTTTACAAGTTTCCGAGTCTCTCATTTGACTCTGTGAACTTTCTCTTCGAGATTCTTATTTGAAACTCAGAGATTCTTACTTTTCTCAGTTTTTACAAGTTTCTTAGTCTCTCAATTGACTCTGTGAACTTTTTCACTTCGAGATTCTTATTTTAATCTCAGGGATTCTTACTTTTCTCAGTTTTTACAAGTTTCTGAGTCTCTCAATTGGCTCTATGGACTTTTTCTCTTCGAGATTCTTATTTGAAACTCAGGGATTCTTACTTTACTCAGTTTTTACAAGTTTCTGAGTATCTCAATTGACTCTGTGGACTTTTCCTCTTTGAGATTCTTATTTGAATCTCAGGGGTTCTTACTTTTCTCAGTTTTTGCAAGTTTCCGAGTCTCTCAATTGACTTTGTGGACTTTTTCTCTTCAAGATTCTTATTTGAATCTCAGGGATTTTTACGTTTATCAGTCTTACAAGTTTCTGAGTCTCTCAATTGACTCTGTGGACTTTTTCTCTTCGAGATTCTTATTTGAATCTCAGAGATTTTATTTTTTCTCATTTTGCTATAAGTTTCTCAGTCTTTCAATTGACTTTGTGAACTTCTCTTCGAGATTATTCTGTGAATCTCTACGACTTGCTACAACCAATCTCAGCCAAACACTTGCTATCAATCTGTGCTACTTTGCGATTCTCTTTCAAGAGCTGAATTTTCGATTTTTTGCCTAATTATGTCAATACTAGACGACTTAATTTTTCCGCTGACCTATTGGTCAAATTTCACGCATCTGTCAAAGGAATCTCTGATCAGAGCCACACTCTTGCTACTTTAGAAGCAAGAAAAATTGAATTGAAAGATTTATGGCAAGATGTAAAAGATAAATATGCGCAGTGTGCTCGATATCGCCTTTCCGCTAAGGAGGATGCTTTAGATATGGACGCAATTGAGTCTAAATTCCGAAATAGCAATGAGACATATGTTGGCTGTTTGGCTCTGTTTTTAGAGCTTCAAAGAAAACTTAAAAATGATTCAGATAGTAAAGATAATTCTCTTGATAATGGTCCCCCACAAAAACCAGTGTCGTCACACTGCATCAAACTCCCACCGTGTGATACTGATGTTTTTCTTGGTGATTACCTCTCTTGGCCGGCATTCCGTGACATGTTCGATGCAGTATACATCCAGCATCCTAAACTGAGTGAAGTTGAGAAATTATTTCATCTTCGAAGTAAAACCAGAGGTGAGGCAAGTGGGACAGTCAATCAATTCCCGTTGACTAACGCCAGTTTTGCTCTTGCTTGGGAAGCTTTACTCGCTGCGTACGAGAATACCCGAATTCTTGTAAATAACCAGGTAAAAAATCTTTTCAATTTGCCTATGGCACAGGATGAATCTTGCCTGCTGTAACAAATTGCCCAAGACCACACTTGCTCTCTGGGAACAATCCTTAGACGATCCTACTAAAGTTCCGACATGGAAACAGCTGGACAAATTTCTCAGCGCACGTTTCCAAACTTTGGAGTCTATCCCGGATACTACATCTTCAAAACCAACAGTAAGTCAACATCCTTCACGAAAAACCGTAACCGAAAAGCCTAAGAAAGCCAATACGTTTCTTGCAAAGGCGGGGGGATCTAAATGTAAAATTTGTTCGGCAAGCCATTCTATTTATGAATGCCCTAAATTCTCGGCTATGCCTGTCTCATCCAGAATCGAAGCAGTACGCAATCACAAAATGTGTAATAACTGCTTAGGCACAAGTCATCAGAAGTCCACTTGCTCTAGTAAACACTCATGTAGCTATTGCAAGAAACGCCATCATACACTTCTTCATTTAGTATCCAACCTCCCTACTGCGTAAGAAAACAATAATTTACAGTCCACTCCTCCTCCAGCGTTAGCTTTGCAAAATGCTCCAATGTCTGCTTCTTCGCAGCCTTTTGTTCCTCAGGCTTCTCATCAAGCCATCACGGTTATGTCTCAAAGAAGAATTCTTTTGGCTACTGCTCTAGTCGGTATAGTAGGAACGGAAACTGAACATGTCGTTAGAGCACTTATTGATCCCGGCTCCGAAATATCCTTCATTTCGGAGTCTGTGCAAAAAAGGCTTAATCTTCCATTCGTAATGAAAAATACCAACGTCTCTGGTATTAGCGGGAATCTCTCAGTCACTTCTAAGAAACTTTGCTCTTTTTCACTCACGTCTTTTGAAACTCCTCAAATAACATTATCAGCCCAAGCCATTGTGCTTAAAACTCTCACGAACAATTTACCTAGATCATTCTTCTCAATAATAAATCCCAACCTTTTTGTTGGCCTCAAACTAGCTGATCCCTCCTTTAACAAATCGTCGCAGGTAGATCTTTTAATAGGAGCTGACCTCTATCCTTGTATTATTCGCAACGCACAGTGCGTCGATTGTATGGAGATGGTGGACAAAAATCAATTTTCCAAAACTAAGTCGACTTTGCAACAAAAATTTGTTATAAATGTAATAAAAAATAAATTTTTTAAAATCTAACGAAATTTTCACGCCCCTTGCCACGCCCACTTTTGAATATGGTCTATATCTTAAAAATGGTTTGCAGGATTTGAATAAAGTTTAGAGAATTTGACTTTCTAGGTGAGTTCAAAAACAAAAAATAGTGTGGACCCTATCCGCCCACTGCCACGCCCATTTTATTAGTTTTTAGATAAACTCTGACAACACAAATAAACAAGACCAAAAAATAGAAATTTGTTTACAAAAATGAACAATCTTCTTTAAAAAATCAAAAATCGGGGTTCTATTTTCAAAATCTTCAATGGTAGAAAAAGTAAGCGCAGCCAAAGATTTATCAACCCATTCAGTATTTGGTATATGTATATTGTGCAATTTCTTCTTGATCTTCGATAATTTTAGTTCTTTTTTTGTCTTAAATTTGAAATCAAAGAATCAGATCTGAGAAGCAGGACTGTCAATATATATTCGTTGGTTGCGAACCTAAGCTCTTCAGTTGAATTGGAGGCTAAAAGATTCGCAATTTTTCGTTTTTTCGTGTTTTTTGACGCTTCTGAAAATGGTGTTTGGGGTCTTATCCAACTAGTTCCTGATTCATCAAAAGGCGATACATTTTGCATATATGTTGAAATGCTATCAGGAAGTGTAAATCTATTATAAAGCCAAGCTTCATGGCTCTTCTTGAAAAGAGCATGATTCTTTGAACATTGTTTCCATCGTCGTTCAAGGTTTGAGTCAACAAACTTAATTTAGGACTTTAAATAATTTTTAATTTTAAAGGGACATTTATTTTTCTTCAATTCATTCAAAATAAATGTTAAAATATCTTCAATTCATGATTTTTTATCAAAAGAAATCCGTTTTTCACCAACTTGTTGATTTTTAAAGGTTTGACCTTGTCCCACAAAAAGTTGAATATTTTGAAGGTTAGCAAAAAGTAGCATTAAACTTTAGATTTTCGCAAAGCAAAATTATAAAACAATGTAATGACACTAAAAATTCTGCTACACTTTGCTAAAAAAATTTTAAAAGCTTAACCAAAGTGAAAAAAATGCCTTAAAAATATGATTTTTTTCAATAATTCACTTAAATTACAAATTATTTCAAAAACCAAATAAAATTAGTCATAGCAGCTCTAAATAAATCCATTATTAAAAATCACTGCCTAAACAAAATTTTCGTCAATTACTTTTCTTTCACCAGCTAAATCATTTCACTCAAAATCGCGTTTCACAACAAGACTCGGACTATTATTACCTTATTTGGTTTAAACAATTCCGCTTATCTATCATCTAAAAAAAAAGCAAACAACAAAAAAACATTAAATGACAGTTATTAAACATTTGCTTGACCCGTATCAAAGCATAAAAGAACAAAATTGCATAATTTGATTTTGGATTTTTGTCCACTGGTCGACGCACTGTGCAACGGTTTGAAAATTATCTCAAATTCACTAGTAGCCCAGAACACTATTTTTGGATGGATACTGTCGGGACCAGTCCCAGATTCTTTTCAGTCGTTTAATACTACCATCACATCCGATAGTGCCTCTTGTAATTTGGACACTCAATTACGAAAATTTTGGGAGCTAGAGGAGCTGCCTTGTACTGCCATCCGATCAAAGGAGGATTGTTATGTTACTGTGAAGAGTTTTATAAAAAAAAAACCACTTTCAGGCATGCTGATGGTAGGTTTGTGGTTCGTCTTCCATTTAAACCACACACCTCAAAGAACCGACTTGGTTATTCTAGGTTCATCGCACTCAAATAATTTTCAAGAACAGAAAAATCTTTAGCGTCAAAGGTGGAATTGAAGTCTCAATATTCCAAAGTTATTTCTGAGTACCTTTCTTTTAATCAAATGCAAAAGGTTACTCCAGTGGAAAACGTTGAAAACGGCAAAGTAAAATCGTTTTATCTTCCGCATCATGCGGTTATAAAACCAGAAAGCACTTCAACCAAAGTACGCGTGCGTCGTTTTCAACGCTTCCAATGCCTCTTCAACGGGTGTCAGTTTAAATGATTTACTCTTCCCAGGGCCGACTTTACAACAAGATTTATCCTCGTTAATTATTCGTTGGAGATTTTACGAATTTGTGTTTAATGCGGACATTGAGAAAATGTACCGACAAATTTTGGTCGACCCAAGAGACACCCCATTTCAAAGAATTCTTTTTCGTTCCTCTCCCCACTTAGAAGTTGAAGATTTTGAACTCCTAACCGTCACCTTTGGCGTTAATTGTGCCCCTTTTGGCAATTCGTACCCTTCTAGAATAAGCAAAGGTTGGAAAAACCGAATTTCCGTTTGCTTCAAAAATTCTCCAATCGGAATTTTACGTCGATGATGTCTTGTCTGGTGCTCATAGTATCCATTCCGCATTAAGAGCTCAATCGGAACTCATCAAGCTTCTTGATTCAGCGGGGTTTCCACTTCGGAAGTGGACCTCCAACTCTCCTCGGTTACTCGACCATTTGCCTTGTGAGCATATTTTGAACGAGAATTTTTTGAAGCTTGACGCGGACAGCAATACAAAAACTTTAGGGATACGGTGGAATGCCAAAAGTGACAATTTTTACTTTTCTACTCAGCGAATTATTTTATCTGACTATCCCACTAAACGGGAAGTTTTTTCACAAATCGCAAGGATATTTGATCCCGCAGGTTGGCTGGCCCCCGTGGTAATAGTTGCAAAAATGCTGATGCAAACCGTTTGGGCAGATCAAACTGGCTGGGATGAATCTTTAACATCGGATTCTTTCAAAACGTGGAAAAACTTTGCGGATTCATTATCCGATATAGAACTTATTGAGATACCTTGCTGGGTAGAATATTCCCCCACGTCAGAAGTCCAGTTTCACGGATTCTGCGACTCCTCTGAAAAGGCATATGCCGCCGCGTTATATATACGCGTACGCCAATCTGATGGAACTATCACCTCTCACTTGCTCTGTGCAAAATCCAAAGTTGCACCCATCAAATCTGTGTCTTTACCACGCCTTGAGTTGTGTGGGGCACTTCTTCTCTCAAAATTGATAAAATTTTATATATCAAACTTCCCAGTACATTCTTACCAAACCTTTTTATGGATTGACTCTTCCATCGTAATGGCCTGGCTGAAAAAACCACCATGTGTGTGGAAAACCTTTGTCGCCAATCGCACCAGCGAAATATTAGATAACATTGGTAACGTTCGTTGGAACAAAAAGCTGTTGTCTCATTAGTAGTTCAGCATATTTCAGAAGATATTCTTGATCGGCTTTCAACGTTACCCCGCGCTATGCGGGTTATCTGCTATATTTTCCGATTCTATTTCAAATTGTCAAAAAGACAAAATCATCACTACGTCTCTCGTAACGTCACGCACCCTGAAATGGAGTTCGTAAGAAATCGTTTGATACTAATTTCTCAAAAGTCTTATTATCCTTCAGAATATTCCTGTCTTATAGAAGGTAAACCTATCCACTCAAAAAGTTCGATTCTATCGTTTAACCCCTTCTTGGACTTAAATGATCTGCTTCGAGTCAATGGTCGACTATCACAATCAGATCTATCTTATAAAGAAACGGCACCCTATTCTTTTGCCTTATCACTCAAGATTTTCTTATCTCCTCACGCAATTCATTCATGACATCTCATTGCACCACTTAACTAATAGCCTATTGAATAGACCTTTTAAAATGGAACAATTACGTGCAAGGGTTTTTATTATTGAATATGTTTGTTTGGCCCATAAGCATGCTTAAAACCGAAAAATTTTATTTTGAACAAAAAGTGTTATATGTAAAATTGTCAAATTCGGGTTAGTTTTCGAGTTATACCAAAAATACTGAAAAGTGGCCAGTGTGACCATTCTCTCAGAAACGCATGGGTGAATTTAGTAGCATTTTCGGTTTTGAGCATGCTTATGGGCCAAACAAACATATTCAATAATAAAAACCCTGGCCCGTAATTGTTCCTTTATACCCCTCAATTTCCGGTCTATTCAATAGGCTATAATCAAATTATTTTTATTACATATTTATGCCTTTCAATTATTTAAAAAGCTTTATATTCAACTCTTTGTTTATTTTATTCAAATTACTTTTTTCATAATTTTCAATTTAAAATTAACTTTCAGAATCATTTTTCTCTTTTGGCGCATCTCGCCAAGGGGGGCAGTAATGTTCATGCGAGTTGCGTAGGCACTCCGCATTCTGTCCGTGGTGCGCGGTCCGCACCAGTCGGAATGCGGAGTGCTGATATTTGTAGCGTGTGAACTCGCCCTCTTCCCAGTGTACTTGGTTTGTGTTTTCAACCGCGGTGAAGTTGGGAGAAGTTGTCGCACTGATCGTTATTCTAATATCATTCGTCATCAGCACAAGTTCGCTCCAAAAAAAAAGTAAAATTAATCTCTAAGTCTATTAAAAGTTCAGGTTAAATCTAATGAAGGAAACTTAAAACTAAATTGTTAAAAACACTAAGTTAATAAAAAGAAAAAAATTATAAAAGAAAATTTATCGAAGTATTTTCATCCTCACTGTGTTTTTTGTGGTCCAGTTGCAAGGCATCCACGCTGCTGCGGCCAATCACTACGCAAAGTGACCAGGATTGTTGGTGAAGTTTTTACTCCCCCATTTGGAAATCTTTTGGCCTTAAAAGTGTGCCGAACAGACGTAGAGATGCATTTGAAAACTTAAAAATGTCTTGAAGCTTAGAAATGAGAATTGAATGATCAATACAATCAAAAGCTTTAGAAAAGTCCAATAGCACCATAAGACCGATGTTGTTGGCATCCAAAGCAAAACGAAGATCGGAGGTAACTTTAATAACTGCTGACTCACAACTGTGTTTGATTCTAAACCCTGACTGCCATTTAGATAGCTTTTGATGTGTGTTTAAAAATGTTATCATTTGGTTGTATATTAGTCTCTCAAAAACTTTCGAAAGATAGGATAAAACACTTATGGGTCTGAAATCAGATGGTACACTTGGGTTAACTTTTTTTGGAATCGGCACAATTTTTGCTACTTTCCACCCAACCGGAAACTGGGAACTATAAATACAAAAATTTACGATATGAACAATTAATGGCAGAATAATTGGCAAAATGAGTTTGATAAACTTCGGCGAAACCTGATCACTACCAGTGGCGTCTGATTTGATTGACCGAATTGATTCAATAACGTCACTCTCATCCACACGTTCAAATGAAAAATTTTCATCATTGCTGTTTACACGGGACTCATCAAAAGAAATTGGATCAGAAAACTGAGGAACGAAAAATGAACACATTTCCACGCTCAGTTGACATTTCTCGGTTTTAGTTGCCTTACAAACTCCTGCTTCTTTGAGATTGCTCCATAAAATCTTAGGGTCTAGCCCTGGGTTAAGTTTCTTAATTAAATAAGTTCTTTTTGAGGACTGAATAAGACTAGATACCTTATTTCGTGCAGTATGGTATTGTCGCTTATTATAATCACAAGGATAAATATGCGCAGTGTGCTCGATATCGCCCTTCTGTAAGGAGGATGCTTTAGATATGGACGCAATTGAGTCTAAATTCCGAAATAGCAATAAGACATATGTTGGCTGTTTGGCTCTGTTTTTAGAGCTTCAAAGCAAACTTAAAAATGATTCAGATAGTAAAGATAATTCTCTTGATAATGGTCCCCCACAAAAACCAGTGTCATCACACTGCATCAAACTCCCACCGTGTGATACTGATGTTTTTCATGGTGATTTCCTCTCTTGGCCGGCATTCCGTGACATGTTCGATGCAGTATACATCCAGCATCCTAAACTGAGTGCAGTTGAGAAATTATTTCATCTTCGAAGTAAAACCAGAGGTGAGGCAAGTAGGACAGTCAATCAATTCCCGTTGACTAACGCCAGTTTTGCTCTTGCTTGGGAAGCTTTACTCGCTGCGTACGAGAATACCCGAATTCTTGTAAATAACCAGGTAAAAAATCTTTTCAATTTGCCTATGGCACAGGATGAATCTGCTAAGACTATTCGAAATCTTCAAGGTAAAATTAACGATTCCTTAGCAGCACTTCAAGCACATCACGTTGACACCGTCAATTGGGATCCGATTTTGGTTTTTGCCTGCTGTAACAAATTGCCCAAGACCACACTTGCTCTCTGGGAACAATCCTTAGACGATCCTACTAAAGTTCCGACATGGAAGCAGCTGGACAAATTTCTCAGCGCACGTTTCCAAACTTTGGAGTCTATCTCGGATACTACATCTTCAAAACCAACAGTAAGTCAACATTCTTCACGAAAAGCCGTAACCGAAAAGCCTAAGAAAGCCAATACGTTTCTTGCAAAGGCGGGAGGATCTAAATGTAAAATTTGTTCGGCAAGCCATTCTATTTATGAATGCCCTAAATTCTCGGCTATGCCAGTCTCATCCAGAATCGAAGCAGTACGCAATCACAAAATGTGTAATAACTGCTTAGGCACAAGTCATCAGAAGTCCACTTGCTCTAGTAGACACTCATGTAGCTATTGCAAGAAACGCCATCATACACTTCTTCATTTAGTATCCAACCTCCCTAATGCGCAAGAAAACAATAATTTACAGTCCACTCCTCCTCCAGCGTTAGCTTTGCAAAATGCTCCAATGTCTGCTTCTTCGCAGCCTTTTGTTCCTCAGGCTTCTCATCAAGCCATCACGGTTATGTCTCAAAGAAGAATTCTTTTGGCTACTGCTCTAGTCGGTATAGTAGGAACGGAAACTGAACATGTCGTTAGAGCACTTATTGATCCCGGCTCCGAAATATCCTTCATTTCGGAATCTGTGCAAAAAAGGCTTAATCTTCCATTCGTAATGAAAAATACCAACGTTTCTGGTATTAGCGGGAGTCTCTCAGTCACTTCTAAAAAACTTTGCTCTTTTTCCCTCACGTCTTTTTAAACTCCTCAAATAACATTATCAGCCCAAGCCATTGTGCTTAAAACTCTCACGAACAATTTACCTAGATCATTCTTCTCAATAATAAATCCCAACCTTTTTGTTGGCCTCAAACTAGCTGATCCCTCCTTTAACAAATCGTCGCAGGTAGATCTTTTAATAGGAGCTGACCTCTATCCTTGTATTATTCGCAACGGTTTGAAAATTATCTCAAATTCACTAGTAGCCCAGAACACTATTTTTGGATGGATACTGTTGGGACCAGTCCCAGATTCTTTTCAGTCGTTTAATACTACCATCACATCCGATAGTGCCTCTTGTAATTTGGACACTCAGTTACGAAAATTTTGGGAGCTAGAGGAGCTGCCTTGTACTGCCATCCGATCAAAGGAGGATTGTTACTGTGAAGAGTTTTATAAAAAAAACACTTTCAGGCGTGCTGATGGTAGGTTTGTGGTTCGTCTCCCATTTAAACCACACACCTCAAAGAACCGACTTGGTTATTCTAGGTTCATTGCACTCAAACAATTTTCAAGAACAGAAAAATCTTTAGCGTCAAAGGTGGAATTGAAGTCTCAATATTCCAAAGTTATTTCTGAGTACCTTTCTTTTAATCAAATGCAAAAGGTTACTCCAGTGGAAAACGTTGAAAACGGCAAAGTAAAATCGTTTTATCTTCCGCATCATGCGGTTATAAAACCAGAAAGCACTATAACCAAAGTACGCGTGCGTCGTTTTCAACGCTTCCAATGCCTCTTCAACGGGTGTCAGTTTAAATGATTTACTCTTCTCAGGGCCGACTTTACAACAAGATTTATCCTCGTTAATTATTCGTTGGAGATTTTACAAATTTGTGTTTAATGCGGACATTGAGAAAATGTACCGACAAATTTTGGTCGACCCAAGAGACACCCCATTTCAAAGAATTCTTTTTCGTTCCTCTCCCCACTTAGAAGTTGAAGATTTTGAACTCCTAACCGTCACCTTTGGCGTTAATTGTGCCCCTTTTGGCAATTCGTACCCTTCTAGAATAAGCAAAGGTTGGAAAAACCGAATTTCCGTTTGCTTCAAAAATTCTCCAATCGGAATTTTACGTCGATGATGTCTTGTTTGGTGCTCATAGTATCCATTCCGCATTAAGAGCTCAATCGGAACTCATCAAGCTTCTTGATTCAGCGGGGTTTCCACTTCGGAAGTGGACCTCCAACTCTCCTCGTTTACTCGACCATTTGCCTTGTGAGCATATTTTGAACGAGAATTTTTTGAAGCTTGACGCGGACAGCAATACAAAAACTTTAGGGATACGGTGGAATGCCAAAAGGTGACTGTTCGGCACACTATTATGGCCAAATGAAAACCCGAATGGGGGAGCAGAAATCCTTCGATAAATCCTGGTCGCTTCGCGCGGTGCTTGGCGTCAGCAACGTGGGTGTCTGTTAGTCCAAAAAAAAGTATGTGCTGGGGTGATTTTCTTTTTTCTTAGATTTTTTCTCTTTATTGCTTCTAGGTGTAAGGGTACAAATTTACTTTATTTTCAAGTTTTAAAATTAGAAATTTAAGTTACGTTAAAATACTTTAAGTTAGGTTTAAGTTAGAGAATAAGTATTATTAAGAACTTTTTTTAATAGTTTTAAGTAGTTTTAGAAATTTTACTTTTACAAGAAGCGAACTTGTGCTGAAGGCGATATGAAACAGACTGTCGACCACAGCGACAACTTCTCCAAACTTCACCGCGGTCGAAACACAACCAAGTACAATGAAGAAAATAAACAAAGAGTTGAGTATAAAGCTTTTTAAATAATTGAAAGGCATAAATATGTTATAAAAATAATTTGTTTAGTTAAGTGGTAGACGACAAAGTTTTATAACTGGTCGAGTAAGTTCTCCATTTTGAGTTCTTAGGGTGGCCACTCTAACTCTCCCGTCAGCGCCGGGGTGAACATTTATCACGCGCCCGAGACGCCATTCAGTGGAAGGCAAATTTTCGTTTTGGACAGCAACTAAGTCATTTACCTTGATATCTACCTGTGGCGATTGCCATTTATTTCGTTGATGGAGTTCTCTGAGATATTCATCTTTCCAACGGCGGCAGAACTGCTGTTGAAGGCATCTTAATTTTTCCCAACGATTGATCAAAGATAAGTTGGCATCGGCCAAATTGGGCTCGGGAAACGATAAGAGAGGGGCTCCACGTAAAAAATGACCGGGCGTTAATGCCACTAGATCAGAAGGATCATTGGACAAAGATGAGATTGGGCGTGAGTTCAAGCATGCTTCAATGCGTGCTAACACGGTAGAAAATTCTTCGAAGGTCAATTTGGCACTAGTCCCCAGTTTTCTCAAATGGCTCTTAAAACTCTTGACACCGGCCTCCCATAGGCCACCCATGTGAGGTGCGCCCGGAGGAATGAAATTCCATTTGAGTCCCTGGATGCTATATGTGGCACTAGCTTCTTGGGGAACGGAGGCGAGTAGTTTTTTGAATTCCTTTCGCAAAATGGCATCAGCTCCTACAAAGTTGGTACCGTTGTCTGAAAACACTTCTTTGGGCAAACCTCGTCTTGCCGTAAATCTGGCAAAGGCAGCCAAAAAAGCTTCCGACGATAAATCACTAACAGCCTCAAGATGAATAGCTTTAGTTGAAAAACAGACGAATACGCAGACATACCCCTTGGTCATTCGACAGTTCCTTGCATTAAAGCTCTTGATTACGAATGGGCCTGCGAAATCGATTCCTGTACACGTGAACGGGGGAGAAAAAGTGCATCTTTCAGGGGGTAAAGCAGCCATTATTTGCTGGCTTAATACTTTCTTGACAAGAGTACAGTTTTTGCACTTTCTAATGCAAGATTTGACGAGATTTGTAAGTTTCGGAATCCAAAAAGTTTGACGCACGAGCCTAAGCATTAAGGAGTTGCCACCATGCAATGAGATGTCATGAATGAATTGCGTGAGGAGATAAGAAAATCTAGAGTGGTAAGGTAAAAGAATGGGGTGCCGTTCATTATATAATAAATCTGATTGAGATAGTCGACCATTGACTCGAAGAAGATCATTTAAGTCCAAGAAGGGGTTGAAAGAGAGAATCGAACTTTTAGAGTTGATAGGTTTACCTTGTCTAAGACAAGAATATTCTGAAGGATAATAAGCCTTTTGAGACACTAGTATTAAACGATTTTTTACAAACTCCATTTCTGAGTGCGTGACGTTATGAGAAACGTAGTGATGATTTTCCTTTTTCGAGAGCTTAAAGTAGAAGCGAAAAATATAGGATATAACGTGCATTGCCCGAGGTAAGGATGAAAAACGATCAAGAATATCTTCAGGAGCATGCTGAACAACTAAGGAAACGACTGCCTTTTGTTCGAGATCTTCGACGCATGGGGCAACTGGAAGTGTTTCAGGCCATTGAGAGATTGGTTGGCAAAGCCATGAAGGACCTTTCCACCAGAACGTATTGAACCTCAATTCTGAAGGCATCAACCCACGAGTTGCTTAATCTGCGGGATTTTCAGCTGACCTTACATGCCTCCAAGGGGCGTTGCCTACATTGTCTAAAATTTCACTCGTGCCATTAGCGATAAAGGTTTTCCATGCGCATGGCGGTTTTTGAAGCCATGCCAATACGATAGACGAATCTGTCCAAAGAAAAGTATTATAGGAGTGGATTGGAAAATTTGGGATATAAGACTTTATTAATTTGGAAAGAAGTAGTGCCCCACACAACTCAAGGCGTGGTAATAACACTGATTTTATGGGAGCTACTTTTGATTTTGCACAAAGCAAGTGGGAAGTGACAGTTCTGTCGGAGTGACAGACACGTATATATAACGCAGCGGCATATGCCTTTTCGGATGAGTCGCAGAATCCGTGAAATTGGATTTCTGACAACGGAGAATAGTCTACCCAACGAGGTATTTCAATAGATTGGATGTCAGGTAATGCTTCTACGAAGGATTTCCATATAATGAGAGTATCAGATTTAGTTGGTTCGTCCCAAGTGGTTTGCTCCGTCCAAACTCGTTGCATCAACATTTTTGCCACTTTTACGACGGGGGCCAACCAACCAGCGGGATCAAAAATCTGAGCAATTTGGGAAAAAACTTCTCGTTTAGTGGGATTTATAGTCAAAAGGATCTGTCGAGTAGAGAAATAAAAATTATCACCTTTGGCATTCCACCGTATACCCAAAGTCTTCGTAGTGCTATCCGTATCCAACTTCAAAAAATTCTTATTCAAAATATGTTCTCGAGGCAAGTGGTCGAGTAAACAAGGAGTATTAGAGGTCCACTTACGCAGTGGAAACCCCGCTGAATCTAAGAGTTTAATAAGTTCCGATTGAGCTCTTTGCGCAGAATGAATGCTATGAGCACCGGACAAAACGTCGTCGACGTAAAACTCTGATTGAAGGATTTTTGAAGCAATTGGGAACTCAGCTTTCCCTAATTTTGCTAATTCGTGGAGAGTACGGATGGCTAAATAAGGGGCACAATTAACACCAAACGTGACGGTTAGAAGCTCGAAATCTTCAATCTCTAAGTGAGGAGAGGTACGAAAAAGAATTCTTTGAAAAGGAGTATCCCGTGGATCGATCAAAATTTGTCGGTACATGTTTTCTATGTCCGCATTAAATACAAACTTGTAAAATCTCCAGCGAATGATTAAGGAGGATAGATCTTGCTGTAGAATTGGCCCTGGGTACAATAAATCATTAAGACTAACACCGTTCGAGGACGAATGGGAGGCGTTGAAGACAACGCGTACTTTTGTTGAAGTGCTCTCAGGTTTGATGACCGCGTGATGCGGAAGATAAAACGACTTCACTTGGCCATTTTCAACTTTTTCCACTGGAGTTACTTTTCGCATATGATTAAGAGACAAATATTCGGAAATAACTTTGGAATATTGGGTTTTCAGATCCGCTTTCGAGGCTAAAGATCTTTCAGTTCGTGAGAATTGTTTCAGTGCAATAAACCTAGAGTAACCCAAACGATTCTTTGAGCTTTGTGCTTTAAATGGAAGACGTACAACAAATCTACCATCAGCACGCCTGAAAGTGGTTTTTTTGTAAAGATCCTCGCAGTAACAGTCTTCCTTTGAACGGATGGCAGTAGAAGGTAGTTCTTCTAGCTCCCAAAACTTTCGAATCTGACTATCCAAATTACTAGCAGCACTATCGGATGAGATGGTAGTATTAAATGATTGAAAAGAATCTGGGACTGGTCCCGACAATATCCATCCAAAAATAGTGTTCTGGGCTACTAGTGAATTCGAAATCATTTTCAAACCGTTACGGATAATATAAGGATAGAGGTCAGCTCCTATTAAAAGATCTACCTGAGACGATTTGTTAAAGGAGGGGTCAGCTAGTTTGAGGTCAACGAAAAGGTTGGGATTTATTATTGAGAAGGATGAACTAGGTAAATTGTTCGTCAGAGACTTAAGCACAATGGCTTGTGCTGATAAAGTTATTTGCGGAGTTTCAAAAGATGTGAGTGAAAAAGAACAAAGTTTTTTAGAAGTTACTGAGAGATTTCCGCTTATACCAGAAACATTGGTATTTTTCATCACGAATGGAAGATTAAGCCTTTTTTGCACAGATTCCGAAATGAAAGATATCTCGAAGCCAGGATCAATAAGTGCTCTAACGACATGTTCAGTTTCCGTTCCTACTATACCAACAAGGCCGGTGGCTAGTAAAACTTTTTTCTGAGAAGTCACCATATAATTTTGAACGGCAGATTGAGGAATAAATGGCTGCGAAGAAGCAGACATCTGAGAATTATTGTTTGCAACTGGAGGTTGAGAAGTGGACTGTACTTTAGAATTGTTGGAACTAGTTGTAGTTGGAAAATTTGTTGCAATGTGGAGCAAAGTATGGTGACGTTTCTTGCAATAGCTACAAGAATACTTGCTAGAACAAGAGGATTTGGAGTGACTGGTACCTAAGCAATTATTGCACATTTTGTGACGACGAACTGCTTCGATTCTCGAAGAGACAGGCATTGCAGAGAACTTTGGACATTCATAAATAGAATGAGCTGCTGAGCAGATTTTGCATTTGGATCCTCCCGCCTTCGCAAGAAAAGTTTTCACTTTGTTAACTTTTGGGAGTACATTTTTTCGAGATGTTTGTTGGATTGTTACGGAGGGCTTTGAGGAAGTGGTATCCGAGATGGACTCTAGAGTCTGAAAACGAGCGCTTAAGAATTTGTCTAATTGTTTCCATGTTGGCACTTTGGTGGGATCTTCTAAAGATTGTTCCCAGAGAGCAAGCGTATTTTTGGGCAATTTATTTGCGCAAGCGAAGACAAGTATGGGGTCCCAGTTTTCAGTGCTGACATTGTGCACTTTAAGTGCTGTTAAGGAGTCATTAATCTTACACTGTAAGGTTCGAAGAGATTTAGCGGATTCATCTT
The DNA here is from genome assembly GCA_963921185.1 of Dasysyrphus tricinctus. Taxonomy (NCBI): domain Eukaryota; kingdom Metazoa; phylum Arthropoda; class Insecta; order Diptera; family Syrphidae; genus Dasysyrphus; species Dasysyrphus tricinctus. Next base: position 181,652,168 of record OY992530.1, read on the forward strand.
GTGCTGTGGGCAAATTAAAAAGATTTTTGACTTGATTGTTGACAAGTATACGTGTGTTTTCATATCTACTGCGTAAGGCTTCCCAAGCGAGAGAAAAACTTGAATTGGTCAAAGGAAATTGATTAACAGTCCTTGACGCGTCACCTCCTGTTTTGCAACGGAGATGGAATAACTTTTCAACTTCACCCAGCTTTGGGTGTTGTATGTAAACAGCGTCAAACATATCTCGAAATGCCGGCCATGAAAGGTAGTCGCCGTTAAATATGTCAGTATCACAAGGTGGTAGTTTAACGCAGTGAGAAGATGTGGATTTAAGAGGGGGAGTGTCAACAATGGAAGTGCTCTTAGAAGTTGTATGAAATGTTGGTTTTAATTTGTCTTGAAGCTCTAAAAAGAGAGCTAAGCAACTTATGTAAGTGTCATTACAAGTTTTATATTTAGACTCAATAACGTCCATGTCCAACGCTTCGCCTTTTTTAGAAGGTCGAAAGCGAGCACAATCGGAGTATTTCTCCTTTACTTCCTGCCACAAATCCTTTAATTCGGTTTTTCTTGCTTCCAAGGACATAATTGTGTGGTTCTGTTCAGGGACCTCTTTAGCGGCTGAGTGAAATTTCACCAGCATATCCGTAGCAATAATTAATTCGTCTAAGACAGACATGATTGAACAAATGGTCTACAGAAATTTGGATAATGCGATTGCAAAGATGGAGCCAAAAAGATATAGAAGAACCTCGTGAGAAAATGATCGACCCTCGTGAAAAAAGTTCACAGACTCAAATGAAAGACTAAGAAACTTGTAAAAGCTGAGGAAAAGTAAAATTCCTGAGATTCAAATAAGAATCTCGAAGAGAAAAGGCCACAGAGTCAAATGAGAGACAAAGAAACTTGTAAAAAATTGAGGAAGAGGTAAAATCCCTGAGATTCAAATAAGAATCTCGAAGAGGAAAGTCCACAGAGTCAAATGAGAGACAAAGAAACTTGTAAAAAACTGAGAAAGAGGTATAATCCCTGAGATTCAAATAAGAATCTCGAAGAGAAAAGTCCACAGAGTCAAATGAGGGACTAAGAAACTTGTAAGAACGAAAAAAAAGTAAAATCCCTGAGATTCAAATAATAATCTCGAAGAGAATAAGTCCACAGAGTCAATTGAGAGACTCGGAAACTTGCAAAAACTGATAAAAGTAAGAATCCCTGAGATTCAAATAAGAATCTCGAAGAGAAAAAGTCCACAGAGTCAAATGAGATACTCGGAAACTTGTAAAAAACTGAGAAAAAGTAAGATTCCCTGAGATTCAAATAAGAATCTCGAAGAGAAAAGTTCACAAAGTCAAATGACAGACTAAAAAACTTGTAAGAACGAAAAAAATAAAATCCCTGAGATTCAAAGAAGAATCTCGAAGAGAAAAGTTCACAAAGTCAAATGAGAGATTAAAAAACTTGTAAAAACGAAAAAAAAAGTAAAATCCCTGAGATTCAAATAAGAATCTCGAAGAGAATAAGTCAACAGAGTCAAATGAGAGACTCGGAAACTTGTAAAAAACTGAGAAAAAGTAAGAATCCCTGAGATTCAAATAAGAATCTCGAAGAGAAAAGTTCACAAAGTCAAATGAGAGACTAAAAAACTTGTAAGAACGGAAAAAAAAAATAAAATCCCTGAGATTCAAAGAAGAATCTCGAAGAGAAAAATTAAAGTCTTAAGATCCGAGTGATTCTAAAACGTTTCAAGAAATTGACAGGGGACCAGCACCAAAAATGAAAATGAGATCGAAATATATGTTATTTGTTATTGGAAATAAACCGATTGAATTTGATATTGTAAATGTATCAAAATGCGTTACAAAATGCCTTCAAATATTGCCGTTTGGAAGCACGAGCATCCCAAAGAAACAAGCTTGGAAAATCTTTATACCGCGAAAGAAAAAAAAACTTTATTAGCTCAAAGATAATCAATGTAATTGACCTAGCTTGTCATTCATATATTAACATGACCAAAAACGAATCACGAGTAAGAAAAGGAGGTGAAAGTGACTGATAAAAACTATGAGATACAATCTACCAAAAAATGCCAATCAATCAATAAAAAACTGTATACTCACTCTGTACAATTTCATTTAATTTATTGGTGACTCCTTTTTATGTTGATTGATGAACTGATGTCTTCTCTAGAGTTTTCGGCAGCTTCTTACTTCCTTCTCAATTTTTCCCACACCAATCGAAACAATGGTGGAACTCCGCCACCAATCGAAGCAATGGTGGTTTAAATTTGTTTTTGTTTTGTAGCGCTACGCTATTGCGGCAGCGTGGCAATAATTTTAACCCAAAAAGGGTTCAGCAGAACAGCAATTTTTGTCGCAATATGAAGTGCGACTGCAGCTAGCGCGTGTGGCAAAAGACTTCTCACACACGGGTAGCAGCAAAACAGCAATAAATTTGTTGTGATCGTGGCAGCAAGTTGACAAATGGACCCCAAATAGGATGCAACGAAGTAGCGATCTGTCGCAAAATTGAGCGGGCAGCAACACAGCGTTTGAGAATTTTCAGATTCTTGAAATCTATCTTCAATGTTGAGCAATTCGGTGGCAGCAGCAAGGCGACACTTTTTACCAATCAATAACGGCTTGATATGGTGGCGTAGTCGCCGCAAACATCCACGAGTAACGGCGTACTGCAACAAACGTGGCTAGCGTGAGGTGGTTGCAAAATATATCCACGAGTAGTGGTGTGCAACGATGAGTGGCGTGGTTGCAAAATCTCCCCGAGTAACGGCGTGCAGCAACAATCCGTTGCTAGAGTCGTGTGGTTGCAAAAATCCACGAGTAACGGCGGCGTCTGTAACGGCATGCAGCAACAATCCGTTGCTAGAATGGTGTGGTTACAAAAAATCCACGAGTAACGGCGGCGTCTGTAACGGCATGCAGCAGCAATCCGTGGCTAGAGTGGTGTGGTTACAAAAAATCCACGAGTAACGGCGTCTGTAACGATGAGTGGCGTGGTCCCAAAATATCCACGATTAACGGCGTATGTAACGGCGTGCAGCAACAATCCGTTGCTAGAGTGGCGTGGTCGTAGAAATGTCCACGGGTAACGGCGTCTGCCAGAGAAGGTAGTGGGAACTGTGGCGTAAACCAATGCTCACTTTGGAACACAGGATACAAAATCCGGCTCGAAGGACCAAATGTTCGGCACACTATTATGGCCAAATGAAAACCCGAATGGGGGAGCAGAAATCCTTCGATAAATCCTGGTCGCTTCGCGCGGTGCTTGGCGTCAGCAACGTGGGTGTCTGTTAGTCCAAAAAAAAGTATGTGCTGGGGTGATTTTCTTTTTTCTTAGATTTTTTCTCTTTATTGCTTCTAGGTGTAAGGGTACCAATTTACTTTATTTTCAAGTTTTAAAATTAGAAATTTAAGTTACGTTAAAATACTTTAAGTTAGGTTTAAGTTAGAGAATAAGTATTATTAAGAACTTTTTTTAATAGTTTTAAGTAGTTTTAGAAATTTTACTTTTACAAGAAGCGAACTTGTGCTGAAGGCGATATGAAACAGACTGTCGACCACAGCGACAACTTCTCCAAACTTCACCGCGGTCGAAACACAACCAAGTACAATGAGTGCGTTCAGCCGCGGTGAAATCTACACTTGGAAGAGGGCGAGTTCACACGCTACGACTATCAGCACTCCGCGTTCCGACTGGTGCGGACCGCGCACCACGGACAGAATGCGGAGTGCCTACGCAATTCGCATGAACAGTGACAATTTTTACTTTTCTACTCAGCGAATTATTTTATCTGACTGTCCCACTAAACGGGAAGTTTTTTCACAAATCGCAAGGATATTTGATCCCGCAGGTTGGCTGGCCCCCGTGGTAATAGTTGCAAAAATGCTGATGCAAACCGTTTGGGCAGATCAAACTGGCTGGGATGAATCTTTAACATCGGATTCTTTCAAAACGTGGAAAAACTTTGCGGATTCATTATCCGATATAGAACTTATTGAGATACCTCGCTGGGTAGAATATCCCCCACGTCAGAAGTCCAGTTTCATGGATTCTGCCACTCCTCTGAAGAGGCATATGCCGCCGCGTTATATATACGCGTACTCCAATCTGATGGAACTATCACCTCTCACTTGCTCTGTGCAAAATCCAAAGTTGCACCCATCAAATCTGTGTCTTTACCACGCCTTGAGTTGTGTGGGGCACTTCTTCTCTCAAAATTGATAAAATTTTATATATCAAACTTCCCAGTACATTCTTACCAAACCTTTTTATGGACTGACTCTTCCATCGTAATGGCCTGGCTGAAAAAACCACCATGTGTGTGGAAAACCTTTGTCGCCAATCGCACCAGCGAAATATTAGATAACATTGGTAACGTTCCCTGGAGGCATGTCAAGTCGGCTGACAATCCAGCAGATTTGGCTACTCGTGGTTTGATGCCTTCAGAATTGAGGCTAAACACGTTTTGGTGGAAGGGTCCCTCATGGCTTTGCGAACCAGATTCACAATGGCCGGAATCACAACCAATCATCCCTTGTGTGGAAGAGTTGGAACAAAAAGCTGTTGTCTCATTAGTAGTTCAGCATATTTCAGAAGATATTCTTGATCGGTTTTCAACGTTACCCCGCGCTATGCGGGTTATCTGCTATATTTTCCGATTTTATTTCAAATTGTCAAAAAGACAAAATCATCACTACGTCTCTCGTAACGTCACGGACCCTGAAATGGAGTTCGTAAGAAATCGTTTGATACTAATTTCTCAAAAGTCTTATTATCCTTCAGAATATTCCTGTCTTATAGAAGGTAAACCTATCCACTCAAAAAGTTCGATTCTCTCGTTTAACCCCTTCTTGGACTTAAATGATCTGCTTCGAGTCAATGGTCGACTATCACAATCAGATCTATCTTATAAAGAAACGGCTCCCTATTCTTTTGCCTTATCACTCAAGATTTTCTTATCTCCTCACGCAATTCATTCATGACATCTCATTGCATTGAGGCAACTCCTTAATGTTTAGACTCGTGCGTCAAACTTTTTGGATTCCGAAACTTACAAATCTCGTCAAATCTTGCATTCGAAAGTGCAAAAACTGTACTCTTGTGAAAAAGGTATTAAGCAAGCAGATAATGGCCGCTTTACCTCCTGAAAGATGCACTTTTTCTCCCCCGTTCACTTGTACAGGGATCGATTTTGCAGGCCCATTCATAATCAAGAGCTTCAATGCAAGAAATTGTCGTATGACCAAAGGGTATGTCTGTGTTTTCGTCTGTTTTTCCGCTAAAGCTATTCACCTTGAGGCTGTTAGTGATCTTTCGTCGGAAGCCTTTTTGGCCGCCTTCGCCAGATTAACGGCAAGGCGAGGTTTGCCTAAAGAAGTGTTTTCAGACAATGGCACCAACTTCGTAGGAGCTGATGCTATTTTGCGAAAGGATTTCAAAATTTCAAAAAACTACTCGCCTCCGTTCCCCAAGAAGTTAGCGCCATATATGGCATTCAGGGACTCAAATGGAATTTCATTCCTCCGGGCGCACCTCATATGGGTGGCCTATGGGAGGCCGGTGTCAAGAGCTTTAAGAGTCATTTAAGGAAACTGGGGACCGGTACCAAGTTGACATTCGAAGAATTTTCCACAGTTTTAGCACGCATTGAGGCTTGCTTAAACTCACGCCCAATCTCATCCATGTCCAATAATCCATCTGATCTATTGGCATTAACACCCGGCCATTTTTTACGTGGAGGCCCTCTTTTATCATTTCCCGAGCCCAATTTGGTCGATGCCAACTTATCCTTGATTAATCGTTGGGAAAAATTAAGATGCCTTCAACAGCAGTTCTGCCGCCGTTGGAAAGATGAATATCTTAGAGAACTTCATCAACGAAACAAATGGCAATCGCCACAGGAAGATATCAAAATTGATGACCTAGTTGCTATCCAAAACGAAAATTTGCCTTCCACTGAATGGCGTCTCGGGCGCGTGATAAATGTTCACCCCGGCGCTGACGGGAGAGTTAGAGTGGCCACCCTAAGAACTCAAAATGGAGAACTTACTCGACAAGTTATAAAATTTTGTCGTCTACCACTTAACTAATAGCCTATTGAATAGACCTTTTAAAATGGAACAATTACGTGCAAGGGTTTTTATTATTGAATATGTTTGTTTGGCCCATAAGCATGCTTAAAACCGAAAAATTTTATTTTGAACAAAAAGTGTTATATGTAAAATTGTCAAATTCGGGTTAGTTTTCGAGTTATACCAAAAATACTGAAAAGTGGCCAGTGTGACCATTCTCTCAGAAAGGCATGGGTGAATTTAGTAGCATTTTCGGTTTTGAGCATGCTTATGGGCCAAAAAAACATATTCAATAATAAAAACCCTGGCACGTAATTGTTCCTTTATACCCCTCAATTTCCGGTCTATTCAATAGGCTATAATCAAATTATTTTTACTACATATTTATGCCTTTCAATTATTTAAAAAGCTTTATATTCAACTCTTTGTTTATTTTATTCAAATTACTTTTTTCATAATTTTCAATTTAAAATTAACTTTCAGAATCATTTTTCTCTTTTGGCGCATCTCGCCAAGGGGGGCAGTAATGTTCATGCGAGTTGCGTAGGCACTCCGCATTCTGTCCGTGGTGCGCGGTCCGCACCAGTCGGAATGCGGAGTGCTGATATTCGTAGCGTGTGAACTCGGCCTCTTCCCAGTGTACTTGGTTTGTGTTTTCAACCGCGGTGAAGTTGGGAGAAGTTGTCGCACTGATCGTTATTCTAATATCATTCGTCATCAGCACAAGTTCGCTCCAAAAAAAAAGTAAAATTAATCTCTAATGGCCAGTTGCACCGACCTCTTTTAAATATTTATTGCTTCGTTTAATTTTAAAATGACATTTATCGGTTGCACCAACCACTTCTAAATCTAACAGGCCAATAAACGAACTAATAAACTAAAATTCCATTTTCCTCCAGATACATTTTAAAAGCGAGTTTAAACGAACATGTCTAGGTACATTTGTAGGTACAAACAAAATAATTCAATTTTCTTTGACGGAATATTGTTAATTCCAAATTAAAATAACGAAAATAACAGGTGAACGCATTATGTTTCCTATTTATAATTCACTACTTAAATAAATAAATTATTCCAGAAAAATTATAGACTGGCCATCATGTGTTCATCTGATAACGAACTTAACCAAAAAATGGCGAGACGTCGCGTCGGAGTTGTTCAGGTTCACAGAGAAATCCATTTTCTGAATTCGATGACGTCGCTTTAAAATATTTTTTCATAATTTCCAAGAGTGTGTCGAAAAAAATATTAGTGTTGTTTAGTTGGTATCTATTTCAATAGTTTCATAATTTCTCTAAAAAAAAAGAAAATAATAAATAATAATAAAAAAAAAACACCAAGATAGCGCATTCGCATTGTCTGTATCTAATGAGAATACCTTGTTTCTGTTTATTGTGTATTCACATTTTCTTTATATCTATCTCACTTGCACTGGTTAATTTTTTTCGTTCAGTTTAATAAACATATGATAAAATCCAGGGGTGGTTTATGAACTGCATTTTAGCTAAAAAATGCGCAAAATAGATTGGTGCAACCCAAATAAATTTATTAGTCCGATAAATTTTAACTCCATTTTAGCAAAAACCGCTTTTAGTGAATTTTGGTGCAACTGGACATAAGTTAATAAAAAGAAAAAAATTATAAAAGAAAATTTATCGAAGTATTTTCATCCTCACTGTGTTTTTTATGGTCCAGTTGCAAGGCATCCACGCTGCTGCGGCCAATCACTACGCAAAGTGACCAGGATTATTGGTGAAGTTTTTACTCCCCCATTTGGAAATCTTTTGGCCTTAAAAGTGTGCCGAACAGACGTAGAGATGCATTTGAAAACTTAAAAATGTCTTGAAGCTTAGAAATGAGAATTGAATGATCAATACAATCAAAAGCTTTAGAAAAGTCCAATAGCACCATAAGACCGATGTTGTCGGCATCCAAAGCAAAACGAAGATCGGAGGTAACTTTAATAACTGCTGACTCACAACTGTGTTTGATTCTAAACCCTGACTGCCATTTAGATAGTTTTTGATGTGTGTTTAAAAATGTTATCATTTGGTTGTATATTAGTCTCTCAAAAACTTTCGAAAGATAGGATAAAACACTTATGGGTCTGAAATCAGATGGTACACTTGGGTTTACTTTTTTTGGAATCGGCACAATTTTTGCTACTTTCCACCCAACCGGAAACTGGGAACTATAAATACAAAAATTTACGATATGAACAATTAATGGCAGAATAATTGGCAAAATGAGTTTGATAAACTTCGGCGAAACCTGATCACTACCAGTGGCGTCTGATTTGATTGACCAAATTGATTCAATAACGTCACTCTCATCCACACGTTCAAATGAAAAATTTTCATCATTGCTGTTTACACGGGACTCATCAAAAGAAATTGGATCAGAAAACTGAGGAACGAAAAATGAACACATTTCCCCCACGCTCAGTTGACATTTCTCGGTTTTAGTTGCCTTACAAACTCCTGCTTCTTTGAGATTGCTCCATAAAATCTTAGGGTCTAGCCCTGGGTTAAGTTTCTTAATTAAATAAGTTCTTTTTGAGGACTGAATAAGACTAGATACCTTATTTCGTGCAGTATGGTATTGTCGCTTATTATAATCACAAGGATAAATATGCGCAGTGTGCTCGATATCGCCCTTCCGCTAAGGAGGATGCTTTAGATATGGACGCAATTGAGTCTAAATTCCGAAATAGCAATGAGACATATGTTGGCTGTTTGGCTCTGTTTTTAGAGCTTCAAAGCAAACTTAAAAATGATTCAGATAGTAAAGATAATTCTCTTGATAATGGTCCCCCACAAAAACCAGTGTCGTCACACTGCATCAAACTCCCACTGTGTGATACTGATGTTTTTCATGGTGATTTCCTCTCTTGGCCGGCATTCCGTGACATGTTCGATGCAGTTTACATCCAGCATCCTAAACTGAGTGAAGTTGAGAAATTATTTCATCTTCGAAGTAAAACCAGAGGTGAGGCAAGTAGGACAGTCAATCAATTCCCGTTGACTAACGCCAGTTTTGCTCTTGCTTGGGAAGCTTTACTCGCTGCGTACGAGAATACCCGAATTCTTGAAAATAACCAGGTAAAAAATCTTTTCAATTTGCCTATGGCACAGGATGAATCTGCTAAGACTATTCGAAATCTTCAAGGTAAAATTAACGATTCCTTAGCAGCACTTCAAGCACATCACGTTGACACCGTCAATTGGGATCCGATTTTGGTTTTTGCCTGCTGTAACAAATTGCCCAAGACCACACTTGCTCTCTGGGAACAATCCTTAGACGATCCTACTAAAGTTCCGACATGGAAACAGCTGGACAAATTTCTCAGCGCACGTTTCCAAACTTTGGAGTCTATCTCGGATACTACATCTTCAAAACCAACAGTAAGTCAACATTCTTCACGAAAAACCGTAACCGAAAAGCCTAAGAAAGCCAATACGTTTCTTGCAAAGGCGGGAGGATCTAAATGTAAAATTTGTTCAGCAAGCCATTCTATTTATGAATGCCCTAAATTCTCGGCTATGCCTGTCTCATCCAGAATCGAAGCAGTACGCAATCACAAAATGTGTAATAACTGCTTAGGCACAAGTCATCAGAAGTCCACTTGCTCTAGTAAACACTCATGTAGCTATTGCAAGAAACGCCATCATACACTTCTTCATTTAGTATCCAACCTCCCTACTGCGCAAGAAAACAATAATTTACAGTCCACTCCTCCTCCAGCGTTAGCTTTGCAAAATGCTCCAATGTCTGCTTCTTCGCTGCCTTTTGTTCCTCAGGCTTCTCATCAAGCCATCACGGTTATGTCTCAAAGAAGAATTCTTTTGGCTACTGCTCTAGTCGGTATAGTAGGAACGGAAACTGAACATGTCGTTAGAGCACTTATTGATCCTGGCTCCGAAATATCCTTCATTTCGGAGTCTGTGCAAAAAAGGCTTAATCTTCCATTCGTAATGAAAAATACCAACGTTTCTGGTATTAGCGGGAGTCTCTCAGTCACTTCTAAAAAACTTTGCTCTTTTTCACTCACGTCTTTTGAAACTCCTCAAATAACATTATCAGCCCAAGCCATTGTGCTTAAAACTCTCACGAACAATTTACCTAGATCATTCTTCTCAATAATAAATCCCAACCTTTTTGTTGGCCTCAAACTAGCTGATCCCTCCTTTAACAAATCGTCGCAGGAAGATCTTTTAATAGGAGCTGACCTCTATCCTTGTATTATTCGCAACGGTTTGAAAATTATCTCAAATTCACTAGTAGCCCAGAACACTATTTTTGGATGGATACTGTTGGGACCAGTCCCAGATTCTTTTCAGTCGTTTAATACTACCATCACATCCGATAGTGCCTCTTTGGACACTCAATTACGAAAATTTTGGGAGCTAGAGGAGCTGCCTTGTACTGCCATCCGATCAAAGGAGGATTGTTACTGTGAAGAGTTTTATAAAAAAACCACTTTCAGGCGTGCTGATGGTAGGTGTGTGGTTCGTCTTCCATTTAAACCACACACCTCAAAGAACCGACTTGGTTATTCTAGGTTCATTGCACTCAAACAATTTTCAAGAACAGAAAAATCTTTAGCGTCAAAGGTGGAATTGAAGTCTCAATATTCCAAAGTTATTTCTGAGTACCTTTCTTTTAATCAAATGCAAAAGGTTACTCCAGTGGAAAACGTTGAAAACGGCAAAGTAAAATCGTTTTATCTTCCGCATCATGCGGTTATAAAACCAGAAAGCACTTCAACCAAAGTACGCGTGGGTCGTTTTCAACGCTTCCAATGCCTCTTCAACGGGTGTCAGTTTAAATGATTTACTCTTCCCAGGGCCGACTTTACAACAAGATTTATCCTCGTTAATTATTCGTTGGAGATTTTACAAATTTGTGTTTAATGCGGACATTGAGAAAATGTACCGACAAATTTTGGTCGACCCAAGAGACACCCCATTTCAAAGAATTCTTTTTCGTTCCTCTCCCCACTTAGAAGTTGAAGATTTTGAACTCCTAACCGTCACCTTTGGCGTTAATTGTGCCCCTTACTTGGCAATTCGTACCCTTCTAGAATTAGCAAAGGTTGGAAAAACCGAATTTCCGTTTGCTTCAAAAATTCTCCAATCCGAATTTTACGTCGATGATGTCTTGTCTGGTGCTCATAGTATCCATTCCGCATTAAGAGCTCAATCGGAACTCATCAAGCTTCTTGATTCAGCGGGGTTTCCACTTCGGAAGTGGACCTCCAACTCTCCTCGGTTACTCGACCATTTGCCTTGTGAGCATATTTTGAACGAGAATTTTTTGAAGCTTGACGCGGACAGCAATACAAAAACTTTAGGGATACGGTGGAATGCCAAAAGTGACAATTTTTACTTTTCTACTCAGCGAATTATTTTATCTGACTATCCCACTAAACGGGAAGTTTTTTCACAAATCGCAAGGATATTTGATCCCGCAGGTTGGCTGGCCCCCGTGGTAATAGTTGCAAAAATGCTGATGCAAACCGTTTGGGCAGATCAAACTGGCTGGGATGAATCTTTAACATCGGATTCTTTCAAAACGTGGAAAAACTTTGCGGATTCATTATCCGATATAGAACTTATTGAGATACCTCGCTGGATAGAATATTCCCCCACGTCAGAAGTCTAGTTTCATGGATTTTGCGACTCCTCTGAAAAGGCATATGCCGCCGCGTTATATATACGCGTACGCCAATCTGATGGAACTATCACCTCTCACTTGCTCTGTGCAAAATCCAAAGTTCCACCCATCAAATCTGTGTCTTTACAACGCCTTGAGTTGTGTGGGGCACTTCTTCTCTCAAAATTGATAAAATTCTATATATCAAACTTCCCAGTACATTCTTACCAAACCTTTTTATGGACTGACTCTTCCATCGTAATGGCCTGGCTGAAAAAACCACCATGTGTGTGGAAAACCTTTGTCGCCAATCGCACCAGCGAAATATTAGATAACATTGGTAACGTTCCCTGGAGGCATGTCAAGTCGGCTGACAATCCAGCAGATTTGGCTACTCGTGGTTTGATGCCTTCAGAATTGAGGCTAAACACGTTTTGGTGGAAGGGTCCCTCATGGCTTTGCGAACCAGATTCACAATGGCCGGAATCACAACCAATCATCCCTTGTGTGGAAGAGTTGGAACAAAAAGCTGTTGTCTCATTAGTAGTTCAGCATATTTCAGAAGATATTCTTGATCGGTTTTCAACGTTACCCCGCGCTATGCGGGTTATCTGCTATATTTTCCGATTTTATTTCAAATTGTCAAAAAGACAAATCATCACTACGTCTCTCGTAACGTCACGCACCCTGAAATGGAGTTCGTAAGAAATCGTTTGATACTAATTTCTCAAAAGTCTTATTATCCTTCAGAATATTCCTGTCTTATAGAAGGTAAACCTATCCACTCAAAAAGTTCGATTCTCTCGTTTAACCCCTTCTTGGACTTAAATGATCTGCTTCGAGTCAATGGTCGACTATCACAATCAGATCTATCTTATAAAGAAACGGCACCCTATTCTTTTGCCTTATCACTCAAGATTTTCTTATCTCCTCACGCAATTCATTCATGACATCTCGTTGCATGGAGGCAACTCCTTAATGCTTAGACTCGTGCGTCAAACTTTTTGGATTCCGAAACTTACAAATCTTGTCAAATCTTGCATTCGAAAGTGCAAAAACTGTACTCTTGTGAAAAAGGTATTAAGCAAGCAGATAATAGCCGCTTTACCTCCTGAAAGATGCACTTTTTCTCCCCCGTTCACTTGTACAGGGATCGATTTTGCAGGCCCATTCATAATCAAGAGCTTCAATGCAAGAAATTGTCGTATGACCAAAGGGTATGTCTGTGTTTTCGTCTGTTTTTCCACTAAAGCTATTCACCTTGAGGCTGTTAGTGATCTTTCGTCGGAAGCCTTTTTGGCCGCCTTCGCCAGATTAACGGCAAGGCGAGGTTTGCCTAAAGAAGTGTTTTCAGACAATGGCACCAACTTCGTAGGAGCTGATGCTATTTTGCGAAAGGATTTCAAAATTTCAAAAAACTACTCGCCTCCGTTCCCCAAGAAGTTAGCGCCATATATGGCATTCAGGGACTCAAATGGAATTTCATTCCTCCGGGCGCACCTCATATGGGTGGCCTATGGGAGGCCGGTGTCAAGAGCTTTAAGAGTCATTTAAGGAAACTGGGGACCGGTACCAAGTTGACATTCGAAGAATTTTCCACAGTTTTAGCACGCATTGAGGCTTGCTTAAACTCACGCCCAATCTCATCCATGTCCAATAATCCATCTGATCTATTGGCATTAACACCCGGTCATTTTTTACGTGGAGGCCCTTTTTTATCATTTCCCGAGCCCAATTTGGTCGATGCCAACTTATCCTTGATTAATCGTTGGGAAAAATTAAGATGCCTTCAACAGCAGTTCTGCCGCCGTTGGAAAGATGAATATCTTAGAGAACTTCATCAACGAAACAAATGGCAATCGCCACAGGAAGATATCAAAATTGATGACCTAGTTGCTATCCAAAACGAAAATTTGCCTTCCACTGAATGGCGTCTCGGGCGCGTGATAAATGTTCACCCCGGCGCTGACGGGAGAGTTAGAGTGGCCACCCTAAGAACTCAAAATGGAGAACTTACTCGACCAGTTATAAAATTTTGTCGTCTACCACTTAACTAATAGCCTATTGAATAGACCTTTTAAAATGGAACAATTACGTGCCAGGGTTTTTATTATTGAATATGTTTGTTTGGCCCATAAGCATGCTTAAAACCGAAAAATTTTATTTTGAACAAAAAGTGTTATATGTAAAATTGTCAAATTCGGGTTAGTTTTCGAGTTATACCAAAAATACTGAAAAGTGGCCAGTGTGACCATTCTCTCAGAAACGCATGGGTGAATTTAGTAGCATTTTCGGTTTTGAGCATGCTTATGGGCCAAACAAACATATTCAATAATAAAAACCCTTGCACGTAATTGTTCCTTTATACCCCTCAATTTCCGGTCTATTCAATAGGCTATAATCAAATTATTTTTATTACATATTTATGCCTTTCAATTATTTAAAAAGCTTTATATTCAACTCTTTGTTTATTTTATTCAAATTACTTTTTTCATAATTTTCAATTTAAAATTAACTTTCAGAATCATTTTTCTCTTTTGGCGCATCTCGCCAAGGGGGGCAGTAATGTTCATGCGAGTTGCGTAGGCACTCCGCATTCTGTCCGTGGTGCGCGGTCCGCACCAGTCGAAATGCGGAGTGCTGATATTCGTAGCGTGTGAACTCGGCCTCTTCCCAGTGTACTTGGTTTGTGTTTTCAACCGCGGTGAAGTTGGGAGAAGTTGTCGCACTGATCGTTATTCTAATATCATCCGTCATCAGTGTTCACGCTTACGCTTAAAACACCTGAACCCAAAACACAACAATCCTGACCTACCGCAAATACGAGTCATAAATAAGCAAATCTACATTAAATCTTTTTTACCTACCCTAAGTAGGTCACATTTCATTTTATTCCACATTTAACATACCTATATACATACACACATTCACCTTTTACAATTATTAACTGCACATTTAAGCACATTTGCTTTATTATTCTACAAGTAACGTACATTCACCTTCTCCAATTAATAATTGCACATCCAAGCACATTTGTTTTTTTATTCTACAATTAACGTACACTCACCTCTTCCAATTAACAATTGCACATTATGCACTTTTTACTCAAAGACGTATTCATCAATAATTATAATTGATTTATTGATTATTTTGGTATTTTTGATTTTGTTATTTAGTATATAAGGCAGTTTAAGTTTTTGAATAAAGCACTATCGTTTTGGTTATCATCAAACAAACTGGTTTTTATTTATTATCTTGACTTCCCCCCACCAGAGGTAAGGGGTCACTTTAATTATTGAATTTAGCCACTGAAATCTTGATATACTCTATCCCAAACACGTTTACTTGGATATTCTGGTGTTTCTACTAAGAATTATCCATTGTTATCAAGGTGCATCGCCTTGATTAACAACTACGAGTAATCGTACATTTTGGTGACCCCGACGTGATCTGGGAATCAGTCGAATCAAGATTTCTGTGCAGCATTACCAAACCCATCCCTAACAAAGGGAAACGATCAGAGACGGCATCAGAGGTCTTCATCAAAGGCTTCAGCAGAAGGCATCAGCCTAAGGCATCATCAGAGGCCTTCATCAGAGGCTTCAGCAGAAAGCAACAGCAGAGACCATCATCAGAAGCTGCCATCAGAGAGCTTCATTAGAGGCTTCAGCAGAAGCCATCATCAGTAAATACCAGAGGCACCATCAAGGCCATCATCATCATGGAGCAGCAAGCAGCACTCCAGCAAACAACTGGGTCTGAAATTGAAAGACTCATCACCAACTTTAAGAAGGATTCAGCTGACCGAAAGTCAATTGAATACTACAAAGAAAGATTAAGAAGATTGGAGGTACATTGGAGTCAATTCGAGACCACAGACAGTGAAATTCGAAACTCCTTTCCTCACCAACTAGAGCACCCTTATTTCACGAAGGGTTATTTTGATGCCGTAAAGAAGACCTATGCAGAATATAAAAATCTGTTTCGAGGTCAGATACAGAAGCTTGAGGCAATGTCAAAGTCAGCAAAGGACTTCAGTGTGGACATGCAACAGCAACCAGAAGACGACGGTAGCTTTACCATAAAAGACTCCGACGTAAATGATGCTTCACGATTACAAAGGCGTCAGCAGTACCTGATGGATACGCTGCAACGCAACCTTGCCCATGTTGAAACAACAACAACTGGGTCAAAACACTTTTGGGAAATTAGCAGAAACACAATCAGTCAATATTGGGCCCAAGTTGAGTCAACCCAATTGAACTTAGCGGAACTAAGCAATTCCACCACAACAGACGAAAGCACCTCCATGTACAGGCAAATGGAGGACACGGTTCGAAGAATCATGATAAGATGTGCGGCCGAAATTGAAAATCTTACCAGCTTGCATCAACACACAAGAAACTTAGATGTTCAAACTCATTTCAAGTTGCCAAAAATATCATTACCGAGATTTGATGGCGACTACTTGACGTGGAGGCAGTTTTTCGACCTCTTCACACAAATGGTCGACAAACAAGATATGCCAAAATGTCAAAAGATGTGGTATCTGAAGACAAATCTAACTGGAGAAGCAGAAAGGTTAATCCGGCATCTACCGCTTACAGAAGAAAGCTATGCATCAGCATGGCAAATACTTCAAGACCGATACAACCACATGAGGCTTTTAACAACGGCACTCTTCAATCGGTTGTTGCAGCAGCCTGTCAACACGTCTGAGTCAGCCACTTGCGTTAAGGCACTTCATGATACCACTAAGGAATGCCTGCAAGGCCTGAAAAACCTCGGAGTGGACACCAAAAGTTGGGACCCACTTATCGTCCATCTACTGATTAAAAAACTGGACCGAGTTACTCATAGCTTATATGAGCAATCTCTTAAAGAGCCGAGAGCATTGCCGTCGCTCAGTGACTTCCTCAACTTCTTGGAAACCCGTTTTCAGTCCTTAGAGACGCTTGGAAACAAGGGTCGTCATGCGGATGAGCATGTGCGTAAACCAGCAGCAAGATCCTTTGCGACAGTTGCAACAACTAGATCAACTAAACCACTCTGCCCGTGCTGCAACAGGAATGGACACAAACTATACGCCTGTACAAAGTTTTTGCGTGCTACTCCGGAGTCTCGATTATCAACAGTCAAAAGGTTACGGGTATGCATAAACTGCTTCAGTCCAGGACACATGACACATCAATGCCTAGCTCGAAGCTGCACAAAATGCTCCGAAAGGCACAACACCCTTCTACACACAGACAGCTCATCGGCAAGTAACACTGAAAGGGTCCTCGACCTCAAGAGTCAACGAACTTCACAGAAGCCCGAGAAGGAGGGACCAGCAACATCAGCTACAGCAGTGTCCCCAATCACCTCCGCTGCAGCAGTAGCTCCAAAGGATAAAGGTTACGTGTTTCTCAGCACTGTTGTTGTTTGCATAAAGGACAGTGAAGGAACCCTAGTGAACTGCCGAGCATTGCTTGACTCGGGATCACAACTTAATTTCATTACAGAAAAGTTGTCAAGAAGATTGAACATTCCTGAATTTGCCGAAACAATGCGAATTCTTGGGATTGGAGAAGGAACCAGACAAGCCAATAAGAGGGTAAATCTCACATTACAATCCAGAACATCTCACTTCTCCATCAATTTAGAAGCCTTTGTGTTACGCCAGATTACTCCAAGTCAACCAACTCGAAGAATCAACACGGCCTCTTGGCAGATTCCAGACAAAATAAAATTGGCAGATCCGCACTTTAACGAACCTGGACAAATTGACCTCCTACTGGGAGCAGAACTATATCATCAATTCCTAATGGTAGGACAGATCAACATAGGAGTAGGCTTTCCAATTCTTCAAAACACTCATCTTGGTTGGGTAGTGGCAGGCAAAATGGAAGGCACGCCAACACCGTCATCAATCTGTGGAATCTCTATCGAAGGCGAAATACAAGATAGCCTCGAAAAATTCTGGAAGGTGGAGGAAGTTCAAACAACAAAGAACTCTTTCACAGTTGAAGAACGCAGATGCGAAACTCATTTCGCGGACAACACCATCAGAAATCTAGAAGGTCGATTCATTGTCCGACTTCCATTTAAGGCCAATAACAGTACCTTGGGTGCCTCAAAGAATCTTGCCCTCCAAAGGTTTAATGCTCTGGAAAAAAGACTAGCAAGGCAAGACAACCTAAAGGAACAATACAGCAAATTTATTGAGGAATAAATTGGATTAGGACACATGCAAAAAATTGACTTAAGTCAAGTTCATGGAATTCACTACTTCCTGCCACATCATTGCGTGCTCAAACCAGAAAGCACATCAACAAAGTTACGAGTAGTTTTTAACGCTTCTGCAAAAACTTCAAGCAATGTCTCCCTGAATGATATACTGTCAACCGGACCAACCATCCAAAGTGAGTTATTCACAACACTTATTCGCTTCCGGCTTCATCGTTACGTATTCACTGCTGACATTGAAAAAATGTATCGACAGATACTCATTCACCCAGAAGATAGACGATTCCAGCTCATCTTTTGGCGAAATCATCCAGCAGAGAAACTGCAAGTGTATCAGCTGAACACAGTAACGTACGGGACCACATCAGCACCATATTTGGCCACGAAGTGCTTGCAGAAACTGGCTTCAGAAGGGGCAATTGACTATCCTCTAGGTGCAAAGGTCCTTAGCACAAACTTTTACGTCGACGATGTAATGACTGGGTCTGATAGCTTACCCCAAACCTTGGAGATGCGAGATCAACTAAATTCCTTATTGAAAACCGCTGGCCTTACCCTACGAAAATGGTGCGCTAACGACCCAGCCCTCTTGAAGAACATCCCTTGTGAAGACATAGCCCTTCAGTTGGACCTAGACATTGACAATACAACACACATAAAAACTCTCGGTCAAGGATGGTTACCCAAATCAGACACATTCATCATAAACATTCAGCCCAGCAAAACTGAAAAAATCACAAAGCGGACAGCTTTATCCGACATATCACAGTTATTCGATCCACTTGGATTCTTGGGACCAGTCGTCATTACGGCAAAGATCTTTCTACAAAGGCTCTGGACAGGTGGCTATGACTGGGATACACCTCTACCCAAGGAATTGCAGTCGGAATGGATCAAATATAGAGAAAATCTAAGCTATTTACGAGACGTTAAGATTGATCGACATATATTTGCGCATAGGATTCCAAATTCAGTTCAAGTTCATGCATTCGCAGACGCATCCGAAAAGGCTTATGGAGCAGCTGTCTACCTAAGAGCTGTCAACAAGGACAAAATTGTCACTGTCAGACTGCTGTGTGCCAAATCAAGAGTAGCACCAGTTAAAAATTTGTCCATTCCACGTTTGGAATTATGTGCTGCAACCATGGCAGCCGAATTAGTAAATCGCATCAAGACAGATTTACACCTAGAATCATGTTCGACATTCATATGGACAGATTCTGAGATAGTCCTTGCATGGATCAACTCGCCATCATCATCCTTTCACACCTTTGTCGCCAATCGGATATCTGCAATACAAGCAGTCACCTTAATTCCACAGTGGCGACACGTCCGGTCAAGAGATAACCCTGCCGATCTCATATCCCGAGGAATCCCAGCTCAAAAACTGGCAGCTTGTAATTTATGGTTTTATGGACCTCTCTTCTTACACGGATCGGAATCTTCATGGCCCCTTCCTTACAACAACAAACTAGAATGTGAGCTTGAGAGAAAAACAACCAAAGTCCATGCCTTATCAGCTATAGAGCAGTCAGTCAACTTCATCTATTTGATTGACCACCAGAACAACTTCAGAAGATTGCAGAGAGTTGTAGCATACATCTTACGATACTGCCACAATTTACGAGCCTCAAAGAGGGAGAACCTCATCATTAAAACTGGTCCTCTCAGACCAACCGAGCTCTACAAGGCGCTAATACATATTGTGAAGAACATGCAAAGAGAAGAGTTTGAAGAAGACATAAAACATCTCGAACGCTTTTCGGAAACACCAAAGGGAAGTCCAATCACTAGCTTGACTCCATTCCTTGACGAGGAAGGAGCATTAAGAGTCGGTGGACGTCTGGAAGCAGCCTCATTGCCGTATGAAGCCAAACACCCACTGCTTCTTCCCTCTTCTCACCAATTCACAAAGATGCTTATGGTTTCCTACCACAAAGGAAACCTCCACTGTGGACCTCAAGCGCTTCTAGCCACAGTAAAACAAAAATTCTGGCCCGTAAAGGGAAAGTCAATAGCCAGATCAGTTGTTCAGCAGTGTATAAGATGTACAAGAGCCAAACCAAAACTGTTAACACAAATAATGGGAAGTCTTCCTGCTCATAGAGTCCAGCCAGCGCGCCCATTCCTCAATGCCGGGGTTGATTTCTGTGGACCAATTAAAACTCACTACAAAGTAAGAGGAAAACATCCTCAAAAAACGTACATTGCAGTATTTTGTTGTTTTGCAACAAAGGCGGTCCATTTAGAGTTAGTGACAGATCTATCAACGAATGGATTTATCGCTGCCATGAAGAGATTTATTGGAAGACGAGGTAGCTGTCGTCACTTATACTGTGACAATGCAACAAACTTTGTTGGTGCAAACAACCAACTACAAGACCTAACAGAGCATATACACACTGAAGTGGCAAAGGAAAAAATTCAAAACGTTTTCTCCGCAAAGGGAATAGAGTTTCACTTTATACCCCCCCGAGCACCTCACTTTGGAGGTTTATGGGAAGCTGCTGTAAAGTCAGCAAAGCATCTGCTACATCGTTGTCTTGGCGGAGCCTCACTAACATACGAGGAACTTGAGACAGTCATCATTGAAATTGAAGCAGTTTTGAATTCCAGACCCATCACTTCGATGTCAGACAATCCCAATGACTTAATGGCACTCACTCCAGGTCACTTCATCATTGGAGAACCATTGACCAATCCAACTGATCCAATTGCAAACACGCTGGAGGTCAATCCATCGAGACAATTCAAAACAATCTCTAAGATAAAGGAAGAGTTTTGGAAAAGATGGCACATTGAATACCTCAATGAACTTCAACAGCGCCACAAATGGCAGCAAAAATGCGAAAACTTGCTTCCAGGAACGTTGGTCATCATCAAGGAAGACAATTGCCCGGTCATGAAATGGCCACTAGGAAGAGTTATCCAAACCTATCCTGGCACTGACGGGGTGGTAAGAGTAGCCGAGATTCAGACAGCTACAAGCATCCTTCGAAGACCAATCCACCGGTTAGCTCCATTGCCAGTCAGCACAGAAGCAGACAACACAAGCTCAGACCAACAAACATCAGTTCTTCTTGCAACATCCTCGCAAACGACCCAGGAACTTGAAGACGGTGAGATTTCGCAAGACGAAGAATTAGCACCACCCCCAAAGAAAAGGAGATACAACCCATTCAACTTTTGCAGTACGGTGCTCATATCCCTACTAGTATTACCAATGGTAATGGGAAACCAGGTGAAGGTGTCACCATTCAAAACTACCCCCGGAATTCATTTTGAAAACTTAGGAACAGCACACATTATTTCTGATCAATGGGACATAGTGGTGTACTATGAACTAAGGCCTTACTGGAAGGAAATAAAATGGCTAAACATCGGCCACAACAGATTAAAGGAATTTTGCAAACAAATGAAACCGGCTGAGTCTTGCTTAACGTTCCTGCAACAATTTCAACACATTATACAAGATATCAATGACAAGGATGGACTTTTAGAAGAAAATGTGGTTCGTTCAAAACGTGGTGCAGTCGACATAGTTGGAAATCTAGCAAACTCACTCTTTGGAGTATTAGACTCGAAATATGCCAAACACATGTCCCATATTATATCAACTCTACATGTCAACGAGAACCACTTGCTACAGCTGATGAAGAACCAGACATCCCTTATTGATTCAACAGCAAACATTATTCGCACTAACGAAGGAAGATTAGAAGAACAACTCCAACTGCTAGATAAGGAACTCAATTCCATCATCAATCAACTCAATAAGACAAGCAGTCAAGAACAGCAGTTACAACTCTCCCAACTTATGCTTGCTCATTGTTTGCAATTATTCACAGAGGCCACAAACATTCAAAAGGTACAAACACTACTTGTGGACTTAATCACAGACGTTCATCATGGAAAAATTAGTGCCAATCTAATACATCCCAACCAATTGCAACAAGAAATACACAACATAAAGGCCCATCTACCACCAACACTACGTCTTCCAGAAACGCACGGTAACATAGCTATATTTTACAAATTAATGACGGCAAGGGGTAGAATCGTTGGATCAAACATCATTTTTAAATTATCACTTCCATTAGTTACAACTGAACACTATGAGCTCTACAGTATGATTCCAGTTCCAGTCAAGATCAACACTTCCTTCATTGCAATAAGACCATCTTCTGATTACATGATTATAAACCTACATCGAACGCAATATTACACTTTAAATGAGGCAGAATTTAGTACATGTACAACGATTCTAAAAGACGACACTATATGCCCGCAAAGGCATCCATTGTACCAGAAGGGCTCCAATATCAGTCTTTGTGAGTTCAATCTTATGAATCAGATTTTCGATCATGCATCCTGTCAACTCGAGAACTTTGTAGATGAGCAGTTTTGGATACAACTACACCAATCGAATCATTGGATATACTCGCTTCGAAGTCCAACATTAATAAATGTCGTCTGTGAAGAGAACCTTACCCAAATCCGATTAAACAACTCTGGCATCTTAACAGTTCCAGCTGAGTGTATTGTAAAACAAGATCTATTTACAATCCACGGACATAACGTTTTCACAAGTGCTACACGAGCATCCTATGTCCCAGGAAGTAACTTAACAGAGTTCATAAACAACTCACCACAGTCAATGCAGATTATTCACCATCCGATAGAGCTCCGGAGACGTTCTTCCGAACTTCAATTATTACAAAAGGAAATCGAGCAACAAAAACTTGAAGAAACATTAATTCAAGTAAAGAATACAGACACCCATCAATTTATAATCAGCTATTGCGCATTTGGTTGCACATTAATTATCATTGGATACGTCATCTACAGAACCCTACGACGTCGCCGCAGTTATCACGCTAAGAGCCCTCCAATTCCAGCTCCTAGGAATCATCACGACGAAGCCTTCACCCTTCACGTTTGAACAATCGTTCAAGGCGGGGACTATGTTCACGCTTACGCTTAAAACACCTGAACCCAAAACACAACAATCCTGACCTACCGCAAATACGAGTCATAAATAAGCAAATCTACATTAAATCTTTTTTACCTACCCTAAGTAGGTCACATTTCATTTTATTCCACATTTAACATACCTATATACATACACACATTCACCTTTTACAATTATTAACTGCACATTTAAGCACATTTGCTTTATTATTCTACAAGTAACGTACATTCACCTTCTCCAATTAATAATTGCACATCCAAGCACATTTGGTTTTTTATTCTACAATTAACGTACACTCACCTCTTCCAATTAACAATTGCACATTATGCACTTTTTACTCAAAGACGTATTCATCAATAATTATAATTGATTTATTGATTATTTTGGTATTTTTGATTTTGTTATTTAGTATATAAGGCAGTTTAAGTTTTTGAATAAAGCACTATCGTTTTGGTTATCATCAAACAAACTGGTTTTTATTTATTATCTTGACTTCCCCCCACCAGAGGTAAGGGGTCATTTTAATTATTGAATTTAGCCACTGAAATCTTGATATACTCTATCCCAAACACGTTTACTTGGATATTCTGGTGTTTCTACTAAGAATTATCCATTGTTATCAAGGTGCATCGCCTTGATTAACAACTACGAGTAATCGTACAATCAGCACAAGTTCGCTCCAAAAAAAAAGTAAAATTAATCTCTATAAGTCTATAAAAAGTTCAGGTTAAATCTAATGAAGGACACTTAAAACTAAATTGTTAAAAATACTAAGTTAATAAAAAGAAAAAAATTATAAAAGAAAATTTATCGAAGTATTTTCATCCTCACTGTGTTTTTTGTGGTCCAGTTGCAAGGCAACGACGCTGCTGCGGCCAATCACTACGCAAAGTGACCAGGATTGTTGGTGAAGTTTTTACTCCCCCATTTGGAAATTTTTTGGCCTTAAAAGTGTGCCGAACAGACGTAGAGATGCATTTGAAAACTTAAAAATGTCTTGAAGCT
The DNA here is from genome assembly GCA_963921185.1 of Dasysyrphus tricinctus. Lineage (NCBI taxonomy): Eukaryota > Metazoa > Arthropoda > Insecta > Diptera > Syrphidae > Dasysyrphus > Dasysyrphus tricinctus. The sequence continues at coordinate 181,676,099 of OY992530.1, forward strand.
TAGAAATGAGAATTGAATGATCAATACAATCAAAAGCTTTAGAAAAGTCCAATAGCACCATAAGACCGATGTTGTCGGCATCCAAAGCAAAACGAAGATCGGAGGTAACTTTAATAACTGCTGACTCACAACTGTGTTTGATTCTAAGCCCTGACTGCCATTTAGATAGTTTTTGATGTGTGTTTAAAAATGTTATCATTTGGTTGTATATTAGTCTCTCAAAAACTTTCGAAAGATAGGATAAAACACTTATGGGTCTGAAATCAGATGGTACACTTCGGTTTACTTTTTTTGGAATCGGCACAATTTTTGCTACTTTCCACCCAACCGGAAACTGGGAACTATAAATACAAAAATTTACGATATGAACAATTAATGGCAGAATAATTGGCAAAATGAGTTTGATAAACTTCGGCGAAACCTGATCACTACCAGTGGCGTCTGATTTGATTGACCGAATTGATTCAATAACGTCACTCTCATCCACACGTTCAAATGAAAAATTTTCATCATTGCCGTTTACACGGGACTCATCAAAAGAAATTGGATCAGAAAACTGAGGAACGAAAAATGAACACATTTCCCCCACGCTCAGTTGACATTCCTCGGTTTTAGTTGCCTTACAAACTCCTGCTTCTTTGAGATTGCTCCATAAAATCTTACAGTGCTATTTATAAACCCATTCCAAGCGATGTCTAACTTTAGACACCTGTCCAACTCCAAAATGTTATTTATATATACTTAGCACCAATTGACTACTTATCTACTGAAATTGGTTGTCCAAATCTTATTTGAAAGTAGACACGTTTAATGAATAAGGTGGGCAAATATTTCTGGTTTTCTAATTTTCTAGTTTTGAAATGAATGAATAGCTAGTTGAACGTGCCATAAGGCGTACTAAAATTCATTAATTCATTCAAAAATGAATAAATACAGGCATGTCAGTGAATAAATGAGGCCACATTTGGGCAATTGTTGGAATGCGTTTATAAATAACAAGTTGCCTAAACTATTTAGGCATTGACTAGCTGGACAACTGCCCAAGCGTGTTCTAAGAAAATCTAATAAATATGACTGTTAGGGTCTAGCCCTGGGTTAAGTTTCTTAATTAAATAAGTGCTTTTTGAGGACTGAATAAGACTAGATACCTTATTTCGTGCAGTATGGTATTGTCGCTTATTATAATCACAAGGATTTCTCTTAAACCTGCGATAAAAACGTTCCTTCTCTCTGATGAGAACTTTAATTTCACGACTGTACTAGGGACAATTAGATGTTCTATTAGGTCTAGATCTCAAAGGAATAAAACGATCAAATAACTGGGAAATAAACGTGTTAAAAAGTACAATTTTACTGTCAACGTTAGGTGCTAGGTAGATTTCTTGCCAGTTAACGCCATTTGTTTGTTCTTGAAGCTCAGGCAAGTTGATGCTTTTTAATGATCGATAAGTAAAAGCTCTATCATCCCTATGTATTGAGTTATGCCTTTCAAATTATATACAGCAAAAAATTATATCATGAATGAAGTCACAAGTGGGTCTTACTTGGTCATTTCCTAAAATGAGTCGCTTAGAATTGATCAAAAACAGGTCAATAAGTGAAGGATTATTACTTGACTGAAAACAGGTTGGCCATCGGGAATTGACAATGGATAAGTTTAATTTATCACAAAAATAATGTATCCTTTTTGAATAAAAGTTATTCACCAATATATTAACGTTAAAATCACCACCTAATAACAAAACATTGTACAATGGACTAAGCTTACATAAACTTTCTTCAAGTTCCTTGAGGTTATCTTCTCTAAAGAGGCCAGGAGGACAGTAACATACCACCATTAGATACTTTTCAAAACTATATTTGATTTCAACACAAAGAAATTCTATGCTATTCGTAGAAGTAGATTCAGACACAATTTTAGCTATTAAACTATTTTTAACATACATACAAACACCTCCATGTATTCTGCCAATCCTGTCATTTCTATACATCCTAAAACCTGGAAAATTTACTATTTGGGAAGAGATACAATCATTAAGCCAGGATTCCGATACCATAATTACATCCACTTTGGATGTATTAAACATTTGATATAAGACAGTGTATTTGGATCGAAGACTGCCAGCATTTACAGCCGTTTTCCTTTGGAGGTGGTGAAGTACTTACGAGTAGATGAAAACCCTAATCTAGTACTACCAACTGCACATGCTCTCATGCGCGAGTAGATACATTTTACATGAGAAAGCAGTTTGATGTGTTCCATTGAAAAAAACTGGCAAAGTACTTGTAAGTACTTCGCCACCTCCAAAGGAAAACGCCTTACATGACAAACATTAAGTCCATTTTGCGCACCACACAACACATTGAGAGCAGATATCACTAAGTCAGGGTCACAACCAAAAACCATTTGAAAAGAAAAGAATGAAAATGAAAATATGTACCAACAGAATAAGAAAAAGTAACTCTCACTAAAAGAAAAAGTGTATGTTCACAGTATTTAGAATAGAAATTATAAAAAAAATTAAAAAATATCTATAGAAAAATTTAAATACAAGACATGATAATAAAAAAGTTTCGCAAAAGATTATAACATAACTTAGAATTACAAATTTACATAACTTATTTTGTTACTGTTTTTTTTTTTGTAAAGATATAGGTATTGGTAAATGTTACAAAATAAAGTGGTAGCATTGAAAGATTTTTTTTTTTTTTTTATTTACTTGTTATGAATGCTCACTAGGTAATACAAGGCACTAACAGAGAAAAATAAACAACAATCAAAGTAATACAGCAGCAGCACCAGGCACCAACACCAGCAATCATTTCAATAGCTTCCTCTCTAGTAACGGGAACATTTGCAACATCAGATGAGGAACCGGCAACTCCATCACTCACATCAGCACCAGCACCAGCAATCATTTCAATAGCTTCCTCTCTAGTAACGGGAACATTTGCAACATCAGACGAGGAACCGTCAACTCCATCACTCACATCAGCTACAGCATTATCAATGAAATTTTTCAGATCAATAACGGGAAGAGTTGTAGCAAAAGGAGAAGCACCAGCAATATGATTTTCGTTATTGCACAGCGAATTTAATGAGCGCATATCAGCAATGTATGTAGGTTTATCAGTATCGGTTTTTTTGACAAACACTCTTCCACTCCAAGTGTTAACAGAATGCAGACATTTTTCACGCCGGAGAGCATTAGCACTTCGAAATAATTCGTGGTTCTTCTTTGTCAGACTTTCATAGACTCTCACAAATTCTGTAGAATGAAAACCCAAATCTCTGAGAGTAACTGCTTTAGAGTTCTTTTTGTAGTACTCTCCAACTTGTTTTAAGATCATTGTTTTCATTTGTGCACTTGGAAGTTTGACAATAACTGCACTTTTATTTGTATTTTTTGCCGGTTTCGTACGCGTAAAGGAGATCGGTGTTGTTTTAATATTAATTTTATTGCAAAATAAATTGAACAGTTCGTAAAGGTTTTCGTCTGATATTGTTGGAATCACATGTAAAACAATTTCATCGGCAATGTTTCTCCTAGCCATCGCATCGATTTGGTGTTTCAATAGCGCTATGTCTTCTTGTGCTTGTTCACAGGATTTGTTAAGAGTGAATAATTTGTTTTCAAAATCAGTTTTAACAGTACTAAGCTTTTTGTTGAAATCATTTTCAATTGTGTTCATTCGAATTGTGATATCGTGCCGGAGAAGATCAAATTCACCTTTTATTTGCGTTGTTATTTTAGTTGTAATTGTTCGGGAAAATTCTTCAAAACGAGCATCAATCGTGTCCAAAAAGCTCTGTGGTGGTGTTGTTGATTTTTTTGTATTACTACGAGGTGTGAGAGACGTTCTTTTAGGATTATTAAGATGTGTCAAAGAGTCAGATGGTAAGTTTGATATTAAACCTATCTTTTGCACTACTTTACCTGAGCTAGTCGTGGGCTTAGGCATTACTGTTTTAAATAACGTGCAAAGTGAAAGGGGAAAAAATAAAAAATAGGAAAGTTATTTAATTTCACTTCTTTTTCTTTAAATATTGTTCACTTTTTCTATAAGTTAACACTTTGTTTTACTTCGAAATGATAATGGACGTATATTTAAAGTTTGTGCAGATAATTAATATTTTTAACAATTAAGATAACAAGTTAATTATGAATTTTTGCGGAGCTTAACAAAATCACAGCCTTATTGATTCATGCTTCAACTTTGTGCGGTGGAAACACCAAAAAGATTTATTTTACCTAATCCGAGCTGAGATAAACCTTTGGTGGAAACATAGCATTAACTTCACAAGAGCGGTTGCCAGTAAGACTTGTGAGTTCTTGTTTGGGAAAGCGTAGTGCGAGTGATGAGAGGCTACAATATTGGACGAGGACGATTGTCCACTGGAAGACTGGAACGGGCGCGCATCAACATTCATAGTTGAAGATTGAAAATTCTGGTTAGTATTCTGTTGCTGTCCTTGATTATGTGAAGTATTGATACTTCTTGGTTGTTGGTGTAACGGCTGAAAAGAGTTATTATAATATGGTTGTGATCGTGAAGGTTGTTGGCTTCGCTGAAAAGGAACATTAGTTGAATGCAATAAGCTATGATGTGGTTGTTGGCAATGATAACACCTGCGACCACTAGGGCAGTTATCTAATCCTAATGTATGATTATATCCTAAACAGTTTCGAAACAAACCTAACTTATTTTTAACCTGACAACGATCGGCAACACTCATTTTCAGAAATTTTTTGCATCTTCTCACTGCATGTTTACTTTTTTGACATATTTTGCAGGTCAGCAGGGTTACCAACAGGGGTATTTTGACCCGGAGACTTCGGGAATGCACTATGATCTCCGGGCTCCGGGTTAAGCCAATAATTCTCCGGGTCCGCTATATTATTAGTTTGATAAGTATTATATTTCTGAAGGCAAACAAGTATTCAAATCAAATATTGAGGGAAATAATAGAGGAATATATTTTACTCTTCCAGAAGATTAAGGGCGATTTTTTGAGTCAAAGTTAAACATAACTTGAGGATTTAAATTTTCAAGCTCTGAATTTGTTTTAATTCACTCAAAGTTGACGTTTTCAGCTTCCGATTTTCAACTCTGGAGTTGATCAACTTCATTTTTGCCACCCCGTGGCTTGGGAAAATAACATGCTACTAACACTATTTTGAAAATTTCTAATATGGACTTTTTGCAAATACTTGGCTTATTTCTGTCAGAGTCAATGATTTGCCCGCACCTTTGGAAGATTTTGGAATTTTATTAAAATGACAGTTCTTGAATTATTTTCACAAATATCCAATCTAACTAAATTAACTGCCTCCTAAACTTATTCTTGTAAAATTAGGCCATTTTTTTAATTTAATAGTTATTGGAATGATGCTCAAGTAATTTAATAAAAAAATCGCTTCATGGTGATGTGGTAATATTGGAACGAAGTAGATCTTGAAAAACCTCCGGGTCTAGACTTATCGGGAGTTGCTAACCCTGTTCTCAGCGTCACCTGCTTAACCCCTCTTCAGATAATGCATCTTCTGGATATCTGATAAAGATGATTTGGCGCCTACCAATATCACAAAAAGGACATGAAAATTTGGCCAATTTTGCATAACTGCCGTCGAACGTAGGTATTTTTATTTCTGGCAAATGCAGTTCTTCATTTTTAATAGTTTTCTCATTTTCAGCGACTCCATTGGACTGCTGACTGCTGCTCTCACGCACCGCATCCAAAAGCCTAGCTTGAAGCACACAATAATCTTCCCTAATTTCATCGTACAACGACTCTACTTCAGCCCCTTTGTCACCGCATCCTCTTTGTCCAAAAATTCATCATAAATTTTGGACAGCGCAGCCCACAACTCATCCAACAAATTTAACCTTGTTTGCAATACGCAAGGGTCATGGCTTTACCCTTTTTGCTAAAATTGTCTACATCCTTCTTCAATTGTTTGGGTTTAGCAGTTAATTGCTTTGCAGAAATTTTACTGTATAATAAATTTTATTAAGAGTAAGCAAAAGGACTACTCACTTTGAATTCCGAAAATGGTGTCGAAACTTCCTCGTGCTGTTTGTGAATGTTAACTACCACGTTGCACACACTTTTTCAATCTTCACCCAATTTTGTCGAAATTAGCTTAAGGCTCGAAGGACCAAATGTTTGGCTGTATAGCCTTATTATTATTGTTTATTTTGAAAAATAAAATCTGAATAAAATGATGAAAAAAAAGAACACAACACAATTTACTTTTAAAAGGCACACTTAATTTGGCTGGCGGTCGAATACAAGTGACAATTGGCTCTTTGATAGATGACATTTTCGCAGGTTGACATTTATAAGTTGATTGAGATTGAGCTGTTGGATGGGCCACTCCGGAAGGTTAAGCTTGGATGACGTCAGCTTTGTTCTGATGACGTAACATATGATGTAAGGTGGTTGTGTTTAAAATGTCCTTATTTGTTTGTTTTTTTGATACAGTGTACATTATATAACATATATAATTATATAAAAGGAGAGGTGAATTTCCCCTCTTTTCTATAAGTAAGTCCCAAAACATTTAACTAAAGTAGAAAAATAGCTATTAAAAAACAACGGAAATACTTACAATACTGCTATACCTTTATTAAAAGCTTAAAATGAATTCTTTTGTTATATAGGAAATCAAGTTAACAATTTTTGAAAAATTCTTTATAAAACTCAAAATAAAAAAAAAAAATTAAAATTTTGTTACATGAGTTTTCATTTTTTATTCTACACAGTAAAGTAGTAAATTGTATTTTATTATTTAAATGTTGTTACTATCCTTTAGTCCAATGCTTAAAACCAGACGGACTTTTTGCCTAATCTTTTCCTATCACAGACAAATATAGGATATTTGTGAAGTTTGAGGAACATACAAATTGAACTTTCCATCGTTCTCCAGAAGCTTTGTTTCTACAAAGGCTGCTATCTCCAAAATTAATGAAATTGAGTTACCTAGTTCTTGCAATCAGGCGACGATATATACATAAATATCTTCTATTTGTAAACTAAAGTCTAGAGTGTCAAGTCAAAAAGTAAATCAATTGCGACAGACGACGAAAGTCATAGTTCATATTTTGTTTAATGCAAAATTAATCACTTTGCTTTTGTTTTGTAATTTTATTACCATAACGTAAAGTTAATTTTAAACTGAAATTATTAAATTATTTAAATAAATGTATCATACGTAATGAAAATTTGAAATAAACAACTTTACTACTAACTACTACTACTACTACTTTGTTAAAGTCGACTTTAAGCAAGATTTGGATCTATTACTCAGGGTCAATGGCAAAATTACCTCATGTCTTTTTAATCGCGTTTAACCGTTCAACGCCTTATTTACTTTTAACATGTGTAATAGTTTTGTTGTTTATGTACCTAATATAACGAAGGAGATCAAATCAAAGAAGACAATAGAGCTTTGGCTATAGTCGTGTTTGCTGACGATGGAATTAAGGTATTCCGAAATGCATTCAAAATGAGTTTAAAAGTTAATAAAAACTGTGTTTATGTATATAAATTAATTTTTTAATTCAATTCTGTGAAATCAAAAAGGTGTAATTGATTCAAATCATTTGAATATTTATGGATTTCATGCGGTGCAACTTCAAAATAATATTTAATAAATTTAATTTTTTACGACAAAAGTATAGCATTGCCGACAGATTTGGGACACATTTTTATAGTCAAAAACTTTTTTTTAGACATTAACTTTTGACTGAAGTCAAAAAGTGATTTGAGGAAGAACTAGACACCCTACCATACAGGGTACTTTACACTTATGCTTGCTTATGCGTGTTATAGTTTGGCCTTCATACTCTCATCTGTTCAATTTTGATAAAAAGTAGGATGTATTATTTGAAGCTTTGATGGTGATTCTGGGTTATTTTGTGGGATAGTGATAACGATGTTAAAAGTCCTAAGAAATTAAAAATTGTGTCCCAAAAGAGTTAAAACATTTGTATCTAAAATCATTGTAAATAGTTTTAAGAGTGATTTGAATGGCATTATCAAAAATGACTGCCAAAATTTGTGCTTACATATGTCTATTCCTGTTTGATTGACTAATTGCAAATTATTGAATATCTATGAATTTTTTTGGAAAAAAAATGTTTTGGTAATAAATATGACCTACTTTCCACATTATTTTGTTCTAGACCGACTACAAATTTAAAATAAAACCATTTTTTTGTGTAAACGTATCCAGTTAAAATAACATCAAAAATTATCGGCAAAAGCAAGCCATGTACAAAAAACTTTAATAAATTAAAACGTAAGTAATAAGAATATAGAACTAAACAAATATGTATGTTTTATTTTTGAAATATACAGCAACACAATAGCCGTATTTATTAAAAAAAAATTAAAGGCTTCGTAACTTTTAAGTGCCATTAAATTGCGAAATTGGTATCCATAATCAATTTTCACATTTAAGCTAAGTTGCTTAAATGCACCTCAACTTAAATGCCATTCAGCGCTTTTAAATGTTACTCAAAGCCATCTTAAATATGTTTTGACATTCGAGAAGAATTGTGTTTTTATTTTTATTAAAGAAATAAAGGTACTTCTATATATCGCTCATTTGCTGCAAGACCGGCATAGCTCATAAATTGATGACTTTGATCTTTAAGTGCATAAAGCATTGTGGATTATGATATTTTTTTGTAGTACATTTAACAGAGTTGGGAAAGAATGCTATACTTTGGTATTTCATTCTTTGAAATATCAGTCATTTTACTTTCCTTTGCGAATGCAGTTAATTACTGTTTATAAGTCTTTTTACTTCAACGATTAATTCCCATTCAATTTTGGAGTCTTTAGTAACAGTGCCGATTCCTCTCAGTTGGCTAGGTTGGCTGCGCCAACCCTAAAATTTCGATTTAAATACACGTAACAAACATTTTGTTTGTATTAAAACTTGAGAACATCCATCCAAATCCAAACCATTCCAATCCATTTAAATCATTATAAAACCTATTTAAATCGAGCCATTCAATGCAACCCCTTCGTGCTATATTAATCCCTTACAAAGTAAAGTGTGTTGGCTATACAATTTTGCGCCAACTAATCTCATACAAACTACACTACTATTCCCGATGTGCTCTCTAATTCTATCTCTAAGAACAGACCCACAAAAATAACCACACAGGTTGGCTCTATTGAAAGAGCTAACTCCTGTGTAGAAAAATCTGAGAAAAAATGTATTTGATAGCCGACCAGTACCCAGACCCACCAGTGGAATCTGAAGCGAATGTTTAAGTTCGAGTTTTATATGACGGTGTTCACATTGGACTGACTCCTACGACTTTTTTTGACGTCTCTGTACTTTATCTCACTCCCACTTCATGGTGAGAAAGAGATGGGAAGGACAGGCAGAATCTTTTTAAATTTTTTGAAAATCTATGGATTTTTTTTGACGTTTTCTTTTGTGACAGCTGCTTTCTCTCTCTGTACTTTTTCTTTTGCAAACAAATACCACACAATTCAATTTTATTTCATTTGAAAATATTTTAAATAAATGTAATTAAAGTTTTGGAATGAAAAAAAATTAATTAATCCCTCAACGAGCTCAGATTTGTCTTTTCTTTAAACGACTTCTCAACTTCAAAGTGAGTCTGTTGGTGTTGGTGTTCGCATTAGTTTGTGTCTGAACAAAAGAAGTTGGATGAATGTCAAAATAAGTCGAAGGAGTCAGTCCAATGTGAACACCGTCTATGGTTGACTTCAAAAAATCATAACTCCCATTCTACTTATCCGATCTCCAAGGTTGAGATCTTTAAATAAAGCCAACATGACACGCTACATTGTGTAAAAAAAAAATTGAAAAGGGGCAAATACTTTCATACTAAAGAAGTGAATAAGCCCCCCTTCAATTCGATTTGCAGCATTCTAAATTCAAAATTTGATGAAAAATTTCACAATTTTAAAAAAACAAAGAATGCTTGTTATTTGCTTATTTTCTCTTAAAGGTTTATGTTTTACAATGTTTTACAATCAAACCTACATGAGAGGTGGTAGAATTTTTTTAAATGATTTTTTTTTCAAATAAAATGCATTTTATTTAAAAAACAGATCGACATAGCTTTATTAATAAAATGATTACTCAAACAAAGCTCCATGAATCTTTATGATTAAGGTTTTAAATAACAACTGTCAGTAAGATAATCGTTAGACTTATGAACAAAAATTATAATTTTTTACATAACTATAAAAAAATCGAAAAACAATTTGAATTAATGTTTTTTTACACCTGCTTAATGGCCTAAGTAAATAAAAAACCCATATAAATATTGAAGATAGAAAAAAAAAATTTATCAAGTATTTTTATTTAGTATAAAGCCTAAATATATGTAGGTAATCACAAAGTTGTATATCCAAAAAAAGAGCAGGAATTAAATATTATTTGAATGTCATACATTCCAGACAGGCTTTTTTGTACATCGTTCCGGGCTCACGGTTTTGTATGAATCAGATTTTATTCGATTAACAATTAAAAATAATTTTATTTTAGTGTATCATATTATTGTAAGCCATGGAAAAGCTAATTTTTCTTTTCAAAAAAAAAAATACCTTTAATTTTTGCATATGAAAATAATTGAAAGAATTCAATAAATAATGTATAGCTTATAACCTTGGCAATTTTTTAAATATTCCAAAGAAGAAGAAATTATAATAATTTAAATTACTTTCAGCCAAACAAAATTATTAAATTTCACAAGAAATTTTAAGGGGGAAACAAACTTAGGGTATCTATTAATATTAAGGAACTAAAATACACCTTAATTCAGATTTAGTATTTGTTTTAAGAAATCTGAAATAAATTATAAAGCTCAATTATTGGAAGTAAATTATCAAAAATGTGGCTTTAAAAAAGTCTCGCATTAAAAACTGCTAAATTAATCCCCCTTTTGGCAAACTATATGGCTAATATTTATCACCCAAGCCCATAAAATGGATTTGATTTTTTCAAAATTCTATTTCACAAATCTTAATAAAAATGTTGATATTTTAAACATTGCTATACGATGCTCAAAAGCTTGAGTATTAATGTCCAATGTAATAATTAAAATTCACATTTTGATAATTTCCAAGTTGCCGTAGAAGCCAAATAGAATAAACAATTGTCGATCCAACTGCATCTAATTAGCTATAAGTCGAGAAATACTGCTCGGATTTTTAATAATAAAAATTTATATTATTATATTTTCATAAAATTTGAGTAGCTGAGAGGCTTCGAAAGGCTTAAAAGCAAGTTTTTTAAATAAATAATAAATAAATTGGGTGGCGCAACAGCTCGTGGAGAACCAGGGCCTAGTGACTTACAACTCACAACAATTCCTGTGTGCGTGTTTGTTGGCAGGAATGGAGGGGACCTACAGTTTTTTGCCGATTCCGAACGGCTAAATGAGAAGCACTTTTCATGACAAGTATACTCTTGGAGGATTTGTCAGTTCCTCGCAAGAGGCAGTACCTTGAATAAAACATTTCTGTTTTTAGGTGGCACGGCTGGGAATCGAACCCACACCTTCGGCATGACAGTCCTACGCACTAACCATCAAGCCACGAGGCTTCCTCGTGGTAGTTTTTTACTTTATTTCTAATAATTATATACTTATTTTTCATACGATTTTCAAAATGTATATTTTTTAATAATTTGGACTAATATTTCTAATAATTAATATATTTGTAAAAGATAAGAAAAAGTGAAAGTTTTTAGGAACCGGCTCTCGAAATTTTTTTTGAAAATAGAGTGACGACTGGATTTTAGGTATAGATAAATGAGTTAATTAAAACTAATTATATAGGAAAACAAATTAAAAATGTTTGCTTCTTTTGATCAAAGGATTATTCGTAGCCAACCCAGAACTCAAGACCAGAAGTCGCCACTGTTTAGAAATGCAATCACTTGAACCAGTTATACTGACTGCTTTGAAGTCTTTTAACTGCTTGAAGTCTTTTGAAAGCTTGAAGTCTCTTAACTGCTTTGAGGTCTTTTAACTGCTTGAAGTCTTTTGACATCATGAAGTCTTTTAACTGAACTGCATGAACTCTTTTAACTTCTTGAAGTCCTTTTTCTACTTGGATTCTTTTTACTTATTAAATCGTTATGAAGACTTAAACTATTATTGAAATTTATTTAAATACTTCTAATGGAATCGAAATTAACCACAAAATGAAAAAAAAATGTTGTATTGAAAAAGAATATGGCAGTGTTTTTATTTAAATTATTAAAGCAGAGTTAAAAAGGTTTGAATGAAAAAAGGATTGACATCCTTATTTAAGAATAAATGAACAGTTAAATAGAAAAAAATATTTCAGATATTTCACTTGGTTTCCATGTTTTTACATAGCATGTAAGTACGTATATTAGGGTGGTCCTTATATGGAGGAATTTTTTTTGTTTTTGTTTTTTTCTGAGCACCATTTTATGTTCTTCATTACATTAAAAACGAGAACAATAATAATTTAGTATAATCGGATTGTATTAACACGCGCCGCAATGAGTTTGAAAATTTGATTTTGATTTTTATAAAATCGACACAAAAATTCGCACGGCACTTTTACCAATCAAGCTAACCACGAGGCTATTAAAAGTTCGATTTACAGAATAATGAAGTGCGTTTTACAATCTGTTAACTACGCTTGCTAAGAAAAAAAAAAATTAAATACAGGACAGGGTCGCACGTGCTTGCTCAAATAGTATGGTTTGTATGGAATATATGTAGCTCTTGATGAAGCATGTACTATGTATATTGAAAAGAAGTGTAAAATTTTGTAAGATCACAATAGAGTCATCATCATCATCATCAAGTCCTGTAACACCGATTGGGCATAGGGCGCCAACAAATCGTTTCCATCCTTCACGGTCTGCAGCTAGATATTTTAACTGTGGCCACGTCTTTCTCTGAGAGTCTGCTTCTGCTAGAACTGTTGATTTCCATGTTGTTCTTGGTCTTTCAACCCGCCGTGAACCCTTTGCAATTTCATCGTTTAGTTGCTTCGAGATGTTAGTCGTGACTTTCCATTTAACCATTGACCATTTTCTATCACTTCAGTTTCTTCGAATTCTGTTTAGGTTCCTCCGATCTCTTTCTTCGGTGGTTAATCTGAAGGCTATGGTAGGTATAGATTTTAGCAAATACCGATCTGAATGCTTCAAAAATGTATGTACATAATTGTATTTCATTAATTTATCCACAAACTTTGACAGTTCAATATTTAAATTTAAATAATTCTCTCAAAATATTTCGAAACTAGTTTGAAGTTATTTCCGGAGGAAAAAGTATTCGGGGGAGATTGGCGATGAGAGTATGCAACTCCTGGGAAAAAATAAAATCCGAGGGAGAGATATGAAATAGTATTGAAATTTGGAATTCAAACCCGAATGTTTTCGGGATTTTTTGTCAATCGGGATTTTGTCCATTCGGGCTTTTGTCAGTTCGGGATTTTGGCATTCGGGATTTTGGGTATTTGGGATTATAGCATTCGCACTCATTCTCATTTTTTGATTTTTGGGATTATGGCATGCGGGATTTTGTTCCCTTCCCGGAATTTGGCCAGTTAAAGTTATCCGTAAGTTAACACACGTCAGAGGCTATTACATGTATGTTAATAAGAACTACAAGTTAACAAATGTATAAATGCTAGCACGTTGTTATCCGTCGTTTATCAGTATAGTGGTAAACAAACATTTAAGATACTTTTATAAATATGACCCAAATAATTCTTTACCATCTGATGCTGATAGCATCCGCCCATTGCAAAAAAACTATGTAACTCAATTTTCTTTTTTTATAATAACTCAGCGAAACGGTATTATTTTGCAGTTTTCAAGACTTCGTACAATCTTTTTCTACCATAGACAAATATAGGATGTTTATGCAGTGTAAGATACATACAAACATTACTTTTCCTCGTTCTCAAGTTGCTAGGTTTCTATGAATATAATAATAAAAAGTCAAGTTACCTAGTTCTTGCAATCAGGGGACGATATACAATTAATACTTTGGTCTTAGTTATGTATATTATTTGTGTTGGTGTTTTGGTCACCTGTCATAGAATAATGTATTTTAATGAAATATTTCCTGTCAAATTCATGTTCCACAAACACTTATAAAATAAATGTTACTATTAATTATTTATTGATTCAAAATAGCTTTTCATGGCCTTTAGTCCTATAAATTGGCGTTTCGTTCGGCTTACTCACTTGAACTCATCAGTGACATAGTGAGGGCTTTGTCATACGCAATTTATATTAAGTTCAGTTCAACTTACATGAATTTTTCAACGAAAATCCACTGTAAACTCGAACTGAACTTAATATAATTTGCGTATGACAAAGCCCTCACTATGGCACTGATGAGTTCAAGTGAGTAAGCCGAACGAAACGCCAATTTGTAGGACTAAAGGCCATAAAAAGCATAATTTATAGGACTAAAGGCCATAGAAAGCTATTTTGAATCAATAATTCAACAAGTCCAATCCTTAATGCTAAGTCTTCTACTTGGCTGATTTATTTCAGTAGTATATAGAATTTGTATTATAAAACCTTCTTATATTAATTATTTATGTTGAAATTATTTTCTGAATTTACTCAAAAAGGAAAAGTTAAATTACAATCTGTTATTTTATCATTTTTCAACAAAAGTTTTATCAACTATTAGTTTTTATTTCTTTTGTTATAAAAGTTCAATGATTGCATAGTTAAAATACAATTTATCCTAAATTTGCAAAAATATTTTTATTTTTTGGACCACCCTAATCAAACATAATTTTTCTTCCACAATTCGCTTCAAACATTAATCACATCGGATTTTATTGAGTTCCTCTGGAAAACATAGAAGATAGCATTTTTTGGGACACCCTAATGTGAAATATTCAATCAAACTTTTTTTTTCTCGAAATACGTGGTTCACAAAACTTTCTGTATACTTAAAATACAACTCATCCTAGATGTGCAAAAATGTTTTTTTTTGACCACACTAATTGAATATATTTCGTCTTCAATAATTTTGTTTCAAACATTAACCACGTCGAGTTTCATTGAATTCCGCCTGAAAACATGGAAGATAGTATTTTTTGGGACACCCTATTGTGAAAATACTCATTTTTTTATCTCAAAATACATGCTTCACAAACTACCACCCTAATTGAAATATTTTTTCCTCAATATTTTGTTTCAAATATTTACCACACCGAACTTTATTGAAATCCATTTCAAAACTTGAAGATACAATTTTAAAAGGCACTCTATTGTGATTTTACAAAATTTTACATTTCTTTTCAATATACATAGTACATGCTTCATCAAGAGCTACATATATTCCATACAAACCATACTATTTGAACAAGCACGTGCGACCCAGTCCTGTATTTAAATTTTTTTCTAAGCAAGCGTAGCTAACAGATTTGAAAACGCACTTCATGAATTCTGTAAATCAAACTTTTAATAGCCTCGCCTCGCCACGTGAATTTTTTTTGTCGATTTTATAAAAATCAAATTCAAATTTTCAAACTCATTGCAGCGCGTTTTAATACAATCCGATTATCCTAAATTATTATTGTTCTCGTTTTTAATGTAGAAGAACAAATAAATGGTGCTCAGTAATAATAAAAACAAAAAAATATCCTCCATATAAGGACCACCCTAATATACATACTTACATGCGGGATCAGCCGGAAGAAGGATAGACTCCCCCTGCTTGGAAAAGCACGGTTTTACTGGCCGAAGAGAATGTTGTAGCTGTAGGTGCAGCGTGTAGCACTGTCAAAGTAGAAAGATACAAAAATAGTATACAGTGCCACAATGAAAAGCTGTTAATGTAGCAAGAAATGTATGGTGTAGCTGAAGTTAAACAAAATTCAACTCTTGCTACAAGCTGCAGCTACATTCATTCTGTTCAAGGGGTTATGGTGTGTTTTTTTTTGTTCTCCTTTTTACTCCATCATTTCTACAATATAAAACAATAAAAGCAATACAACAAACTTAGCAACGATCAGTCTTCACATTTATTTATTTACCGCACAATCTATGAACTTAACTTATAGTAAAATAATTTCAATAAGATCGGACACCATTAACTCGCGTTACCATACGTCCGCCTTTTGGAGGGACAGCCACTCTTTTTTTTCATCTTAGAAACTATTTTTTCCCCCAAAACCAAGAATGAGAAAGAGGGACGCAAATATCCCCTTTTTAAACAAATCATCATTTTTTTTCATTTTAGGCCAACAAATGTTCTCACTATTAATTATTTTCCTCTATTGAAAGTTTATAGTTTTGGAATATAATTCTATGTTTCCACCAAAGGTTTATCTTAGATTAGATTAAATAAATCTTTTTGGTGTTTCCACTGCACAAAAATATTTAAAAAAAAATTAAATTTTACAGCACCTTCGAAAATGCAAATGGCGTTTCAATTTTTCTTATGAAGTGCGAATGAGACAGAATGTTTGATTCGTGTCAAACAATGAAGAACTGACTGCGAGTCTCGAATGAATCGTTCAGCACCATATGAGAATAGGTTAGTTCGATTTGTAGAACTATTTGTCCTAGGAAGATTTAACAAGATTAATTTCTTATCTTCAAGATTTACGAAATAAATTTGTATGGTAAATCTCCAAGATTTGAATGAGATTTGAGGTAAATCTTATTAAATCTCAGATTAGCGTTAGGTGGAAATGTAGCATAACATTGTTAATACCTCTATTATATGCCTTACACATTTTAGCAACAACAATATATTGCTTTCTATCACTTCGTATTTAATTTTCCATTTTTTATTGAGCGTGAGTATTTTTACACCATATTAGGCGTTTAACTTTGGAGGTGGCGAAGTACTTGCAAGTACTTTGCCAACTTTTTTCAATGGAACACATCAAACTGCTTTCCCATGTAAAATGTATCTACTCGCGCATGAGAGCATGTGCAGTTGGTAGTACTAGATTAGGGTTTTCATCTACTCGTAAGTACTTCGCCACCTCCAAAGGAAAACGGCTATTATTAGCCGCATTTTATTATCCTCATGGTCATGATCTGATCCGGATCAGATCATGATAAATAAAACAGAGAGGATCTTAGTTATATACCTGTCTCTCTTCGCCTTATGTTTGCTTATTTTTCACGTGTCTGTTGCCTCTTTTCTTGCACTGCTGAGACACATTCACAATAATCGTTTTTGGATCATTGTAATAGATCCAGATAAAAAGCAGGATCCCATGTTGTTTTTGTAATCACGTGTTAGAAATTGATCCGGATCAGATCATGTGGACAATAAAATGCGGCTATTCATATTGCGTGAATGCTATTATAACACTTAACATTAACATGAAAAACAGCTGAACAAATCAAGAAAAACTCATATTTTTTTAATGAAAAGGTGGGCAGCTAAGCTCGGCAATATCATTAACGTTTCTGTCCCCCCTGAAAAGCCTTCGTTCCCCCAAAAAGTATACAAAATCCCCTTTTTCCTGTTTTCAGATATGGTAGCCCTACCATTGGCCGCTTTCAAAGTTTCAATGGATAGCCTATCTAGGATAGCTTTGTATCCATGTATGTGTCTGAACGCAAGTCAGCTGTTGTTGACATTTCTTATAGGATAGCTTCGTATCCTAAAATGTTTAGGATAGCTTCGGATCTCTTTTCTGCCAACAGCTGTTTCGTCATCAGCTGTGTTTTAACAAGGGATTACAACAACTCAAACACATCCAGATCGCTTAAGCTCTGTGTTTGAACGCGGCCATTAACACAAGACAATACAATTCTTTGATGATTTAAGTGACTTTTCGTTTATAAATAAAGTTTCTTCTTGCAGGCTTTCAGGTCAAAGTTAAAAATTGAAAAAACTGTACTTCTTTTGCGACGTTTCGAGTATACTCCTGTCCCTGTAGTGAAGTCCCGTAAAAATGTCCGTACTGATTTATCTAACCGCCAGAATCGAATAAAGTACATGTAGGAGAGTCAGAAAAACTTGGGTAGACATCACCGTATTCTGGACAGGGTTTTTTAGACGCCATTTTCCAAAATGGCCGACAAATAGTAGTATAATTTGTATGGGAGAACAGAAAAATCTCCATAAAAACAAAACCACTAAACCGATTCTATTGAAATGATCAGGCATGATAAAAAACAAGATGAGAAGCCAAAAAAATTATTTTCCGCTCACTGCCACGCCCCCTTTTTTGAAAAAGTATATATTCGTCAAAATTAATACAAATTCGAATGTTGCTTTAGTTAAACTTATAAAAATATTTTTGTATGGAATATAAGCTGAACAAAATTCCTACCACGCCTATTATGTGGGCGTTTATTATTTTTTGACTGATGTGGAGTTAGTTTCAGTAAGATAAAATCTGAACCACTTCACCCAGTGTAACGAAATTTTCATACATGATGATTGTATACAATTTTCGCCCATTGACACGCCCACAAAAGCCCATCTTATCACTCTTCCCCATTAGCTGCTAAAAACTGAAGGAAATGATATCAATTGAGATTAAAAAATTATAAAAAATACGATTACATATATTTGCACATCATTTGTATACACATTTATCTCGTACATTGCTCACCACATTTGCAATACTCTGTGCATGTCAAATACTTAAATTTACATTAACACCTTTAATTTACACTTTTAATTAATAGTTCAGGGGGTCAATTCTCGACCTGTGAAACTGTGAAATGAAAACAAAGTTATCATTTCATTTTTCCAGAGTTTTATCATTTTATCACTTCACAAACACGCGCAAGGCGATTCCCGAACTCGTTATGAAAAACAGCTGTCAAAGTGAGTACTAAAAAGTACTAACATGAAAAATGCTACCACTTGCTCATATAAAAAGATGATTGTGACGTGATAGAAATACCAACATAGCGAGTTGGGTGTATCAAATGAACACAATTTTTCTTTGTTTATCATTTTTCTTTTCACAGGTTTTCCCAGGTTTTCACAGAATGAAATGATTGTGATAAATGAGTTTCAAGTTTCAAGTTTCAAAAGTTTTTTTATTTTTTATAATAATTTCATATTTAATAATTTACCCAATTAAGCAAAGTGCTTATCTGTAGGTGGTTATAAACATTGGTGTTATTTAATTTAGAAAGTGATTCAGTAATTCGGTTAATATTTTGTTTCAATAATCTTTTACATATTTTTAATTTTGACTTAATAAAAAGATTAATTTAATGACTTAAGTGTTAAATTATTAGGAAAATGAATTATTATTATTTTTACTATCGAACGAAATTCAATTCTAGAAGATATTTTTTTATTTCTTTTTTTCGTTTCTTAAAATTTTGAATATTTCTTAAGTTCCTTGGTGTTTCATTTAGTATTTTTGGTATTATACATTTGAGCTCTCTTTTTCCGTATACGTTGAAAGTTGACGGCAATTCAAACATCCCAAGCGCTCTTCTTCTGGTGGTTTGATTATGTCTTTTGGGTTGTAGAAATCTTTGATCATCCATATAGTGCTCTATTGCCGTCATACGGTATATTGCGTTTATATCTAATACCTTAAAGTGATTAATTTAATAAGACGATGTTGAAGGTTTAGTATTTTATCTAGTCATCATATAAAAACATTTTGGCATTTGTTTTCATTTTTTCACACTTCGAAAATCACATTTGGCGTGAAGACGTTATGATATTGTAATATTTTCTCAGGTTCGTTAATAAAACTTATTTACTTTATTTTAAACGTCCACTTATTAATTTCACAAAATAAAACACTTTACTTTTCTTACTACAAACAAAACGATTTATTATTCACCACTGAAATTAATTCACAAACTTTACTTTTCACTTTTATTATAACCAACTTTATTCATTTACGATTAAAAACAAACTGTGTCGCTGCCGTTCAAACATGTGCCTTTTATACTTGTTTTCCAAACTCTGGAAATAAGGAGAACGTTCTGGTCTCTGCTTCCAGAAATATCCGTAGGGGAAATTTCCCAATAATTTCCCTTCCAAAAGCTTTTTTTTGACAGCTGGTAAATCTGCTATAATCCGGCAGATGGCACTTCCTTCGTTTGAGAGTTGCTATAATTATAGCTAATAAGGGTATGTTTGCACTGCGACCGTAAGCT
Source organism: Dasysyrphus tricinctus (assembly GCA_963921185.1). Classification (NCBI taxonomy): domain Eukaryota; kingdom Metazoa; phylum Arthropoda; class Insecta; order Diptera; family Syrphidae; genus Dasysyrphus; species Dasysyrphus tricinctus. The sequence goes on from OY992530.1 coordinate 181,696,225, forward strand.
TTATTGTGTCCGTTTGTTTGCATTTCGGAGTCGTTATAGTTCAAATATGGAAAGTTATTACACTGCCCCCCTCTTAGGATTGATCGTCCCAAGCAAATCCATCACTTCCATCACCATTATAATGATGTAAACGGTCGCTGTGAACTACTTTTAGTTTGCCTCTTAATCCTCTCTGAATGCGGTAGACGACATCGTTTATTCGTGTTACAACAGTATAAGGCCTTCCCAATTTTGCTGAAGCTTCGGTGAGAGTCCCTTCCGACGGTGGGGATTATAAAACCACACAAGGTCTCCCACTTGGAATCCTGTCGTTGTGGCTTTTGCGTCGTATCTTGTTTTCATCCGATCACTCGACAGCTTTATATTTGCCCTCGTTCTTTCGTGAATGTCAACTAGCTTTTCTTTGAGGTTGTCCACGTAGTCGTCTATTCCTTGTGGCTCACTTGTATAACATCCAAATTTGATTTCGCTTGGTAGTCGTATTGTGCTCCCGAGCAGGATTTCTGATGGTGTATGTCCTGTTGAGCTATGTACCGCACTTCGATAGGCCATCAAGAATAACGGAATATGCCGATCCCAGTCTCGTTGGTTGTCGCTTACAACTTTGGAAAGGTGTTCTTTAAGGGTCCGGTTGAATCGTTCAACCATCCCATCAGTTTGTGGGTGAAGCGGTGTTGTCCTCGTCTTTTTAATGCCAAGGAGTGTACAAACTTCCTGAAAGATTTTGGACTCGAAGTTCCTCCCTTGATCTGGATGGAGTTCCATAGGTACACCAAACCTGCTTACCCAGTTGAAAACAATCTGATCCGCGACTGTCTTGGTTTCCTGGTTTGGGATGGCAAATGCCTCAGGCCACTTGCTGAAGTAGTCCATTACTACCAGGATGTATTGGTTTCCGTTTCTGGTTTCTGGAAAAGGGCCTGCAACGTCTATTGCAATTCTTTCAAATTCTTTTCTGCCTGGTCCTTTGCTTGCAGCACAAGTATCACATTTTCGGCACCATTTTTCGACGTCTTCTCTTGCATGAAGCCAGTAGAATCGCTGCCGTACCTTTTCCAGTGTCTTATTGACACCCAAATGTCCTCCGGAAGCTCCATCATGCATCTCTTGAAGAACGTCATTAACTTTGGAACGAGGTACGACTAGCTGCATCACATATGATTTGCCGTCTGTGGACTCCCATTTACGTCTTAGTACTCCTTCTTGTACATGAAGCGAGTCCCATTTTGCCCAATACGCCTTAAGAGTTGGACTTCTGTCGGGGATGTCACCCCATTCTGGCTTCTCTTGGTGTTCCTTCCATGCAAGAATGGGTTCAATATCAGAGTCTTCTTGTTGGGCAGCTCTTATTTCATCATTACTCCAACCGTAAATGGGATCGGCTCTTAATCGCTGGATGGAAGCAACCTCTTTCTCTTCTTGACGTGTGCAGTGCTTGCAGTCCGGTTTGCATGGTCTCCGAGATAAGGCATCTGCATTTGAGTGCAACCTTCCTCTTCGATGCTGGATCTGGTAGTCGTATGTCTGCAGTCTCTCAATCCATCTTGCCACTTGACCTTCTAGATTTTTGAAGTTCAACAGCCAATTAAGTGCGCCATGATCTGTTCGGAGAAGGAACTTCTGTCCATAGATGTACTTATGGAAGTGTTTTGTTGCCGATACTAAGGCTAGAAGTTCTCTTCTGGTCACACAGTAATTTCTTTCTGGCTTTGAGAGCACCTTGCTGTAATAGGCAACAACCTTCTCTTCTCCTTCGTGGACTTGTGATAGTACGGCACCAATTCCCACGTTACTTGCGTCAGCGTCGATGATGAAAGGTTTCCCTGGTGTCGGATAGGCCAAAACTGGTGTATTGCATAGGCGCTGCTTAATTTCCGGGAAGCTTTTCTCGCACTCGCTTGACCATTTGAACGGTTTGCCTTTCTCTGTTAGCTGATGCAAACTTTTCGCGATTCCAGCAAAATCCTTCACAAATCGTCGATAGTACGTGGCTAGACCAAGAAAGCTCCGGAGTTGATGTTTATCCTGTGGTGTTGGCCAATTCTTTACGGTGTCAACTTTTTCAGGATCAGTCTTCACTCCTTGGGAAGAGATGATATGTCCCAAGTATTTTACCTCAGACTTGAAAAACTCGCACTTGTCTGGATTCAATTTCAAGTTTGCTTCTCGAAGCCTCTGGAACACGGCCTTAAGGTTTCCACAATGCTCATCAAATGTCTTACCATAAACAATGACATCGTCCAAATAGACTAGGCAAGATTTCCAAGTAAGTCCTTGTAAAACGCACTCCATCAAACGCTCAAATGTTGCCGGAGCGTTGCATAGTCCAAAAGGCATCACTTTAAATTGCCACAGACCATTTCCTGTGGAGAAAGCCGTCTTTTCTCGATCTTCTGGATGGATTTCTACCTGCCAGTAGCCACTCTTCAAGTCCAATGTTGAAAACCATTCAGCTCCTTCCATCGCATCCAGAGTATCGCTGATTCTTGGCAGAGGGTAGCTGTCTTTCTTTGTCACATCGTTCAGCCTCCGATAGTCCACACAAAATCGAGTACTTCCGTCCTTCTTTTTGACAAGAACAACTGGGGATGCCCAAGGACTTTTTGAGTTTTCGATTAGCCCATCTTTCTTCATGGTCGATATCATCTCTTCAACTTCGGCTTGTTTGGCTAATGGGAGACGTCTTGCTGGTGGTCGAATAGGTCTTGCGTCTCCTGTGTCGATTCGATGCTGCACCAGTTGTGTTCGACCAAACTGCCCACTGGGTGAAGAGAGTATATCACCGTACTCGTGAAGGAGGCTTCCAGCAACACTTAGCTGACGTTCAGTTAATTTGGATGACTTCAGAATTTTTGCCTTCATAGAGTTCACTTTGCTGGGGTCCACAGATTTTTGTGCGTCAGCTTCTGTGATCGTAGTTATGGCGGAAACAGATTCAGGGTGACCAAGAAATTGCGCGTGCTAATTTCACACAAATTTTACAAAATCATCTTCGTTCATCTAAATAACCTTCTTTTGATAAATTTATCAATAAAATCTCCCGTGATGCTGTAAAATTTTTAAAAAACCATAAAGAAGTTTTCATTGTCAATGCAGACAAAGGTAATGTTACAGTAGCCATCTATAAAAAAGATTATCTACAAAAGATGAAAGATATAATGGCAGATAGGAGCACATATAGAATTCTGAGAAGCAACCCAACACTCACACTCCAAAGTTTAAATAATGGATTTGTTAAAACTTTATTTAACGAAAATATTATTAATGGATTTGAAAAGAAACGGATGACAACGTACACTGCAAATAGTCCTCGAATATATGGGTTACCTAAGATCCATAAGGAAAACTTGCCTCTTAGACCAATATGTGCTTCTACGTCTGTTCCTTGCTACGAACTGTCAAAATTCATGGTCAAAATTCTGAAAAAACTGACTGAAAAATCTAATTTTAACGTCAATAATGCAAAACATTTCATCGAGGTAGTTTCACCATTGAACATTGAAGATGACGAAGTTTTAGTATCGTTTGATGTCGTTTCCTTATTCACCAACGTTCCTGTTCAGTTGGTGCTTCAAATAATCGAGAAAAAATGGAATGATATAAAACAGCACACTAATATAAGAAAGTCTGTGTTTATGGAAATACTGCGTTTTTGCATCATCGATAACAATTATGTAGAGTTTGGATCGAACATATATCAACAAAAACAAGGAGTACCTATGGGTAGTCCAATTTCACCAATATTGGCAGATATAGCTATGGAAGTGTTACTGGAGGACGTAATTAGTAAATTGATACAAAAACCAAAAATCGTTACTAAATACGTCGATGACTTTTTTGCCATTGTGAAGACCGATCATATTGGAACCACACTCGATGCTTTGAATTCTTTTCATAGACGGATCCAATTCACAATGGAAACAGAAAAAGAAGGAGAACTGCCCTACCTTGATGTCAAAGCCGTGAGACATAATGGAAAAATAATTTTCGGCTGGTTTAGGAAACCCACTTCTTCTGGACGACTTATTAACTTCTTCTCAAAGCAGCCAAAACAAGTCATATTTAATACCGCACAAAATTTCATTAATAGAGTGTTGGACTATCATCATCATCGTGTCCTGTATCCCCGGCTGGGGCATAGGGCGTCAACAAAACGTCTCCATCCTTCACGGTCTGCTGCAAGGTACTTAAGCTGTGGCCACGTCTTTCTCTGGGATTCTGCTTCCGCTAAGACAGTTGATTTCCATGTTGTTCTTGGTCTTCCAACCCGCCGTGCACCCTGAGGATTCCATTCAAAGGACTGCTTTGCAATTTCATCGTTTGGTTTCCTCAGTGTGTGACCAATCCAACGCCATTTACGCTTTCTTATGTCGACGTCCAGCCGCTCTTGACTTGTCCTGCGCCACAATTCCTCATTTGATATTATTTGTGGCCAGCGAATCTTTAGGATGTGGCGAAGACAGCGATTCACAAAAGCCTGCAATTTCTTCGAAATGGTAGACGTGACTTTCCAGGTTTCACAAGCATATAACAGCACGGATTTGACATTGGATTCGAAGAATCTCAACTTAGTGCGTAAGGAGATTTGACTGGATTTCCAAATTGGGGACAGAGTACCGAAGGCAGCACGAGCTTTATTTATTCTACTTTTAACGTCCAGATCCGTACCACCGTTTGCAGAAACAATACTGCCAAGGTAGTTGGACTATAGCCACCTTAATTTTCGTCACAAGAATATCAATATTATAAGAGACACCCTGTGTTCCAATTCTTTCCCCGCGCATGTCATCAACAAATTAATTAATAACCATCTTCGCAACAAAAACGATGATACCCCTAAAAATGACCCACCACCTGTCATATATCGTAGTGCTTTGTACATACCATCACTTTCAACGCGTATGAAAGCAGCACCCATACGAAATAAAGAAAACACGAGGATAGCTTTTAGATCTGCTAACACACTCAAGTCTTTATTGTTCACCAACACAAAGGGAAACATCGAAAAACTGGATAAGTCTGACGTTGTTTATAAGATCAGCTGTTTGGGGGGAAGAGAGACTGCTTGTTCTTCGGTATATGTAGGTACTTCCAAACAAAAGCTCCGCAACCGTCTTTCAGGCCATCGCTCTGATATCAACAACGGGGGATCTCAAAAAACTGCGCTTGCGCTCCATTGCATAGAGCATGACCATAAACCTGATCTGGACAACGTCACAATATTAGAAGTAGAGAGAAACCAGAATAAGAGAATGCTACTGGAAATGCTGCACATAAACAACACAAAGAGCGCAATCAACAGACGATCTGATTGTGATAATCTAAGCATCGTCTATAACCAGTTTATTAAGAGAGATAAATAGAACAACAACGAACAGTATAGTGCTAAATTAAAACTACACTTAGTTTTGTGAAAAAATTAATATATAATTTTTTAAAAACCTGTTTCGTTAGTTTAAATTCTAAATATTTTAATAATTATATAATTATATATTTTTCTAGTTTTTCTATATAATCTCCTTTCTCAAAATGTGTAAATCCTGTGATAAATTAATTTATTAAATTGTGCTGTAAGTTTTATTGACATTTGTATAAGAATTTTATACATGAAATTTATATTGTTATATTTTTTCAATAATAAAGGCCTGATGAAGAGTGTATTCATGCTCGAAACGTCGCTTATTAAGTAACACCGTTTTTTATTGACCTGGAGCCTACTAAAGAACTTCTATTTGGAAACAGATTCACACTTTCCAACAATTTCTCCTTTTCTTAGCTTAACTTCGTACGGTTTGATGTTAAGTATCCGTACGGGTACCATGTTGTTCTTTGGTGCCACAAGGGTCTTCCCTAGGATGATGTTTTGGGAAGACTGTTCAGAGTCTGGTTCCACCATTAGGTATCGATGGCTACCCAAATCACCTTTTATTTTCGTCCAAACGAACACTTCTGAGGAAGGTGGCAGGCATATATCTTCTTTTATGACAGTCCTGAGAGTTAATGAGTTTTCATTGCCGTAAACCATAGGAATCTCCACATTTCGGTACTTGAGAACTTCCTCCCGATGTGAACGTTCTGGTCTCTGCTTCCAGAAATATCCGTAGGGGAAATTTCCCAATAATTTCCCTTCCAAAAGCTTTTATTTGACAGCTGGTAAATCTGCTATAATCCGGCAGATGGCGCTTCCTTCGTTTGAGAGTTGCTATCATTATAGCTAATAAGGGTATGTTTGCACTGCGACCGTAAGCTTTATTGTGTCCGTTTGTTTGCATTTCGGAGTCGTTATAGTTCAAATATGGAAAGTTATTACAATATTTATCACTTCACAGTTTCACAGCTCGAGAATAAACCCCCAAAAGGCATTATGTTATGACCAAACATCAATTTAAAAATACTGTATAGTGTTAAGAAAGCAAGTTTCAACCAATTCGAGCATTCCATTTAGGAAAAATAATCGAAAATATCTAGAAAATCGATCTATTTGTCGGGGAATTTAATGTAAAAAGTTATGTTATGATATTTTGACAAGCTGATTTTAATGCTTTTTTCTTAGCAACAGGTTACAAAAGCAACAAAAAATTATTATAACTTACTGTGACCGCATATAATATTGGTTTATCAGACCGCTTTTACTGAGGTTTTTTAACCTAAAAACAGCCGCGGGGTCTCAAAATTTAATTTTTCCAAATATCCCAGAACAAAAATTACTTCTTTCTAAACCCTTTACAAGATCCACTATACCCATTTTGAATATAAAAAATAAAAAAAAAATCCGACACCCCTAAGGTACATATATATGTATATTTGTTTCAAAGCGTAGAGGGATAAGTTATGTGAGTCGATCGGTGATGGTCGCGTCAATTTAAAAATAAAGGGCAGGGAAATGTAAATACATTATGTGAATCAGAGACTTTTTGGTAGTTACAAGTCTGTGTTTCTATGGTGTAAATAAATATTTACTGTGCACAGAGGTCGAAGATCTGTTTTCTAAACAAAAATTATAAATTTGTACTGTGCCTATCTAGGTATATATGTAGGTACATTACATACCTATCTGGATAGAAAGTTTTTTTTGTATGCAATTTGATGAACTGTAGCCTGGCCCAGGAAAATCAGACAAAAATGGCAAAACTACGAAAAAATCATGAGCTTTGTTTTGACGTTTTAAAAATTTAAAGTCTCCTAAATTTAGACAGGGTGAGCATTTTTTAGAGGCTAAAAGGGGATAAATTTCAGTTTTTTCTTTCTCGAAAACTATCAGAAATACCTATGTCAACAATTTCCAACTTCGTTGTTCCTGAAGTGATTTCAATGAAATTGACACAGGGATAGCTGAGATAGAATTTCAATAAAAACAAATATTTTCAAAACAGGGTGTTTCAAAAATATGTCAACATTTTGCAACTTCGTTGTTCATTGAGCAATCTCTATGAAACTGTGATAGCTGAGATAGGATTTAAACAGAAAAAAATATTTTCAAAACAGAGTATTTGTAAAAAATTAAAACATTTTGCAACTTCGTTGTTCCTTGGGCGATTTCAATGAAATTGACACAGTCGATAGCGATAGTGTCAATAAATAAAAATTTAATAAAAAATAGGTTTGATAATTTTCAATTTTCTCGAAAACTAGTAGACTTAAGACCATCTGGTTTTCAATATTCGATTAAAAATAAATAAGAGCTTGAAATTAGGTTTTTCAAGAACTATTCATGGAAATCACTTGATTTAAAAACTAGATGACAGTATTATAGACTTAAGGCTTTAAAAAAATGTGCAATGCTTAATTTTAGGTATTACCGTTATTTTTAAATATTTTTCTTTTCAATTTAAGTTGGGTTTGTGTGTAAATGGAAATCCACACACAAGTGCAGTATGCTGCAAGTTATACATCAATTTATATTGAATAATTTTGAATGAACAACAACAACTTGTGTGTGTTACCACCAAGTATATAGGCTGGAGTTATAGCTATTTCACGAGTGCCACCTCGATCATCAGACTCCTTTAGTGGTGCTTAGTCTGGTTATGCTCGTATTAATTGAAAAACTCTTTGCCGTCATATGGGAGCGAACCATGAACCTTGCGATTCAGAGGCAGATGCACTACACACCGCGCCACTGAAACCACATGGTTAGCTCTATCCCAATGCAGGTTTCGTTGTTTATCAATCGCAATAGCGACTAGCATTTTTATTAACACACACAAGAAAGAAACCGACTGAACAGTGGCGGATCCAGAGGGGGGGCTATAGGGGCTGAAGCCCCCCCCGCAGTCGATTCATATAATTAATTTAATAGCAAAATACAAAACATTACAATGTTTCAATTTTGTATTCTGCTATTTTCTAACCTAATTTTTACTTGCGATATACAGTGGTGGCCATAGAATTAGAAACAAGAATTTTGTAACAATGTTAAATTGCATAACTTTTTTTTAGAAAATTTGTTGAGGTTGGTAAGTGGTTCTTTTAATAGACCATGACATATAGTACACTTCCCAATATTTTATAAAAAATAAAAGCGTGACACTAACAGTAGAAAATTATTATTATTTATTTAACCCAAATCGTACCTGGCCATACAATTAGAAACGCAAAGAAAAAATTGGTATTTCATAAAAAATGTTTGATGAAAAATTAATATTTTGTAGGGAATTCCTTATTTTTTGTCACTGCAGCTAATCTTGCCTGCATACTTTCTACCAAGGCGCGGCATCTTGATGGGGGTATACTCTCCCAGTTCCCCTTTATATTTTCAAAAAGTTCCTCAGAATTTTTTGGGTTCTTGGTTTTTAGCCTTCTCTCCACGTCTGCCAACAAGTTCTCGATAGGATTCAAGTCTGGACTTTGGGCGGGCCAATCCAAAACATTAGTTTTTGTATCAAAAAACCACTGCTTAACAATCCGTGCTGTATGCTTTGGATCGTTATCGTGCTGGAAAACATAACTAATGGGCATGTGTGCAAATGAATAAGGCTCCATGACTTTAACAAATTATTCGATATTTAATCACCGAATGTTTTGAACGTAACTTTGTGGTCGTTGTAATTTACGTGGGAAATTTTTAAAGTTTCTTATTGACCGCAAACTATCGATAAAAATACAAAACACGATGTTAAATGAGTTTTAATATTCTTTATTATTTATCGGATGCATTTCGAGCCATTAATATTGAGGGCTCATCTTCAGCGAGCGTTTAACAAATATACACTGAGGAATGAAATCAAAAAAGAAAATTTGAAACAATAAAACAACAACAAACAAGTCAAAGAATGAATACAATTTATGTAAGAAGAATGACAATGCAAAACAAAAGTTAAACAAAAATATTGAAATTACATAATTTACTTAAGTAAGTTGAAAAGAGATGATTCTATAACACCAGGCTCTAAATTCATTAAATTGTCAGTTGTCTGAATGTAAAAAGATTCGTACGCGTCTAATTTAGATGGATAATTTACTGTCTTAAGTAGTTTGATGTTGTCTGTAACTGGAGAGACAGAGTGAGGTTCTGTGTTGTCGAAATTAAAAATATGCGCCGGTATTGCATTTGAAACTTGTTTGTTTTTTATTGTTCTTTCATGTTCACTTGCCCTTGCCTTCAAAGCTCTCCTTGTCTGTCCTATATAAGAGGCATCACAATCTTTACAGGTGATTTTATACACCCCACTCCGCTCAATCACCGGTACAGGGTCTTTGGTTGTGCCTAGTTTAAGACGAAGTTTATTTGTGTTGTTGTGTACAATCTTCATGTTCGCTTTCTTATAATGGTTTTGTAGTTTGTTTGTGACGTTTGGTATATATGCAAGTGCAACACGTCTCTCCATTGATTTCTGGCTAGCTGAGTTTTGAACGAAAAGCGTTGACAGATTTGACCTTTTTATTCGATTTGAATGTTTTTTAACTAATTTGTCTATTAATGCTTGATTAAATCCGTTCACCTGTGCTAAATAAACAATGTAGTCATATTCAATTTTGAAGTGCTGCAACGTCAGGGGAAGACGACAAAGTCTGTAAACCATCGAATGAAATGCTGCGATTTTATTTTGATATGTGCAAAACGAATCGAATGTGATGTAGCGGGCAGTGGATGTCGTCTTTCTGTATACTGCAAATTGGATTTTTCTCTTATTGCGTATGATATTCAAATCCAGAAAGGCCAAAGTATGATTGGTATCTGATTCCTTTTCAAAAGTGAATTTAATACTATCATATCTGTTGTTTAAGATGTTTAGGCTTAAAAACGGCTCCAACGATTTTGAAAAAAAAAAATCGGTGTATTATTGTTGATATGGTGTACCTTTTAGTAAGAAAAAAAATCACCGAAAACATTTATTAACGGTACCTGCCATATAACGGTTTTTTTGATTTTTGGTTTTCTCATTAACCACTCATCCGATTTCAATAAAATTTTTTTCACAAAAGCTTTGTTAAAATATTAATAATACTGCATACCAAAATTTTTGAAAAAATAAATTTTGGATTTAAAAAAAAAAATTCAAAATTTTTTTTTGAAAATTCAATATTTCAAAAACGGGTTGATGAATTATTTTGAAATTTCAGTTTTAAATGTATATTAATATATACTCAAAATTGGCATACCAAAATTTTTTTTGAAAAATGTTACAAAAATTTTATATAAAAAATTAATTTTTAAGAAAACGGCTCCAACGATTTTAAATTTTTTTTTTGCATGTATTCATATTTTTTCAAGTAATCAAATGGCAAACTTTTTTTTGAGCTCTAAGTTATTTATCAGACTGTTTATACAATTAAAAGAACGATTTAAATATGCTTTTTATACTTTTTCTATAATTACTTGAATATTTTTTAAAATTCTTAAGCCCCACACAACTTGAACATAAGAGCAAGTACGTGCGATCCAGTCGTGCATTTTATTTTAAGAACACTATGAAACAAAGACTATCCTTAAAATCATAGATAATATAATAATTGTGTTTTTTGTTTGTAGTATTTATTTTATGAGACTAAGCAATTTAAATATAAAAACGTAGGCTCTAATTATTCCAAGCCCTACAACAGGGACAAAAAATCAGAGTTAAGGCAAACCAATTTATCCCTAAAATGTGTTTTTCCAAGCTTTAAGGGAATCGGAAAAAAATGAGAATGGGGCTAGCAAACTTGCATGTTGGCTATGTTTTTTTCCAAGGTTGGGGCCTTACAAATGTACATGTATGCATGCAAGATTGTAAGCTTTTTTTCCAAGCTTCAAGGAAACAGAACGAAAGTACGATGTTGGGGCATGTTCACTGTGTTTTCTTTAAGCTACTAGGGAATTGGCCGAACTATTCGAAAAAATGCTGCGTTTTTGTTCAAGCCCGTAGAGCATTCTCCCATACAAATTATACTACTATTTGTCGGCCATTTTGGAAAATGGTGCCTAAAAAACCCCGTCCAGAATACGGTGATGTCTACCCAAGTTTTTCTGACTCTCCTATATGTCCTTTAATCGATTCCGGTGGTAAGATAAATCAGTACGGAAATTTCTACGGGACTTCACTACAGGGACTGTATTAGTATGTTTATACTCTTCATCAGGCCTTTATTAACAAGATTACATCATTCTTAATATTTTAACAATAATTTATAAAATTGTAATACTTACATACAAAAAAGTATACTTTGACCTGAAAGCCTGCAAGAAGTAACTTTATTTACAAGACAATACAAATCACAAACCGAATCAAAACATTCCTTGCCATCTGTGAAACACATTCTCGACTAGTTCTCTTAAGCGTGGTACACATTATCAAACCAGAGTGACACTCGTGTTGGATATCAAACAGAACTGATAATAGGTCTGATCCTTTACTTTGGGTTTCTGTGATTTTTAGTCCAAACTTGTGTCAAAATATTTTTTTTATATGAACTTTGACACAACTTTGGACTGAAATGCGCAGAAATGGACAGAAAATCACAGAAATTCAAAGTAAAGGAACAGACCTAATGTGTACATGCTGAATGATGGTTTGTCACTCACAACTGCTGCTCACAAAATGTTTTGATACTGCGTGACAACCCTCGGTTTGTCGGGTGGTTGCTCGATGATGTGTACACAATTTCATTCATGAGCCGTTATTCGCGGAACAAAACACGCATTTTTATAGTGAATTAGCGGAAAAAGTACAAACAAAACAAGAAAAAGCTCAGGTCTTTACAAAAGTACATTTTGAACTTCTTCAACTTGAAGTCGAAACACATATTTTTGATCTTGACTTTGTAAGACGGATTGGGAAAAAAGGAGAAAGGACGCGAAAACTTTTAGTTGGTTTTATAAGCCAAATTAAAAAGGACGAAATAATGAAAAACAAATTTAAATTGAAAAATTATTTACATGAGAGACTGGGACATAATCGGCATTTCATGAAACAAGACTATTCGGACAAAAAATTCTAAAAGATGACAACAAAATATTCTGCTATATAGGAGAAACTAAAGGCCTATATGGAGTTGGGTTTCTAATTAAATAAGAATTAAAAAGCCATATTTTAGATATTTGACTTTTTAACGAAAGGATTTGTTCGACTACCCTTGAAATTCAAAATACAAAACTAGCAATCATTCAAATATACGCACCAACAAAAAAAGCGACAAACGATGAAATTGAAAATTTTTTCAACAAACTGGACTATGCCTACCAGGGGCCTGTACCACAAAACAACAAGTGTGCTTTAACAAGCAAATTTTAACAATTAACAATATTTTCTGTACCACAAAAGCATAAGTTAACAATCATCTTAACAATATATAATAAGTGAAAAATTTGATGAATTCTTGTGTTCTGTACCACAAAACGACAATTGTTAAGAATGAATAAGATGCGTTTACCTCTAAGCAACCGAACTTACTTTCTAACAAGTAGTTTCGTAATATGCAGAGTTAACAAGATAGTTAATTTCTGTACCACAAAACTTTTCGCTTTAATAGTTAACGAGCAAAATTTCCCTTAAAACTTGTTAACTGCGTTATTCAAGAAAAAAAAGGCTGAAGTATTATATTGTAGTTGCTTTTTTGGGCAAAGTTACGATATTTAACAAAGTTGAAATTAAAAAGGTGACACGTTTTTTTAAATTAACACAAGGTTTAATTACAGTTTACAAACGTTTGTTTTAATCTTATTTTCCCAGTTCTTTTATTTTCAGACTATATTTAAATTCTGCATTAAAAAATTTTATAAATCCTTTTTTTTCAAAAGCAATGCTTACATATGCTGAGCATGCACAAGGAATAATTAACTTACTAACAAGGAATCTCATAGCAAAGTTAGCAAGTAAGGTTAATTCTGTATACAATGAAATAGGATTCCGTTATGATTTATGATATTTAGGGCTTGTTTCACAATATCTGAATAAAGTATTGATTTGTTATCCGGCACTTAAATTATCCGAAAATTAAATCCTCTCACTAACGAACTTTGCGTTTCACAATGATCTACTTATTAAATTTATGTGTCAAATAGCTATTCGTCAGTTATTCCATTTTTCCAGCAAATAGTTTTGACTGATGAAAATATTCAAACAAAAATTAGTAATAAGTTGTGAATTTTTTGGCTCGAAGCGACAATAAAAATAACTCCGAGTATACCTACCTATGTATGTATGTATGAAGGTGCATAATGTCCTAGTCATTCTTGTATGCTCACGACTATAGTTCGGGAGCCCGCAACATTATAAAAAATGTCAATTCGGTCGTAGAAACGTGGGAAGTGCATAAGTGTTTCAAGAACAGAAAAATGTGATTTTTACAGTTGGATGGAATTAAACCTACATAATGTCAAGAAAAAGATTTGAGTCAGAGTGCAGACCGTAAGTTGCTACATGTATTGAAATATACAACGTTCATTTAAAAATATTACAACTATGTATTATGTATTTTCATTCTAAAATTGCATCGCACCATGTACTAATTTATAAAATATGTCTTCAAATTATTTAAACATCGAGTTTTGGTACAAACCATTGTTTTTTTGTTTGTATTATGTGTTTTTTTTTCGGGCGTACTGACTTTTGTGAGGGATTTAATTGCCAGTTAAATGTTCTAATTAGGGCTCTTGATTGAACCCGGGTAATACCCGGTTTCTCGAGTACCCGGATACTCGGGTAGAAAAATACCCGGGTATTACCCGGGTACCCGGGTACCCGAGTACCCGAGTGGCAAGTCTTCGGGTACCCGGGTACCCGAGTTCTCATGTGTCTCGGGTACCCGAGTACCCGGGTACCCGTGTGTCTCGGGTACCCGAGTACCCGGGTACCTATGTATCTCGGGTACCCGAGGACCGGCAGCAATGGACTATAAAAGTTGATTTTCTGCATTTAAAATGTATAAATTCGACTGTAGCACAAAAATAAAATTAACCTAGACCAAATAAAGTGAATTTGTGCAGTAATAAAGTGTGTATTTTTTAATTTTCGCGTATCCGGGTACTCGAATTACCCGGGTACCCGAGTACTCGAGGTCTCGGGTACCCGGGTACCCGGGTACTCGGGTATTTCGGGTACTCGGGTACCCGGGTAATTCGAGGAACCGGGTACCCGGGTACTACCCGGGTAATACCCGGGTATTCGGGTACCCGGGTACCCGGGCGGGTCTTCGGGTACCCGGGTTTCAAGAGCTCTAGTTCTAATCAATACCTCGTCTGGCCATTAAAATACTCAGAACTTTAATTACTAGTTAGACCTATTCAGATATTGTGAAACGTAAATAAAAATTTTAACAGACGAATAAGTTCCAAGTAGCTTAATTGAAACTTTAATCAGACATTATGAAACAAACCCTTAGCATCATAAATATCGCTTACCACTTGTCAGATCAGCCAAGTTAGCACAGAAAGAAAAGAAGCCATTCTCGTTCAAAACTTTGAAGAAAAAGAAATGCTTTTTGGTGCTTTTTCTGATGAATTAACAAAATGTTACAAAATTGAAAAGTGGAGAGATAATAATTTTGAATTGGTGAATAGTTTGAATTTGAATGTTGTCCCAAAAAAGGAAGATTGGACATAATACGAGATAAGTACAAAATGACTTGCGGACAAAATGACATACCAGTCATTTCTTAAAATCTGCTACACTTAAAGCACCCAATGCAATTTTATTAGTTGGTTTGGATGATTTTTGAAATCCTATAAAAATAATGAATTATTTGACGGCCGTGTCTCGTCATAAAAAATAAAAAATACAATTTACGAATAAAATAATATTTTTTTTTTTGGACTTGACTATTTTTCGTGTTTTGGTAGTTTTTTTACTCTAAATTTTACTATTATTAATTTAATTTATAGTTTATGACAAAATTCATAAAACAGTCTTATCACTAGCCATATCATTCGAGTTGTGTGCAATTTATTTATAAAATTTTATCATAGCTATAATAGGGGCAAAATGACATACCCTAACTATGGACAAAACTACATTCCTTTATTGAGAACAATATTTAAATTATAGTAGTAAAAATGTCTTGGAATCACAAAAGGTCGTCAATCTTGGAGCATTGAATCGATGAAAATAGCAATTAAATAGGTTACACTGCATAATGTGCAACCATTGGGCTCGTGAATCCTATGCTTACGTATCAAAAAACACAAAGCAATTCATTTGTGAACTATGTATCTTATATGAACCCGAAGGCAAAATTTGAGGACAAAAGTGCCAAGAAACAAAATATAACTAATGCATTTATACATTATAGCCAAATTGAATCTTTCTAGAACTATGGAACTAGAAAATATATCCTATGTCATTTTGCCCAAATGAAGTGTGGCATACAATGAACGAAAAGAATTTTTGTGTAGTTTTGAAAAAGTATTTTTTTTTATTTTATCTGTTCGTTTTTTAAACTTTAAAATTATTGTTAAATATTTGCAAAGAATTAAAAAAAGAATACCTAAATATATTTTTCATTACGATATAATGTCAAAACAATTTTTTTGATTCAAAAACTTTATAGTCATTTTGGACGTACTTCCCCTACACTTTGGTAAGTTTAGTTAATAAAATACCTACCAATTCTTTAATATTTTGCAATCACGTTCTATTTTTTTTTCAGGCCAAAGTTGTATACACAGTTATACGTGAAAGCTTAGATTCACTTAATTTTTCATAATAAAACTCTAAATAATAGCTTAGAAAACATAAAACTCCATATTTATGCTTCATATAAAGTTAAAAAAGCATTAGTTATGAGCTAATAATTTTGAATTCATCAGCTAATTTCTTTTAACAATCTAACAATCATTTTAAACAGTTGTCGTTTTGTGGTACAGAACCTGAGAACTCCAAAATTTCCCACTTGCTCTAGACTGTATTGATTATTGTTAAGAAGATTGCTAACTTTTATTTGGTGGTACAGAAATCATTGTTAATTGTTAAAATTTGCTTCTTTAATTATACTTGTTGTTTTGTGGTACAGAATTCTCGTGTATTTTCCTTAAGTTATTTAACAATCTTTAAAGGAAATTTAACTTGTTAAATGTTAACGCACAAATCTTTGTGGTACAGAAATTTATTTTCTTGTTAAATTTGTATGTTAAGAATTTACTTGTTAGAAAGTTAGATTGTTGTTTTGTGGTACAGGCCCCAGGAGACGAAAACCGAATTAATGTACATCATAGGAGACTTCAATGCAAATATGGGAACACGAAAAGAAGGAGAGGAACACATTTTTGGAAAATTTGGATACGGGATACGAAACAACAGAGGAGAAAGACTCTGAACGTTAACAGAACGTTTTAGTTTTAATGACATCAATGATAACATCCAAACAATTTATAACAGTTTTGAACAAATCATAAAAACCACACAGATCTTACAAAAACGACAAAATTTCACCTGACACAAAAGTTCTCATCAATCTTAGAGAAACCCTAAGGAACAAAACAAACCAAACGGAAGCAGATAAACTACAACTTAAAAACCTAAGAAAAATAATCAAGACGAAAACCAGGAATGATAGTAAATTTGGGCCGGGGTTACATTTTTGAGGGTGGTAAAAGGGGGTAAAATTCATTTTTTTCTTAATTACTCGAAAACTATCAGTTTTTTTTTGGAACAAGGTGAAGCTAAAGATTGTAGCTTATGTATTTCTCCACAAAAAGATTATAATACCTAATTTTTTTTGTAGGAGCAACAGATTTCACGAAAAACGTGCAGAAACGTTTTAAAAAGAGCTTTTTTCTGTAATGTAATTTTTACATCATCTTGCTTGGGTAAAATAGGTAATGAGTAGGTTTGTGCCCGTTTTTCTCAAAATCTGTTGCTCTACGAAAAAAAGTGTTACAATCTTTTTTGTGTAGAATTTTATGAGTAACAATATAAACTTATTAATTTTTTTAAGACAATTGAAACTGCCCGTTTTTCATCTTTTTTGTGTAGAATTTTATGAGCAATAATATTAATTTATTATTTTTTTGCATAAAATTATATTTGTTGAGATATTTAATAATAACTGTAATCTATCCCTTTTATGGCCAGTTCCACCGGCCACTTTTAAATTTTTATTGCTTCGTTTAATTTTAAAATGACATTTATCGGTTGCACCAACCACTTCTAAATCTAACAGGCCAATAAACGAACCAATAAACTAAAATTCCATTTTCCTCCAGATAAATTTTAAAAGCAGTTTTAAACGCACATATCTATCTAGCTACCTTCCTACAAAAAAATAAAATCAATTTTATTTGACGGAATATTGTTGATTCCAATATTCCAAATTAAAATAACGAAAACAACAGGTGAAGGCATTATGTTTCCAATTTATAATTCACTGCTTAAATAAATAAATTATTCCAGAATAATTATTATAGACTAGACATCATTTATTCATCTGATAACGAACTAAACCAAAAAATGAATGGCTAGTCGTCGAAGAGTTGTTCAGGTTAACAGAGAAATACATTTTCTGAATTCGATGACGTCGCTTCAAAATATCGATTCATAATTTCCAAGCAGTGTGTCGAAAAAATATTAGTCTGGTATCTATTGCAATAGTTTCATAGTTTCTTTTAAAAATAGAAGAAAATAATATATAATAATAAAAAACACCAAGATGGCGCATTGGCTGTATCTAATGAGAATACCTTGTTTCTGTTTATTGTCTATTCACATTTTCCTTATTGCTATCTCACTTGCACTAGTTAAAATGTTTCGTTCAGTTTAATAAACAGATGATAAAATACAGGGGTGGTTCACGAACTGCATTTTAGCTAAAAAATGAGTGAAAGAGATTGGTGCAACCCAAATAAATTTATCAGTCCGATAAATTTTAACTCCATTTTAGCAAAAACCGCTTTTAATGAATTTTGGTGCAACTGGACATTACAGTACAAAATCACAAGTGTTAATTTGACACGCTATAACTTCAATATTAATTTACCTACAGAGTTGGTTAATAGCTCATTTTTAAGATAATTTTATTAAATAAGTATTATTCTCTCATGATTTTGTTGTAAAATGAAATTCTATCAAGTTGATGAATAAAAACTTAATCACTTTCCTTTTCAAGATGGCGGCCTTCCCCTTACCCCAGCCACCCTAAAAATTAAGTTTCTAATGAGGAGATGTAGCCAAACACAAATCGTACAAAAAATTTTGCCCATCGATTAATGAAATTTTAATAAATTTTTTGCCAAAATTTGCTCCATCATGAAGTTCTTGAACGATTTTCTTTGAATCTATTGATTGTATGAAAAAAGTATTATAATCTTACATAAGCTACAATTTGTAGCTTCACCTTTTGCCCAAAAAACTGATTGTTTTCGGTAATTAAGAAAAAAATGAATTTTACCCCTCATACAAAATTTACCCCCGGAGATAAGAAGAATTACATAAGCTACAATTTTTAGCTTCACCTTTTTCCAAAAAAAAAAAACTGATAGTTTTCGAGTAATTAAGAAAAAAATTAATTTTACCCCCTTTTACCACCCTAACCCCGACCCAAATTTACAGAACTTTTTAGGAAATGCTTAAGACGTCAAAACAAAGTTCTCCACCAAAATTTAGCCTTGTCGGAATTTTTCGAAGTTTTGCCATTTTGTTTGTCTAATTTTCCAGGTTTTTTCTTATGAATGCTCTGTCCTATATTTCAACAATAAATTAATATAAAATGAACAAACTTCATTTAATTTAAAATTGTAGGTAAAATTGAACAAAAAATGATGTTTTTTTCTGTCGAAAAACATACTTTAAAGTGTTGAATTGTAAGTTTTTTTGACTTTATCAAAGGGCACGGTAGTGCCCAGCCAAGTTCGCGGCACTACACCCTTTTTACAGGAACAAACTCAGGCGATTTTCGACCCCCCTTTAACTTCCATACCTTTAAAGTCAGAGACTTCAACTTCGCAGTATTTGCTGAGCTGATCAAACACAGGTGGCTCACCAAATTTCAACTCTTTAGCATTAGTTATTCCCGAGATATAAGACTTCAAAAATCGCCAAAACCGTAACTGACTGACTCACTGACTCACTGACTCACTGACTGACTGACTCAGACTCACTGACAGATCATCAAAATTATGGAAGCACTTCCCGACATCGTAGAAACTTGAAATTTCGCACAACGGTAGGCCTTGTGGTGCATACAAAGGAAAAAATCGAAAATCTGCAATTTTCTATTCAGGAGGCGTGGTATCCACCCACTTTCTTAAAAATTCTTATAAATTATATGGAGCACTTCCGATTGTTGTAGAACGATAAAAATTGGTAAGTCGGTAGGGATTGAAGTGTTTAGAAAGAAGAAAATAGAAAAATTGGAATTTTACATTCAGGGGGCGTGGCATCCACCTACATTCTTAAAAGTTCTTATAAATAAAATGGAGCACTTCCGATTGTTGTAGAACAATGATATTTGGTATGTTGGTAGGGCTTTAAGTATTTAGAAAGAAAAAAATAGAAAATTTGGAATTTTCCATTCAGGGGGCGTGGCATCCACCCACTTTCCCAAAAATTCTTATAAATTATATAGAGCACTTCCGATTCTTGCAGAGCGATGAAAATTGGTAGGTCGATAGGTCTTGAAGTACTTGAAAGAAAAAAATCGAAAAATTGAAAGTTTCAGTTCAGGGGGCGTGGCATTCACCCACTATCTCAAAAATTCTTATAATCTATATGGAGCACTTCCGATTGTTGTAGAACGATGAAAATTGGTAGAGCGTTAAGGTTTGACGTGCATACAAAGATAAGATTGGAAATTTATAATTTTCAGCTCAAGAGGCGTTTTCTACCCACTTTTGAAAAATTGTTATCAATTATATAATGCACTTTTGACTATTGTTGAACGATGAAAATTGTTAGAACGGTATGATTTTAGAAAAATTAAAATTGAGATTTTCCATTCAGAAAGCATGGGACCCACTCATTTTCTCAGAATTGCTATTATTTATATGGAGCACTTTTGGTTGTCGTAGAATTGTGAAACTTTGTAAAGCAGTAGGGCGTGATTTTCACCCGGCAAAATAAAATCTTTGCAAAAAGGAGTGAAATCACAACAAAAACATAAATGTTAAAAAAAGAGCCAAGTTCTTATATGCACAAAAAGCCTGTGCGTGAAAAGTTAGCCAAGAAAAGTACTGAGATCTAAAATATATGCCAAGTTTTAAGTTCATGAAGTTTAATATCAAATACCTTAAGTGGAGTAACATCGAAACATCTCAGAATTATAACAGAAATTTGGTATTTAATGATTACTGATTAAAATTTGGTGGATTTACTTGGCAAGTTTTCTCTCAATTACTTACTTAATCACAAACTTAAATGTATGAAAACTTGACCAGTTAATCAGTAATCATTAAATACCAAATTTCTGTTATAATTTTGAGTTGTTTCGATGTTACTCCACTTAAGGTATTTGATATTAAACTTCATGAACTTAAAACTTGGCATATATTTTAGATCTCAGTACTTTTTTTGGCTAACTTTTCACGCACAGGCTTTTTGTGCATGGCTCTTTTTTTAACATTTATGTTTTTGTTGTGATAAATTTTACAAACTGTAATTCAACTAAAAAAAATACATATTTGATCAATTAATATCGATTTATAATCAAAACATATCAAATATATTAATAAGAAGATCCCGCCTAGGATGACCTACCCTCATAAAGGTACCAAATGAGCGGTATACAGTTTTGTAGGCAGTGTCTTAAAAAACAATTTGCTCACGGGTTGCCTATCGAAAAATGGTCAAGGCATAGGGTTGTCAATCAATTACTCACAATTTTTGGGGTTTTTCAATTATCTGCCTTAAGGATGTACAAAAATTACCATACAAAGAAAATTTTATTTAAAAACTATAAACTACGTTATTTTTTGAAATTCGAAATTTCAGTAGGTTAAATGAGGGCAAACAAAGAGAAAAGTCTAGAATCTATTTTCCAAACGAAAAATGATAGGAATGTTTTTCTTTTGCGATCGGAAGACTATCAAAATACAAAAAAACTCATCATACACATATGTAAAAAAAAAAATAAAATTAGCGAATCGAGATATGAACATTTGAAGGTCAAAAATTGCAAAATAGAGGTTTCAGATATAATTCACCAAAAATCAGAATAACACTCTATAAAAAATATTTATATATTTTTAGAAAGATACTTTAAGAAAATATTACCCGTGTTTTTGAAATTTTGTGTTTAGTTTTTATTTTTAGTGTTGTGAATTTCTAAAATTTGCGCACTTACTGTTTCTAGGAACATTTTGTATGATTTTGGATTTTTAAATACAAGTACAAGAGCCGACAGCATATTTTGAGAGTGGATGTATAACTAAAATCTAGGTATGAGGGCTTACAGGAACATCTATCCCTATCGTGATATTGAATATCAAGGTCTGGTAGGCTTTTCTTTCAGCCTTTGGGAGGTTGAAGGTTAAAACCCACTTGGTTTGCTGTCTATGCGTTATGGTCACTAACACTTCAATTCCCTTTTTAAGGAAAGAAAATGATACTGTCATTTTCCGAAGTTTAAAGACTTTAATCTTGATGATCCGAACAATAAGAGCCATGATTTTAGCTTTTTAAGCAAACCTTATCAGGCTTTTTTTGGAGACTTAATTTAGTTGATTTTTATTTTGTTTTAAATCTCCAAAAAGGGGATGATAAGGTTCACATACAATAGTTTTATCTTGAGTTCTATTAATGGGACCGTCAAGATTGAGGTGTTTATGCTTACGAAAATTGACAGAGCATCATAAACATTTGTTTTTTAAATAAATTTAAGTGGTCTTAGCCATGACAATAAAAAGGAAACATAGCTCTTTTTAACCCCCACCCCTTCCAAAGGTTGATAAAAACCCAAACTCAAGTATTCAATATCACGATAGATGTACCTGTAAACCCTCATACCCAGACTTTGGTTATATGCGGTCTCTCGGACTCTCAAAATATGCGGTCGGCTCTAATATTTGTATTATCATAAATGTACAAATTTCAAAAATTCATCATCATCATCGTGTCCTGTAACCCCGGCTGGGGCATAGGGCGTCAACAAAACGTCTCCATCCTTCACGGTCTGCTGCAAGGTACTTTAGCTGTGGCCACGTCCTTCTCTGGGATTCTGCTTCCGCTAAGACAGTTGATTTCCATGTTGTTCTTGGTCTTCCAACCCGCCGTGCACCCTGAGGATTCCATTCAAAGGACTGCTTTGCAATTTCATCGTTTGGTTTCCTCAGTGTGTGACCAATCCAACACCATTTACGCTTTCTTATGTCGACGTCCAGCCGCTCTTGACTTGTCCTGCGCCACAATTCCTCATTTGATATTATTTGTGGCCAGCGAATCTTTAGGATGTGGCGAAGACAGCGATTCACAAAAGCCTGCAATTTCTTTGAAATGATAGACGTGACTTTCCAGGTTTCACAAGCATATAACAGCACGGATTTGACATTGGATTCGAAGAATCTCAACTTAGTGCGTATGGAGATTTGACTTGATTTCCAGATTAGGGACATAGTACCGAAAGCAGCACGAGCTTTATTTATTCTACTTTTAACGTCCAGATCCGTACCACCGTTTGCAGAAACAATACTGCCAAGGTAGTTAAACTGTTCCACTACTTCAACTGGCGTCTCCTGTAGAAAAATACGCTGCTGTGTGGAGCGGCCTGTGAGCATTATTTTTGTCTTTTTGCTGTTTATTCTTAGACCACTCGACTCTCCCTTCACTTGCAGTGTTTGGCACATCCCGTTCAGCCCACTAATGTTATTTGCCAGTAAACATATGTCATCGGCATAGTCTAAATGACTGAGCCTTTCGAACGGTCTCCACTGAATGCCATTTCGCTCAGCTGTACCAACACTGGCCGTCAATACGTCGTCCATCGCCAGCAGGAAAAGAATTGGCGATAGAACATCCCCTTGTCTCACACCCTGTTGCACTACGAAGGAGTCGGATAGCTGCCCATTGTGCAAAACAAAACACCTTGCGTTGTTGTAGGACTCTTTAATAATGGCAACAATTTTTGGTGGAATTCCTCTACCAAGCGACGATCTCCATATACATTCTCGGTTGACTCGATCAAAGGCCTTCTCAAAATCCACGAACATGAGGTAAAGCGGTGATTGAAATTCCATCGACTGCTCGAGGACGATACGCAGGGTGTTGATATGGTCGACACACGATCGACCACTGCGGAAGCCAGCTTGATGCCTCTTGAGTGTAGACTCGATTCTATCCTTTATTCGCTCGAGAATGATGGTTGCCATTAGATTTGGGAAAACGGACAAAACAGTGATACCACGCCAATTGTTGCAATTCTTTAAGTCACCTTTCTTTGGCAACTTAACAATCACACCATCTTTCCAGTCCCTGGTATAGGTTTCGTTTTCCCAAATGTTTTGTATCAGCGGATGTAAAATACTAGCCGCTGTTACGGGATCGGCTTTCAGGAATTCAGCTGGTATTCCGTCCAGTCCAGCTGCCTTGTTCACTTCACTAAAAATAAAGGTTAAACACAAAATTTGAAAAAAAACGGGTAATATTTTTTAAAATTATTATTCTAAACATTCTAAAAATATATAAATATTTTTCATAGTGTCATTCTGATTTTTGGTGAATTATTTCTGAAACCTCTATTTTGCAATTCTCGAGTTTCAAATGTTCATATCTCGATTCACAAATTTTTAAAATTGTGTTTACATATATGATGATTTTCTTGTATTTTAATAACACAACTCTACAAAATAAAAAATAATTTTTGTGTCTGTCACAAACTACACACATTTTTATTTTGAAATTTAAGGTCGTTAAAATGTTGTTGAGAATGTGTTAAGGTGATGCTAATGCATTTTGCTGTATATGTGGTTATTTTATCAAAATTCATATAATTATCATTTTTGAAAATATGTTAAAAGACTTAAAGGACATTCAGGATGTCTCTTAGATTGAATATTCTGCACGGTCATTTAGAAAAAAATTAAAAACTTTATTGGAAGCATACTCAGAAGAAAAAGGAAAGGGTTTTAACTAGGACTTTATGGACTTCGAGAGTAATCGTACCAAGGTCAATAAAATGAAACAATGATGGGAAATTATTTTAAAGGTATAAATTTAGAATAGCACATTCTAAAATCAGTGTGTTTGTTAGTAAAAATTACCATTTTAATGTTGGTACCAAACATTAAACAAAATAATGAAGACAAAAGGAGTTTTTTTTATTTTCAATTTTATCAAAATTAAAAATAATAAAATAAAAAAAAAATCAAATGCATACAACCATCTGGTTTTGAAACCAAAACCAATCTCAATAGATTAGTTATTCTCAATTCATACTTTGACTCGTCAAATGAGCAAAATTAACCATAAATAAATGCAATTAGAGATTGAAGTAGAAAAGATTATTGATAGTTTGCTATTAATCCAAGCAGGAATTCTTCATCCAAGAATTGTTGAACCAATAGATTTACTAAATGAATTACGCGAATTAAAACACCATGACATTTTGGTAATAGAACCTAGTAAAACAAATTATTCGGAAATTTTAAAAATAATTGAAATAAAAGCTTTTAGTAAAAATCAACAGAAGATTGTAATCATAATCAAAATTACAACAATATCAAAAGAAAGTTATGACATATATGAAACGATTGCTATTCCCAAAATTGTAGAAAATGGAATTGTAATCTTAGGCTTACATAAGCTATAAATATCTTTTAATAAATAAAAACAGAGAAGAATATACTTTAAAAAAGGATTTAAACGATTGTAACAATATAAATTAAAAATATGTTTGTAAGCCTTTACTGCTAAAAAGCACTATTAATGATGTAAATTGTGAAGTAAATATTTTTATGAGAAAAAGAACAACTAATTGTAATGTTAAAATGATAAATTCTAAACTTTAAATATCTTATAAGCTTAAAGAAAATACCTATTTGTATACAATAACTGAAGAAACAAAATATAATTGTAAATGCAAAAATGAAACAGAATATGGAAATTTAGTAGGATCAGGAAGCGTTGAACTGAAGAAAAGGTTAAGTGGACATTTGTATCGTTTTGAGATATAAGAGCTCAAAGTTTTTTGATTAGAATTTTTTTCGCGTTAACAACTGATATTTTCTGATGAGGAAAAAAAATTAAATACATAACAGTCTTTTTAAATTCAATTACTTTATTTCAAAAAAATAGCTTAAAGCCTTTTTTTTTTAAATGATTTCAGCAAAAAAGGGGTACTTAACTCCTTCTTCCACAGAAATATTTGTTTTGTTTTGCTCCACAACAATTTTGTAGGGGTTAAGTGACATTTTCAGTTTCTTAGTAAACTTTTTTGCACTTTATGATGTTTAAAAATAAACGAACATATTTGCGAAAAAAACATACAAGCATCTCTCTAAAAACAAATGGATTGGAACCTCGAAACGTAGAGATTTATGTAGAAATTTTCTTTTCCAACCAATTTTAATAACTTCCAATAGGAAATTGAAAAAGCAAGAACTTGCTAGCTACATTTCCAACTAACGCTAATCTGAGATTTAATAAGATTTACCGCAAATCTCCTTTAAATCTTGAACATTTACCATACAAATTTATTTCGTAAATCTTGAAGATTAGAAATTAATCTTGTTAAATCTTCCTAGGATAAATACTTTTACGAATCGAACTAACCTATTCCTATATGGCGCTGAAGTATTCATTTATGGCTGAATTCAGTTCTTCACAGAGGAAACATTCTATCTCACTCCTCTCTATGAGAAAAAATAAAACACCATTTGCATTTTAAAAGGGGTTGTCAAAGTAAATCTTTTTCAAATCTTTTTGAGCGGTGGAAACACCAAATAGATTTATTAAATCTGAACTGAGATAATCCTCTGGTGGAAACATAGCATAAGAATAGATAAAATTAGACACTGTAAAAGTTATAGGTACTCCATTATAAAGAAATTGCATATTTAAATTCTTCATTCTCAACTATAATTCTTTAATCACACAATGATGGAAAAAAACGAAAAATTTCAAAAATGTCACTAACCCCCTTCTTCATTTTAACGCTTCAATTGTAATTATTAGAAGTTGCAAGTTATGCTACATCTCCACCTAACGATAATCTGAGATTTAATAAGATTAACCTCGAATCTCCTTAAAATCTTGGAGATTTGCCATACAAATTTATTTCGTAAATCTTGAGGATTAGAAATTAGTCTTGTTAAATCTTCCTAGGACAAATAGTTTTACAAATCGAGCTAACCTATTCTTACATGGTGCTGAACGATTCATTCGAGACTCGCATTCAGTTCTTCATTGTTTGACACGAATCAAACATTCTGTCTCATTCGCACTTCATAAGAAAAATTGAAACGCCATTTGCATTTTTGAAGGTGCTGTCAAATGTAATCTCTTTTAAATCTTTTTGTGCGGTGGTTTAATCTAATCTGAGATAAACCTTTGGTGGAAACTTTAGCCAAAACTTCGCCACAATTTCTTGATCTAAACAGTTTTCCGAACTTAACGGTGATAATCGTTATTTACTCTCACGGCTTCAAGATCAAAGAATATATGCAAATGTGCGCCTGTACCTTGCATATCTTCATAATAAGAATGATACCATCTGCGTTGATGGAGTAACCAGAACCAGCATTCTGGTCTCAATTCATCGTGAAGTTCTTCCAACTACGCAGCTCAACAAAATAAAAAATTATTTTTGTGCCTGGGTTCATTTCATGATTTTTTTATTTGTCATGCTCCAAAATAATGGAAAAATACCCACAACCCCCCCAAAGTTTGCTTTTGTAGAGTTGGTAGTCAAAATACCGTTACCATAGTTTTCATAGAAATAATAAATGTTTGCTTTAATATATTCTTTAAAAGAGGAGAGAGGAGGGGAATTGTTACGCCCATTTGGTATCTCTAAAGTATATTTGTGTCACAAACTACACACATTTTTATTTCAATATTTAAGGACGTTAAAATGTTATTAAGAATGTGTCGAAGTGATGCTATTGCATTTTGCTATATATGTGGTTATTTCATCAAAATTCACACTATTATCATTTTTGAAAATATGTTAAGAAACTCAAAATACATGCAGGATGTCTCTAAGATTGAATATTCTGCACGGTCATTTAGAAAAAAATTTAAAAACTTCATTGCGAGCATACTCAGAAGAAAAAGGAAAACATTTTAACTAGGACTTTATGGACTTCGAGAGTAATCGTCATTACCAAGGTCAATAAAATGAAACAATGATGGGAAATTATTCTATAGGTTTAATTTCAGAACAGCACATTCCAAAATCAGTATGTTTGTTGATAAAAATTACCGTTTTAATGTTTGGTACCAAACACTAAACAAAAAAATAAAGAAAAAAGGAGTTTTCGTTACTTTTAATTTTGTCAAAAATTAAAATACATAAAACCATCTAGTTTTTAAACTTTCACTTAAGATTGGTGAATGCATTGAATATTGAAAACAGAAGAATAACTTTTCACGTAAAATTAAGAAAATTTTAATTTAAACAAAAAATAATATTATTGATTTTTTGTGTTCAAAATTCTGAGTTTGAAAATTAATTAAAAAAAAACTATTCATGGAAATGACTTAATTTAAAAATTAAATTAAAGAATGGTGTATTAGCTTTAAAAAAATATATACCGTGATATTTTTGGTGCTGCCGTTGTTTTTCAATATTTTTTTTCTAGTTAAAGTAACTTTTTAAATGAAATTACCCCTCCTGCCTAAACAGGGGAACATAGACACCCCTTCTCATGTTTCTTTTGTTTGTTTAAAACCAGCCTACATGCTGTAGCGTTTTGGTGTATCCTAGTCTTTTATGTTAGAATATCTATATTAATTGATTCTAACATAGCACATTTTCATGAATTTTCAAATAATGTGCTCCTGACTACAAAAGCAAACTTTTTCAAACAAGACAATTTTTTATTTAATAAGTAATATGTAAGGAATAAGAAAATCATATGCAGAACCCAGGCACAAAATTTGTGTTGACCAGTGCTATGCGAGTGAATTGCTGAAAATATTTGTTTTATATCATCAAACTTTTGATTTTACGTACACTGACGTACAAAATGACTTATCCGCCTTTGCCTCATATATCGATTCTAAACGGCTTTCACTGTCTCATAAAAATCTGCGAGCCACTAATAATCCCTTTCGTCCCTAATCCCCATCTTTCAAACCTGTCAAAACCTCAGTTTCTTACGATTTATTACCAAAATGTAAGGGGTCTTCGAACGAAAACTTCTGCCATATACTTAAATTGTCAAAAACTCCCTTTTGATGTCTTTGCGCTCACCGAAACCAATCTCACCACCGACTTTAATAACAGTGAACTGTTTACCTCTGACTTTACAGTCTATCGAAAAGATGTCCTGGTTGCTGATGAAGAACTTAGTGACATTTCCTCGGGTAACTCTTCATTTGGTCGTGGTGTACTTTTAGCAATAAAATCTTCACTTGATTCATCGCTCTTAAACATACCAAATACTTTAAATCTAGAAATCATTTGTGTAAAAGTTCGTCTGCCCAAACGTTTCCTTTACTTATTATGTTGCTGTATACCCCCCTTTCAGCCTACTACTGTTTATCAACTTTTAGTTGATGCAATGGATTTTTTGATCGATCTCATTGACAGTGAAGATGACATAATTGTAGTCGGCGACTTTAACCTTCCGCGATTGGTATGGGAAGCTTCTGAGGACGAGAACCATTATATCTCTTCCAATGCAGTCCACGAAAAAAGAACCTTTTTGTTGATAGATTTCTGTCTTCTAGTCTCGCCCAGATTAGTGGTGTTAAAAATTATCTGGAAAGGCAATTAGATTTGGTTTTCTCCACCGACGCTCATAATACCGTCATTACGCACTATAATCAAATCCTGTCTAAACTTGACAATCATCATCCACCTATTTCAATTACCTTTGCCTTCGACTGCGAAAATATACATCCTTATTCTCTCACATCACAAAAATATAATTTTCGCAAAGTTGATTTCAATAAATTGAACGAACTTATAGGGAAAATAAATTTCGACTTTATCTTGAACGACTTGAGTATAGATCTTATTATCACGACTCTTTACGGTCAACTTCAAAACTGCTTTTCATAATCCATTCCACTCATGCCTCAAAAGAATTTTACAACCTCTCCCTCATGGTACAACAAAGATCTTCGTACTCTTCGCAATAAAAGAAATAAGCTATGGAACATATATCTTAGGACAAAATCAGATCAAGATTTTTCCAACTATGTCTCCGCATTCAACGACTTCTCATACTTATGTGATTCTCTTTACTCAAACCAACTTATTCAAACCCAATCTGACCTCATCAGGAATCCAAAAAACTTTTTTCAGTTTATAAATTCTAAAAAAAGTCAGATGGTTATCCCTCAACTCTGAAATACTCCAGTATCTCATCCGCTGACCCTCTCACTATTTCTAATTTTTTTGGTGATTTTTTTGGTCGAGCCTTTTCCTCAGACAACTCCGAAATAAATCTCGACTTCTTTAGATATTTGAACGGTTGCAACCAAACATCATTAGAATAGATTAACATATGCCAAAAATCAGTGATTAACAAAATTAACCTGCTCAAAGATGATTACTCATCGGGTCCTGACGGGATCCCACCTATTGTCCTTAAGAAGTGTGTAACAAAACTCGCTCCACCACTCGCTGTTCTCTTTCAACTATCTATGTCTCGCGGTGTGTTTCCCAAACAGTGGAAAGAATCTTTCATTGTCCCTATCCATAAAAAAAGATCTAAAAGTGAAATCTCAAACTATAGACCAATGGCTAAGCTGTCTTGTATTCCCAAATTATTTGAAAGTATAGATAATGATAGCACTGTAAACCACTCTTCTCTAAAAAACAACACGGCTTTCTCAAAGGAAGATCGACAACTTGACAACTGAATTTATATCAAATAGTATTTGTGCCATGGAATCAGGTTATGAAGTCGATGCAATTGCAACCGATTTTAGCAAAGCATTCGATAAAATTTCCCACAGTATAATAATCTTCAAATTAAAATCGTATGGATTCCCACCTCTTTTTATATCTTGGGTCCAGTCTTATTTGGATGATAGGATATACACAGTTTTGTTTAGGGCTAACACCTCCAACCCTATATACTCACAATCAGGCGTCCCGCAAGTGAGTCACCTCGGCCCTCTGCTTTTCTTGTTAAGTATTAACGACGTTGAGCTTACTTTAGTAGGATCTAATCTGGAGATTTACGCGGATGACATGCGCATCTCCAAACTGATTAAAAGCATTGATCCATTCATTCTACCCCCCTATGAGAATCGTCTTAAACGGATCAATTTGCAAACCCTCAGCAAACGTCGTGATAATGCTGAACTCCTTTTTCTACATCAGTTAATAACTGGAGGTATTGACTGTGTTGACTTACTTAACAAAGTTAAATTCAATGTAAATCATCGCTGTCTTAGGTCAATACCTTTGTTCCATATACCCTTTCACCGAACCGAGTATGGCCAAAATGAACATCTCACAAGAATGCTAAGAAAAGCCAACAATTCAAGTATATTTGACCTAAACAGCTCTAAAATCACCCTTAAGAATGCTCTCCAGTAACTATCTCTTTTCCTCTCCCACATTCCATCCTTAATTTCTTTTTAATTATCATAAAGTTATTTTAGTTCATAGTTTTTAAGATTTCTTGTTACTTATTTTTAAGTCATACCTATGCTTGAATTAAGCTAAATTAAACTTACTATTGTAGTTCATAAAAAATACCAAAAATATTATCATTAGAGGCATACGATACGACCTTGAAGTCATTAAGCGTTGTACACATTATCAAACCTGAGTGTCACCCGTGTTGGATATCAAACAGAACTGATAATGTGTACATGTTGAATGATGGTTTGTCACTCACAACTGTTGCTCACAAAATTTTTTGATACTGCGTGACAAGACAACCCTCGGTTTGTCGGGTGGTTACTCGATGATAGGTACACAATTTCACTCATGAGCCGTCATTCACGGAACAAAGCACGCATTTTTATAGCGAATTAGCGGAAAAAGTGCAAACAAAATAAGAAAAAGCTCATGTAGGTCATGAAAAAAAAAATTGACACGATTCGTGGCAGAAATAGCCCCGAAATAAAAAGAAATTATTTTCTGAGGGAAGTGGAATTTCTTTGCCTGATGCCCAACAGAACTGATAAGTGTGTACGCGAAACTTTTCACGCAGGTTTGATATCCAACACGGCAACACGCGTGACACTCAGGTTTGATACATTATCACGCTTTAGATATTGATGCTGAAATACCATTGAAAGACAAACATTCATACGGAGATTTGGAAGATTGCTGCATTAATATAAAGATGAGAGAAGTAACAATATACCAAGAGCCGATGATATTCATGAGTTGCAGGACCTCTCTTCAGAAATTGAAAACCAAAGAAGCTTCTGGTCAAAAGCATTTGAAGGAATACCAGAACGTCCCAAGGAGTCCTTATGTCCATATCTGGAGTAATATGTATCACAACAAAAACATAAATGTTAAAAAAGGAGCCAGGTTCTTATGTGCACAAGAAACCTGTGCGTAAAAAGTCAGCCAAAAAAAGTAATGAGATCTAAAATATATGCGAAGTTTTAAGTTCATGAAGTTTAATATCAAATATTTAAAGTAGAGTGATATCGAAACAATTCCAAATCATGACAGAAATTTGGTAATTAATGATTACTGATTAAAATTTGGTGGGTTCACTGGTCAAGTTTTCATACATTTTAAATTTGTGATTAAGTAAGTATTTAAGAGAAAACTTGCCAAGTAAATCCACCAAATTTTAATCAGTAATCATTAATTACCAAATTTCGGTCATGATTTGGAATTGTTTCGATATTACTCTACTTTAAATATTTGATATTAAACTTCATGAACTTAAAACTTCGCATATATTTTCGATCTCATTACTTTTTTTGGCTGACTTTTTACGCACAGGTTTCTTGTACACATAAGAACTTGGCTCCTTTTTTAACATTTATGTTTTTGTTGTGATTTCACTCCTTTTTGCAAAGATTTATTTTGCCAGGTGAAAGTAGAGCCCTACCGCTTTACAAAGTTTCATAATTCTACGACAACCGAAAGTGCCCCATACAAATAATAGCAATTCTGATAAAGTGGGTGGATGGCACCCCCCCCCCCCCCTAAATGGACAATTTCAAATTTTCGACTTTTTTCCTTTCTAAGTACTTCAAAGTTCTACCGACCTACCAATTTTCATCGTTCTACAACAATCGGAAGTGCTCCATATAATTTATAAGAATTTTTAAGATTGTGGGTGGATGCCACGCCCCCTGAATGCAAAATTCCAATTTTTCAATTTTTTCTTTCTAAGTACTTTAAGCTCTACCGGCCTACCAATTTCCATCGTTCTACAACAATCGGAAGTGCTTCATATAATTTATAAGAATTTTTGAGAATGTGGGTGGATGCCACGCCCCCTGAACTGAAACTTCCAATTTTTCGATTTTTTTTCTTCTAAGTACTTCAAGGCCTTCCGACCTACCAATTTTCATCGTTCTACAACAATCGGAAGTGCTCCATATAATTTATAAGAATTTTTAAGAATGTGGGTGGATGCCACGCCCCCTGTATGGAAAATTCCAATCTTTTAATTTTTTTCTTTCTAAATACCTCAAGCCCTACCGACTTACCAATTTTCATTGTTCTACAGCAATCGGAAAGGCTCCATATAATTTATAGAATATTTAAGAAAGTGGGTGGATGCCACGCCCCCTGAATAGAAAATTGCAGATGTTCGATTTTTTCCTTTGTATGTACCACAAGGCCTACCGTTGTGCGAAATTTCAAGTTTCTACGATGTCGGGAAGTGCTCCATAATTTTGATGATCTGTCAGTGAGTCAGTCAGTGAGTCAGTGAGTCAGTCAGTTACGGTTTTTGCGATTTTTGAAGTCCTATATCTTGGGAACTACTAATGCTAAAGAGTTGAAATTTGGTGAGCCACCTGTGTTTGATCAGTTCAGCAAATACTCCGAATTTGAAGTTTCTGACTTTATTGGTACTGAAGTTAGAGGGGGGGTTGAAAATCACCTGAGTTTGTTCCTGTAAAAAGGGTGTAGTGCCGCGAACTTGGCTGGGCACTACCGTGCCCTTTGATCTTATTTATTGGTTACACGATCTGGAAATGTAGATCAGGTGGACGAATAACTTAAGCACTCTTAAATACTAAATTTTTAAAAGAAAACATCGAACTAATCAGTGGCGTAGCGAGCACTTTGGGGGCCCGTATCAAACATTTTTAGGGGTCCCCTTTTTCCTAACAGGGGCTCAGCCTAAGGTATATACTTTTTACTTGCATCAGCATATTAGATAAGTTCAATTTGATATTTGATTTTGTACGGAAAAAGGGACAAAAAACTGTTGCTATAAATATGTATCTCGAAAACAGTTAATTTTTCAAATTTTTTAAATCTACGCTCATGAGAAACAAATTTTGGGTGTTGAAAAGATATCAATTGTAATTTTGTTAAACTATCGAAAAGACGCATGTAAACAAAATTGGGAATAGGAGTAGGTACCAACATTTTAAATTATATGTAATTTAGGTTGTTCGTTGCGCCCTGAAGTCACCCCGGGTCACCCCAAGGCTTTTTTTGAAAGCCCTGAACTCACCCTGACCAGCAAATTCTGTGTTTTTTGACACCTAGGGTTGCCCAGAACTCGAAGCTGATCTAGGTTTCTTGCTGGGGCGAGTTGAGGTAAAGAATAAATTGTCAAAGTTGCATGCGCCGCAAAGCATTTCTTTTGTAACAGAAATAATAACCAATAGAAATAGAAAATGGATGCTGTGGTTTGTTTCTATTCGTTTTTAAAAGAAAATGTTGATTCTTGCTTATTTCACAAGCTAGGACCTATAACAGCTACACAATTTTTTTGACAGTTCTTATGGTTATCAAGAAAATCTAGGTAAATTCTTTATTTATTTATTTATTTATTTATTTCATCAATTGATAACAAAGATCTGCTGATTACAAAAAATTAACAAAATAATAAAAATAATAATAAATATAGGGTTTGCAAACAAATTTACAATTCAATTACATTAATGAACAGATTTTAAGAAATTTTATTAATCAATTACATAGTTGAAGAACTTTCCTCTTAAAGCAATCTCTTTTCATAGAAAGGTCAATCTCATGACATACCAAATTGAACAATTTTAAAGAACGCGTGATTGGTTCATTCAACCCGTAGTTTGTTCTATGAGTAGCAGTATAAAATAGCTCATTTCTACTTCGAAGAACTCGTATTGGGACATGAAAGGATATTAATGAAAGCAATTCAATAGAGGTTATACGATTATCGAGAATATCTTTAACAAACAAAATGCATTGGGTTTGCCTGCGACATTTAAGTGTCTTCAAGTCAATGAGGGAACATCTTGAATTATAATCTGGTAATTAATCAGTCCAGTTAAGCCATCGTAGGGCATATCGATTAAACCTTTTTTGAATCCTTTCAATTCTTAAACTATTGTTGTCATCGAATGGTGACCAAACAACACAACAATATTCCAAAGCCGGTAGAACTAGAGACATAAATAAGGTCTTCAAAGTATAAACATCCTTGAAGTCAATCGAGTTTCTTTTCAAAAAGCCTAGCAAAGAATTACCTTTAGAGACAATATAATCAATGTGACATTTAAAGTCAAGTTTTTGATCAAAAAGCACTCCAAGATCAACATCAACTCTGAGAAGACTAACATCAAAAAATTTGTAATCAAACTCAATGAGTGATGGTGATCTTGAAGCACTAAAAATTTTGCATTTTAAAAAATTTAGTTCAAGATGATTGTATTTGCACCAGTTGAGAAAATTATTAATATCTGACTGCATTAAAAAGTAATCTGCAAGTGATGATGTTGCAAGAAAAATTTTGACATCATCAGCATACATTAAACAGTTACAATATCTTAATAGTGACGGTAAATCATTGATAAATATTAGAGGTCTGCATGAATGTATTCATTTGATCTATTCACACTGTTCCACTACTTCAGTGCACTCAATTTACAACACAATTTTAATAAAGTTAACTCACAAAATGAGAACTCATATAAAAAACAAAACCAGTACAACATTCACTCTCTGATAACAGAACGGGTGCAGTGCTTGTTTCTTTTCTCTTTCGTGGGTGCTTGTAACAAATCAAATGAGTGCACTTCTTTCGATCTGTATTATTATGAATACTCATATTATAGTTTGAATATTCATAGTATGTTTTGAATATTCACAGTTTGTTTGTGAGTGCAATTCTATTGCTATTTGGATTTGATTTTAAAATTGGAGGAAAGGTATATCTATACCATTTAAAGTGAAAATGTATTTGAATAATGTAAGTTCAATTTTGATCAAATAAAAGATTAAACCTGGATTTTAAAAGAAAAAATTTAATTTCACTTAGGAGCTGGCAAATGACTCGGGTGTTTCAATGGAAAAATATTTCTGGTGGATGGCGGCGCGGCGGCACGCGGTATGGTCAATTCAGAACTCTTAATCAAATTATGAGTGATCGATTCAATCTTGTAAAAAATACTGACTAGGTCTAACGTTGTCCAGTGAGTGTTATGTTAATAATTCTACACTTTACCTTCGTCTTAAAAAAACATGCTTTTACCAAAGATATTTTTAGGGGCTCTTTTTAATCTTGGTTCTTTTGACTAATGAAACGTTTATTTGAAGTTTAATTGACAAACTTCTATTTTCATACGGTTTTCGGTAATATTTTACCTGATATGTACTTAAAAAAAAGTCATGATTACATAAAAAGGTCTATAACTTTTCTTTGGGGTAGACGTATCATTTTGGATTTGTTGCCATTAGATTCAGCAACCTCCCCCTGTCTCCACGGCTTCAAATGCATCTTCAAAGAAAGCCAATGCGGGTATAACCAAAATTGGATTATGAGGGATTATAAGTAGGTACATGTATCGTGAAATCGAATATCAAAGTACGGCTGGCAGGTTTTGTTTTAAGCATTTCGGAGGGGTGGGGGTTAAAAAGTTCTTCTTTTTTTATTTTCAGGGTTATAACCTCTATAATTAACTAAATTTCTATACCTAAACATCACAATCTTGACGGTCCGATTAATTGAACTCAATAAACACTGAGTTACAAAAAAAGTGGCGCTGTCAAACCTTTGGATGTCTTGTTATCATTTTGATAATATGCCGCTATGTTTTTACAGAGCTTTATTTTCATTCAGTTTTTTTTTATTTAAGATGAATAATTACTTACTTTTATGTTAATAAACAAAACTGTATTAAAAAAACGTGTTTTTTAGATCACACGCGTTTCTTAAATCACTTAAAAATATTGCAAAATTTCAAGGTGCGCCACTTTTCTTGTAACTCAGTATATAAGCATTTTACGTCAACCTTATCATCCCTTTTTTGAAAATTTTCAACAAAACAATAAATCAAAAAAAAATAAAGTATCCACAAAAACGCCGATAAGGTTTGCTCAAAAGCCTTAGATAAATTATGGGTCGCATTTATCGGATCACCAAGATAAACGTCTTGAGACTTAGGGAAAATGACATAATAGGAAAACAAGCTGGTTTGAACTCCCCACCCCTACCATAGACTTAGAAAAAACCTGCTAGACTTTTGTATTCGATATCACGATAAATGTACCTATAATCCCTCATACTCCGATTTTGGTTCTCCATCTGTTCCCAAAATATGCTGTCGGCTCTTGGTCTATTAGTTAAACCTTTGTTATGTAAATTTTATATTTTTTTGGAAAATGCGTTACTATGTTTTTGGCGCAAAAACTATGAAAACACTCAGTCCCCTGGTCTCAGGCCCCTTGCACCTTTGACTGACTGCCATCAGAAATTTTCACTTAATACTGTTTTTCCTTGAAAATATTTACTTGCAAAACAAAAAGCACATTAAAGTTTGTTTATCTTTATATAATAAAAAACAAAAAAATGGTTTCAATGTCCATTATAGACTTTAAAATCATCCAATCGATGTGCCCCGAACCAGTTTCATAAGAAAGAAAATAATACGAAGATGGTGTTAAACATTTAACCACAAAAACAAGGCATTAGGCACATTCGGTCCATTCATAAAGTCGATTTTAGAATTTCCCATACAAAAACTTCTTTTCTTTGTCCAACAAATAAATCAAAACGTACCTATTTCTTTGTTAAAACGTAGTAATACACGTTGCGTATCCGCTAATTCAATAAATCTTTACATACAACATACATAATTTATATAAATATACAGAAAAACATCATTCCAATACACATTGCTTGCTATTGCTATTGATAAAACACACAGCATTCTCTCAAGACCACCCAATCTAAATTATGAATATTCACTTTTTTTGTGAGTACACCTGATTCAAATTGTGAATATTCACAAATGAGTATTCATTCTCTTTGGGTACAATGCGCTGTGGGTTTGTATGAAAATGAATATTCAACTCATATTGTTTCCAAACACCAAGTAGTACACTCATTCTCATTTCAAGAAGTGAGTAGAACGAGTTGAGTGCAGCAAATATTATTGAATGTCTCAAATCTAGTTTTAAGACATTCATGCAGACCTCTAATAAATATTAGAGGTCTGCATGAATGTCTTAAAACTAGATTTGAGACATTCAATAATATTTGCTGCACTCAACTCATTCTACTCACTTCTTGAAATGAGAATGAGTGTACTACTTGGTGTTTGGAAACAATATGAGTTGAATATTCATTTTCATACAAGCCCACAGCGCATTGTACCCAAAGAGAATGAATACTCATTTGTGAATATTCACAATTTAAATCAGGTGTACTCACAAAAAAAGTGAATATTCATAATTTAGATTGGGTGGTCTTGAGAGAATGCTGTGTGTTTTATCAATAGCAATAGCAAGCAATGTGTATTGGAATGATGTTTTTCTGTATATTTATATAAATTATGTATGTTGTATGTAAAGATTTATTGAATTAGCGGATACGCAACGTGTATTACTACGTTTTAAAAAAGAAATAGGTACGTTTTGATTTATTTGTTGGACAAAGAAAAGAAGTTTTTGTATGGGAAATTCTAAAATCGACTTTATGAATGGACCGAATGTGCCTTATGCCTTGTTTTAGTGGTCAAATGTCTAACACCATCTTCGTATTATTTTCTTTCTTATGAAACTGGTTCGGGGCACATCGATTGGATGATTTTTTGTTTTTTATTATATAAAGATAAACAAACTTTAATGTGCTTTTTGTTTTGCAAGTAAATACTTTCAAGGAAAAACAGTATTGAGTGAAAATTTCTGATGGCAGTCAGTCAAAGGTGCAAGGGGCCTGAGGCCAGGGGACTGAGTGTTTTCATAGTTTTTGCGCCAAAAAATAGTAACGCATTTTCCAAAAAATTATATGTAAAATTTACATAACAAAGGTTTAACTAATAGACCAAGAGCCGACAGCATATTTTGAGAACAGATGGAGAACCAAAATCGGAGTATGAGGGATTATAGGTACATTTATCGTGATATCGAATACAAAAGTCTGGCAGGTTTTTTCTAAAACTATGGTAGTGGTGGGGGGTCCAAACCAGCTTTTTTTCCTATTTATGTCCTTTTCCCTAAGTCTTAAGACGTTTATCTTGGTGATCCGATAAATGTGACCCATAATTTATCTAAGGCTTTTAAGCAAACCTTATAGGCGTTTTTGTGGATACTTTATTTTTTTTGATTTATTGTTTTGTTGAAAATCTTCAAAAAAGGGATGATAAGGTTGACGTAAAATGCTTATATACTGAGTTACAAAAAAAGTGGCGCACCTTGAAATTTTGCAATATTTTTAAGTGATTTAAGAAACACATGTGATCTAAAAAACACGTTTTT
The DNA here is from genome assembly GCA_963921185.1 of Dasysyrphus tricinctus. Lineage (NCBI taxonomy): Eukaryota > Metazoa > Arthropoda > Insecta > Diptera > Syrphidae > Dasysyrphus > Dasysyrphus tricinctus. The sequence continues at coordinate 181,735,585 of OY992530.1, forward strand.
TTAATACAGTTTTGTTTATTAACATAAAAGTAAGAAATTATTCATCTAAAATAAAAAAAAAACTGAATAAAAATAAAACTCTGTAAAAACATAGCGGCATATTATCAAAATGATAACAAGACATCCAAAGGTATGACTGCACCACTTATTTTTTTTTAACTCAGTGTATATTGAGTTCAATTGATCGGACCGTCAAGATTGTGATGTTAAGGTATAGAAATTTAGTTAATTATAGAGGTTATAATCCTGAAAATAAAAAAAGAAGAACTTTTTAACCCCCACCCCTCCAAAATGCTTAAAACAAAACCTGCCCGCCGTACTTTGATAATTTCCCCTCATAACTGGCTGAACAGAATGGCGACGGAGCTGCAACTGGAGTAGCTGTCAAAATGTTGAATACCCACAAATTCAATGATGCGAACAGAACACGACGCAACTGCAGACGGAGCTGCAGACGCAACTGGACAAGTTGGCCAACTTTTAACTTTTGCTTGCAGCTTTTTTGACGTTTCGAAATTGTGAGCAAAACAGAGTGTTTACATGTGGGTTAAAGTAATTTTTAAACTCTTTTCAATGTCTCATAAAGACGTAAAGCAATTTTAGCTTCTTTTTCATCATTATTAATTTTTATTTTTGTTTTCATTTTTATTTTCGATACCAAAATGTCAGAAAGCTGCATTGTGGGCGCGTAAAAAAATTCACGTACGACACTTTTTGACAACTATTCCAGTTGCAGCTGCAGCTCCAGTTGCAGCACTCTATTCTGTTCAGCCAGTAATCCAATTTTGGTTATACCCGCATTGGCTTTCTTTGAAGATGCATTTGAAGCCGTGGAGACAGGGGGAGGTTGCTGAATCTAATGGCAACAAATCCAAAATGATACGTCTACCCCAAAGAAAAGTTATAGACCTTTTTATGTAATCATGACTTATTTTTAAGTACATATCAGGTAAAATATTACCGAAAACCGTATGAAAATAGAAGTTTGTCAATTAAACTTCAAATAAACGTTTCATTAGTCAAAAGAACCAAGATTAAAAAGAGCCCCTAAAAATATCTTTGGTAAAAGCATGTTTTTTTAAGACGAAGGTAAAGTGTAGAATTATTAACTTAACAATCACTGGACAACGTCAGACTTATAACAGTCAGTATTTTTTACAAGATTGAATCGATCACTCATAATTTGGGTTTTGATACCTTAATTGATTAAGAGTTCTGAATTGACCATACCATCCACCAGAAATATTTTTCCATTGAAACACCCGAGTCATTTGCCAGCTCCTAAGTGAAATTAAATTTTTTCTTTTAAAATCCAGGTTTAATCTTTTATTTGATCAAAATTGAACTTACATTATTCAAATACATTTTCACTTTAAATGGTATAGATATACCTTTCCTCCAATTTTAAAATCAAATCCAAATAGCAATAGAATTGCACTCACAAACAAACTGTGAATATTCAAAACATACTATGAATATTCAAACTATAATATGAGTATTCATAATAATACAGAGCGAAAGAAGTGCACTCATTTGATTTGTTACAAGCACCCACGAAAGAGAAAAGAAACAAGCACTGCACCCGTTCTGTTATCAGAGAGTGAATGTTGTACTGGTTTTGTTTTTTATATGAGTTCTCATTTTGTGAGTGAACTTTATTAAAATTGTGTTGTAAATTGAGTGCACTGAAGTAGTGGAACAGTGTGAATAGATCAAATGAATACATTCATGCAGACCTCTAATAAATATAATAAATAAAAGTGGTCCCAGATGACTTCCTTGTGGAAGCCCTGATACAACATCTATAAAATTTGAAACGCATTCATCTATCTTAACAGCTTGTTTTCTGTCAGACAGGTATGATTTTAACCATTTTAAAAAAGTTGCATTCAATCCCAGCTTTTTCAGCTTTTGCAAAAGAAGACCATGATGAACCCGATCAAAGGCTTTTACAAAGTCAGTATACAAAACATCAACTTGCTTACCCTTTTCCATATGGTTGATACACAAATTTGCAAATAAACTTAAATTTGTGCAAGTCGACCTACTTTTAACAAAACCATGCTGATTAGAGGATAAAGATTCCTTAACCGCAAAATAAAGTCTTTGAGTGACCATTTTTTCAAAAAGTTTGGGAATAGCAGAGAGTTTAGAAATTGGTCTGTAATTCTTCACTAAGTGTTTAATAGCCTATTGAGCATTAAATTTTAGCTGGGGTGTTCCATCACCCCTGTTGTGGTGTATGTAATTTTAAAAGTGTTGTCATCGGAAGGTTAAAACCGAAAATGCTACTGAATTCACCCATGCGTTTCTGAGAGAATGGTCACACTGGTCACTTTTCAGTATTTTTGGTATAACTCAAAAACTAAGCGGAATTTGACAGTTTTACATTTAATACTTTTTGTTCAAAATGAAATGTTCTATTTGAATGGATAGTTCAAAAAATTTTACGAAAAAATTTAAGCAGGAAAAGTTAACAAAAACCAACTCAAAAAAAATCGAAAAATCAAAGATTTTTAAATTTTTTTCTTAATTGCGCATAACTTTTTTCGCAGCAAAGATACGCTCAAGACATTCATGAACAAAGTGGACTGGAATCTTACGGCTTTAATATGACATGTTAAAAAAGCCATATTATTTAAAAATTGACAGAGATATAGCCATTCAAACTTTACCATTTCTTATCATTTTCCGCAGTTTTTGCCCGAAAGCCTTTTTTTTGGTACTTTATGACAAATTTTACGTTCCTAGCACCTTATACCAAATCTTATGTTAATCGGACCAGCCGTTCGGTCTGTAGATCTGAACGCATTTAAAAACAGCTGAAAACGAGATTGCGAACTTACATCCTTTTTATAAATTCTCTATAGTTCTAATGTCATATTATATCAAAATTTTGATTTCGAACATTTTTACAAAAGTGAAATTTGCCATATTGTACCGAAAAAGGGATTTTCGGGCCAAAACTGAGAAAAATTATAAGAAATGATAAGGTTTGAATGGGAATATCTCTGTCAATTTTGAACAAATATTAATTTTTGAACATGCCATATTAAGGCCTTTAGTCTCTACTTTGTTTTGTCTGCGCATGTCTTGACCCTATCTTTGCTTCAAAAAAAGTTATGCACAATTTATTGAAAAATTTAGATATCTTTGATTTTTTTTTAAGTTGGTTTTTGTTAACTTTTCCTGCTTAAATTTTTTCGTAAAATTTTTTGAACTATTCATTCCAATAGAAAATTTAATTTTGAACAAAAAGTATTATATGTAAAATTGTCAAATTCCGCTTAGTTTTCGAGTTATACCAAAAATACTGAAAAGTGGCAAGTGTGACCATTCTCTCAGAAATGCATGGGCGAATTTAGTAGCATTTTCGGTTTTTAGCATGCTTATGGGCCAAGCAAACATATTCAATAATAAAAACCCTTGCACGTAATTGTTCCTTTACACCCCTAATTTTCTGGTCTATTCAATAGGCTATAAGACCACTCTTATAAATTGGATCAATGACCTACACTAGTCAACGAAATTAAAGGAACAAATTTGTTTTCAATTTTTGTTAGCATTTTTTGAAGAGCTGTATCTTTGTGACGAGTGGTCGTATTGAGTTGAAATAAAAAGCATTTTACAGCTTTATGTTTTTTGTTTCGAGATTTGTTTGCAAACAAATTTTTTTCAAGTACCGTTATTGCGTTATTGCAAAAAATGAGACGAGACAACAAAATTATTTTTTTTAATTTTTTTTTTGAAGGTCCTCATTTCTATGGATAAATTTTGTTGAGTTAATTAAATGTTATGATCAGATACCTTGTTTATTCAGCTTCAATACAGTTTTTTTGTTGTTGTCGTACGATTTTTGTTGACATGGTTTATTTGACTTTGAATGAAAAAAGATACTTTTAGCCTTGATCACCAATATCTCAGCAAATAATGACGTTATAAAAAATTCAAAGACAGTTTTGAAAATTTGAGAAAGCGTTTTACAAGATTTTTTAAGATTTTTTAGAAATTGTTTTTTTTTACCCTTCACCGTTAGTTTAAAAAAAGTACTAAAAACCGACGTTTTGTGGTCTTTTCGTAAATCTTTTTTTTCTTTGCAAATATTGATTGTATGGCTTGCATTGGTATGCAAATTTATAGACTTTTAAATCATCAATATTCTTGTAAATTTTCAAATTGATTCATCGAACCGTTTTTCTTCACCAAAACTTCAAAGTCTCATAAACCAGGTAAATGAACAAATTGTGTTGTTCCTAAACAATGTGTAGTCGTCATCAAAATGACAAGAAAACCGCAATTCCAGCGGATTTTTTTCACAGTTTTGCATTAGTTAGATAATTTTTTGAATTGAAATTAAATAAAAAGTACATTAAACAAAGAAAAAATAAAATTTAATTTCAAAAATTTTTCAAAAAAAAAAACTTGATTTTAAAAATTTTTTTTTTGGAAAAATGTACTTTTTATTTAATTTCAATTTTAAAAATTTTTTTTTTGGAAAAATGTACTTTTTATTTAATTTCAATTCAAAAAATTATCTAACTAATGCAAAACTGTGAAAAAAATCCACTGGAATTGCGGTTTTCTTGTCATTTTGATGACGACTACACATTGTTTAGGAACAACACAATTTGTTCCTTTACCTGGTTTATGAGACTTTGAAGTTTTGGTGAGGAAAAACGGTTCGATGAATCAATTTGAAAATTTACAAGAATATTGATGGTTTAAAAGTCTATAAATTTGCATACCAATGCAAGCCATGCAATCAATATTTGCAAAGAAAAAAAAAGATTTACGAAAAGACCACAAACCGTCGGTTTTTAGTACTTTTTTTAAGCTAACGGTGAAGGGTAAAAAAAAAACAATTTCTACAAAATCTTAAAAAATCTTGTAAAACGCTTTCTCAAATTTCCAAAACTGTCTTTGAATTTTTTATAACGTCATTATTTGCTGAGATATTGGTAATCAAGGCTAAAAGTATCTTTTTTCATTCAAAGTCAGATAAACCATGTCAACAAAAATCGTACGACAACAACAAAAAAACTGTATTGAAGCTGAATAAACAAGGTATCTGATCATAACATTTAATTAACTCAACAAAATTTATCCATAGAAATGAGGACCTTCAGAAAAAATTAAAAAAAAATAATTTTGTTATCTCGTCTCATTTTTTGCAATAACGCAATAACGGTATTTGAAAAAAATTTGTTTGCAAACAAATCTCAAAACAAAAGACATAAAGCTGTAAAATGCTTTTTATTTCCACTCAATACGACTACTCGTCACAAAGATACAGCTCTTCAAAAAATGCTAACAAAAATTGAAAAAAAATGTGTTCCTTTAATTTCGTTGATTAGTGTATATTTTCCATTCTTCAAGGAAAACGCCAGAAGTAAGGGATTTATTAAAAATAATGGCCAACACATAGCAAAGTGAAAGAGAACATTTTGACAAGAAAATAGGAGGAATCATATCAAAGCCAGATTTTTTTGTTACATCGATTTCTTTTAGACTATCTTAAATATCCTGTTCTGAAAAACTTTGTAACGAAAAATCTACTAAAGGTTTAATATCAGTATATAAGCCTTCAATATTAGTTATTACATCAGAATTATATGATGTTTGAAAGAATTTAGCAAAAAGGTCACACGAGGACTGAGAATCATTTGATTTAAGATTCTCATATTCCATACATAGAGGAAATGATGAACATTTTCTTTTAAAACTAAGAAACACCCAGAATGATTTTGAATTATTTTTTATATTGGATTCAGTATGGTTTATATACTGCCTATACAGAAACTTATTTAGAAAATCAAACTCCTTTCTTAGTTGAAGAAAAACAGCTCGGTCTTCAGAGAGATTTGTTATTTTAGAACGCTTAAAAGCCTTGTTTTTAGCATTCTCTAAATTTTTAATCCTTTTATTATACCATGGAAGCTTAAACAATTTTCTTCTTGTTACAGAAGGGACGAAACGTTCTATGCCCTCAAACACGATACATTTGAAATTTGTGTACATATCCTCTAAAGACTTGCCTTCCAATAAATTCTTCCAATTTACAGTGTTTAAAAAATTATTAAATGCTACAAAATCTGCCTTAGAAAAATTAAAAGTTTTACGATTTTTAAGACATGCGGAGGCAAAATCGTAGTACTCAAAAGATAAACAGACAGCCTTATGATGAATAGAGTTATTAACAAGAGGAAAATCAGAGGTTTCAATAGAAAATTTTAAGTCATTGTTAATAAATACTAGATCTAATATTCTTCCAAGACAGTTCTTAACATTATTAATTTGAAAGAGACCCATAGCAGAAAATGAATCAACAACCAACATTTCTACATCTTTATTTGCATCAAAAGGGATCAAAATATGATCTTCTTCCATATAGCACCAGTCGATATCACCAATGTTGAAATCGCCAAGTATATAATTGGTTTGTTGTTAGTTCATATAAAATTGCTTGAGCATTAGAAACATGTTTATTATATACATCTATTCCGCTCATGGGACGAATATAGCTTACTACAAAAAATATATCTTTAGTTTCAGCAGAATCTTTAGAACTTACACAAACACAAAGTTGTTCGACTTCATCTGAATCATCCATTAAGTTGCATTGTTTACTGTTGAAAGTTGATCGAACTGCTATTAGAACACCTCCACCGCGCTCCATTCCAGTTTCAATAGAACGATCTTTGCGATAAACAATGTATGAAGAATCAAATAGTTCACATGATATGAAATTTGAATTCAACCAAGTTTCAACAATGATGATGACGTCAAACTCATGCAATGAAGATGATGAAAAAATCTGGTTGGTTTTAGTTCTCAACCCCCCAGCATTTTGGAAATATACACGCAATTCTGATAATTTCAATCTAGGCTTTGGAATGTTTACTTCACCTTGGAGTTGTCTCCCTTTTTCGGAATATTTACAAACTTTTTTATTTGTACGTGCTCAGGCCAAATTGATGAGTCTAGGGCAGCTTCAAATGAGTTTGCAGGAATTCCCAACTTAAAGTTAACAAAGCGAAATGAAGTGGAATCGGCATCTTTTTTCAATAGCTTTGAACAACGCATAGTCATCTTTGGTATGTTTAATTTTAAAGCGGCATATTCGAGTACATTATCCTCCGTCACATTATTGTCCAAACGGGAAAGATGCAAAAATTTCAGCCCAGGAACGGATTGTAATGTAATTTCGCCTTCTACAGCAGCAGCAGTCCCAAACATTATCTTTGTTGAGCGATGGAATTTAGATTTTTTACTCTGAATAGAAACGCTGTCAACAGCACCTTTATCAAATGTTGCAACAGTAGCAATTTTGGCAACACCTTCATTAGAAACATCAGCATCTGTTGCAACACCAATACCATCATCTATGAGAGGAGCAACATCATCTCTAGGAGCGATTTCAACTTCCGCGAGAGGAATTTTATCATCAACAGCAACATCAACACCAGCGCCAACACCGACACCAGTACCAACATCATCAGCAAAAACACCAGCAAGAACATCACCTCTATTGCTAGAAGCGTCTTCAGCCAGAAGAACAATATCCCCATCAGTAACACCAACACCCACACCAACATCAGCAGCAACATCATTAGCAACATTTTCAGCAACAATAACAAACTCTTTCCCATTTACTAAATCCGAGTTTCGAACATCGATTTTGTTGAGTATTAAGCTTTCATCAGTTCTGTCGGAACCAGCCGACAGAGATGAAGGGAAAATTCCAACATTTCCTTTGGAAGTCGAAGCATTCACATCGTAAGCAGCTTTAGCAAAATCGTCACTCTGTGTAGAAGAGTACGAATTGCTTGTTGTTTTTGTTTTCAGCTTTGTGTTAGTCTTAGATGAGGAAACCGGTTTTTTATTTTTGATAAGAATTTTGTTATCACCACTTTTTAAAGCAGGAGATGAAGTGGAGGTATAATTCTAGGTTAAATTCAACGAGCGAATCTATTAAAATTGTGTATCGAATGCTTCTCAATGAAAAATTCCTTACACACGTCAAGAACTCTGAATCTGGGGGCCTCTATATCTCGGGGGCCCCGTATCATTGATACGGCTGATACCGCGATAGCTACGCTACTGGAACTAATCCAGAAATGACAGTGACAGTCCGAGATGACAGCAACATAGGTACATCAGCAGAAGCCCTGGAATTGAGAACACCTAAAACCAATCTCAGGATAAAGTATCCTTAGATGGGTTGAACAAGCCCAAATCTGAAAGTTGAAGAAAGAGACACAGTTTAACAACAGAAACAAATTTAAAATGAGCACAAAATAAAATAATTTCTCGCTGGAGAAGGTAAATTTTATAAAATATATAGTGAAAGCGCCATTAGTTAGATTGTTTAAATACTATTATGCTTTATTGTAGGGACATGAACACAACAATTATATCATTGATTTAAAAAAAAAGTTATTGTTGTACTCCCTTGGGAATTGTTTCAATTTAATTGAGTTGTAGGTACAGTGCATGTGTGTTTCATCGCTTCAATATTGCAAAATTGAAGATCCCTTAGTTGGATTCATCTTAATTTTATTTTTTTTTTTGCTTTTTATAGAGTAAAAAATCTTCAAAAGTCTAAAAGAAACTATTAAAACATTTTCCTTTAGGTTATTCTTTTTCTTGAAATAACTTTTCTCTATGGATAAAGTATACTTTTTATGAGATAAAGAAGGGTTTTGCTGCTTTTAAAGTAAGACGAGTGCTTTAGTGCAGTGTTTTTCAAACTTTTTGAGTAAGCGACCCCTTTGTTCGTAATAACATTCTGGCGACCCCCACATTCCTAACAATCCTTTTTTTTTTATTTGAAAAGCGACATGAATCGCGCCCATTAAACTCTTTGTCAAACAGAGCTCAGATTGTTGTCAAAAGGTGAGGTATTTTTAGATGTAGAGTCCACAGCTGATTTTAGGTGTGATTGATAACAAAAAAATGTATAGGCATCGAAAGCTTCATTAAAGGCTAATCAAAAACTCGAAGTCTTGTTGTCCATAACCGGGACCTTAGTGATAAAACAGTGAATCGAAAAAAAAATATGAATACCACTTCGAGGGTAATTGTGTAAGCCGAAATTGAACTTTGTCCCTCTCTAGATAAGCTCTTCGGATCCCATATCACGGAATCTGAGATCATTTGAGTATATAGTTCACCCTGCAAGACTGTTAAAAAAAAAAACTTTTTTCACTTAGAATTTAGCATTTCTTAAACGGTCTAGAAGGGCTAACTAAACACTCAAATGGTCTCGGATTCCGTGATATGTTATCCGAGGAGTTTATCTAGGGAAGGATTAAAACCAACTTCGGCTAACACGATTGCCCTCGAAATTGCATTCATACTTCACTTTTTGCTATCACTCTAATTGACACGGGTTCTGGAATTAAAATCTGAATAATTGATGTTTGTACAAGATTCAAAATCGGGATAATCAAATCATTTTCTCTCCCGACTCAGCTTTTAAAATTTTCATTTCTCGCTGATCTTTTTGCCCACTTAAACATCTTGATACAACTCCAAGGGAGACAAGCAAACATTTTTACTGCAAAACTTCGTTTGCGTTCAGAGTATTTGCAAAAAAAATATATTATAAATATATTATTATTTTTTTTTCCCTGGGTTCAGAAAATTCTCGACGAAATTTCATCAGACGAATCCATGCCATTAAGCGCCACATAAGCGCTCACATTTCTCTCATGAGAGTTTGCATAATTAGGAGAAAAAACTATTAAGTGACTTTCCAGAACTCTATTCTGAAGGTGGAAATGGATAAAGAGATAGATACTCAATCCTTTTTTGAATATATCATTCCATCTGACCGATTTTCCATCGGTAAAGATGATAGAAAATCTTATAGATTTAGCTGCAGATGGCATGCTCTGAACTCAATGTAAAACCATTGGGCCTGCACACACGGGATGATATCTGCCTGGTAGAAATCTGCTTCAATACTCCACTTCAAGCACACACGGGATGAATTCTGTGGCCACAAGCAATAACCGCTTAAGTCTGAAAACTAACTTTTTGGGAAAAGCACTTTTAACTTTCAATTTGAGATTTGAAAAAATTACAAACATCTATGTTACAAATTGATACATATTTTTAAAATATAGTTTTAATATTATTAAAAAAACATTTTTTTGTTTATAAATAAACTTATTTGCAATAGTTATTGCCAAAAATGTGTTTTAAGCTGTTATTGCTTTTATAAATAATTTACATCTCATTAACTTACATCACTTAAGCGGTTATTGCAAATCAAAATTTTAGTTCACTGGCAACTTATAACGATATAAGCTGTTTTTACAAATTTAATTTCTTATGAAATAAGAATTTCTATTGAAATATTTTTGTAGTAATGATACAAAATTGGTTTGTTTTTTGTTGGAAACAGAAACAAAAAATATGTTACGTATTGCTAAAAAGAGTTTTATCATCGATTTTCATAGGAAGTAACGGCATCTTAATCAACTTCCATACATAAATTAATTGACATAAATGCATGCATACCACGTTTGGGCATATTAAAGGCAAAGGGCGTACGCAAGCGGGGGTAGGGAGGGGCACTTGCCTCCCTAATCAAGATATTTTTCATACATTTCATCCAATTTGTTTTCTGTTGAATCTTAAAGCTAGATTTCGATGCTAATACTAATTTTTGAATGAGTTTCGCTCCCCTCCCTGACCGACATCATGCGCTCTCCTTTGATTAAAAGCTCAGGCTATTTTATGTACATCTAGATTCATTTGATAGTGTATTCTTCCAATTTTTGGGTGCTGTATTTTGCAAATTTATTTTTGCAACACAATTTTCTTTGAATCTGCATTTTTCGATGGTTTTGATTTCTGAAATGTTCAGAAGTCGAAAAAGACTTGAGGAATCATATCTCTTTGCTTAATTAAGGTTTTTAACTCTAACAACCCGACAAAATAGAGCCAGTTGATGATAATATATCTATTCCATTATTTTTCTCTTTCTACGACTGCATAATGTTGATTCTTAGAACTTATGTTCTATTATTTAAATGGAAAAGCTAGCGTTCGGTAAGACAAAAAGCAACTCACAATTGAGCTTGTCTTCCAATTTTAAAGAAAAACAAAAAGATATAATTTCCACAGATGTATCAACCATTATACAAGTAGCTATCCCTCAACGACAGATATTGTGTTAAAGTATTTGCAAGTACCTTGTATCAATAGCAAAAAATCGCTTTCTTAGACTGGAAAGTTATTTGTAAGGGCTTTCACACCATCCGAATCACTCCCAGAAATTTTTCCAGCAGAAATACTCAGGTACCAACTACCGATCAGTTTGTGTGAATTTCTTATATGAAGCTATAATGTAACTTTTTTTTCATAAGTGATCTTAGAAAACAAAGACAAAGAGTGGATCTGATGAACAAAATGTTCTCACGAATTCTTTGAAACTTTTCGTTAGAAGCGGATGTATGAATTGGAATTCCAATAAACTTTTGAATAAAATCTATTGATCTATTGTGACAATTCCATTCACCTTCTTTCGAACCAAACGCATACACTATAAATGCTTTCATAGTTACTAGCAGCAGAATTGTCCATGAGATTACGCATCCACTGTAGCCATAGCCAGAGGCACTTTTGGTTTTATATTCAGGTTTCTGTCCCATTCCCATCTGCAATCTGCACTAGGTAGTCATCAGGATAATCTAAGTTGAAATTAATTTCTGAAACCTTGATATTATTAGAATCAATCAGATGGCCTGAAATTTGGACAAAATCATCTAAATTGAAGTTGAACAAGTATGGTTCTGGACTAACATTGCCACCAAACATTTGCAAAGAATATTTAGATTTGTTGTATATTGTTGTTTTGAATATCAATTCATATGAGATATGTCGATACAAATTTTCTTTAATTATTTTCTTTTTTTTAACAATAAGTGACTGTCCCCTTTTTCTAGATATCTTAAAACATCAGTACCTCGTGGCATAATGGTTAGTGCGTTGGACTGTCTTGCCGAAGGTGTGGGTTCGATTCCCACCCGTGCAACTGGTGGTGGCTGGGAATCGAACCCACACCTTCGGCATGACAGTCCTACGCACTAACCATCAAGCCACGAGGTACTACGCAACTAAATGGAGTGTCAGCACAATGTGTGCTTATAAATATAGGTTCCAAGCAAAAATGTTTTTGAAGTTGTGACTGAAAGTGATAGATACACATTGTTCCGTTATTTTGAATCGTTCTTCTTTTTTTATTATTAATAAAACTTAAATGCAAATAAAAAGAGACTATTTATTTTGGTACAAATAGTTGCTGTTTGTGAAAACAGAATCAATAATATTTAAACACAAACAATCTGAAGGTAACGCCAGCGGTACATCCTAGCCACAAAACCTGGCCTGAAGAATAAGTTCCTTGTAAACAATTGGTGTGTATTTGTGTGACTTCTCTCTGAGGTCTAACAAGCTCAAATTAGAAGGACCGAACAATGTAGCATCGCAATTACATGACAGCTTAGAGCTCAGATGTGTTTCAAAATTATAATATAACTGCAAAGTTGCAATGCATTTCCCAATGCGATATTTTCTGTTTTCTTTTATTTTCTTGAAGTAAGTTAAATCTTCTTTTTTTTTATAGCTTAATCGTGATTTATTTTTTAAGTCATAAGTGCTTCTAATGACTTTAGCCGTTTTTTTTTATAACCGCCAAAACTGTATAGTTACGGATTAACGGAAAATTTATCGTGAAGCACTTATCCGTGCTTAACTGTTATTGGGATTTAAATAATGATTTTTATTGTAGGTCATTGTAGAAACTGTTGATTGAGTAACACAAACTTTTATTTATTTTTTCAGGTGGATGCATTTAAAAATTGGAATCGTTTCAGTATTCTTACATTACTGTAATTAAGCATTATTATTAAATAATAGGCTAGTAACAATAGTTTTTAAATAACCAACTAGAGCTAATAATATTTATCACATAAAAATGCCATTCATCACAAATAAAAACATATGCCGAACAAGACGCATTTAAGTTATTTATCAGTGTAGGATTAATAAATAATAATCAGAATGTCCACACATGAAATGGATCCTCCGGCCAGAAGGGGACAAATTTCAACTGGTCACATGACGCACTCACTAAGTACCCTGTCTGGGGTTGATGTCCCAGGATCAACTCCAAGACATAGTGGCGGAAAAAAGTTAGCTGTTCGAATTCAAATGCTTGATGATTCTATAACATTGTTTCAAGTTCAGGTGAGTTTGCTTTGGATTGCATTAAAATTAGTATTATTCTTTTCCACTAAAAATTAAATTTAACCGATATTCTGCGCTTCCATGTACATATTTGTCCCACAAACTATTGAGCTTAGCGAAACTGACCCACTCCTACAAAATATAACGCTCGAACAATCTTGAAGTACAGTTCTTTAGCTAATCGGTTTTTACTTAGTTTTAACACGTTCCAAAACTTTTTGTGTGAATTTTTTTTATAATTTTTTTTGAATAGTATGCCATCCCTTGTAGTAGGGGTGTTAGTGCACGATATGAGGGCATACCTTTCATTTCGACCTGACGGGTTGAGCTTTAGTACACTAATAGTTCATGTCCTAACTTTACTTTTAAGAAGTGTTGGAACGGTGGCAACACTGTCAGAAGGATTAGAGAGGGGTTGCCACAGTTCCGGAATGTTACTTATAGATTGAAAACCAAGGGTCGCACGATGACCCAAGAACTCCCGTTGGATTCAGCACCCTTGAAACCATAGGACCACATTATTATGTAACGTAGCCTGTCGCACACACTGTAGGCAAAATAATTTGGTTTCAGCCGCCAAGTCGAATCAAACCTATGAAACTCTACCTATGTGTCCACATTGAAAACTCTCATTGCAATAAATGAAAATTATCGCAAACATCTCAAATAATTCACGTACAACGATGATTTATTTCCTCCCGCTCAACAAACCACCCACTCCACTATTTCAATATCAAAAAGACAAACACACTTCTTGTATAATTGCCGATACTTTGGCACCAACTCCAATTGAATGATGGACGACACAATATTTTTCCTTTTTTTTGTTTAATTTTATTCCTTAGTTCTAAGTTTCAGTTCACAAATTTTCTTTTAGATTTTAAGTTTTAGGTTCAAATTACTTTACGTTTTACTTTTAAGTTAATAGATTTAAGAATACTAGTTTTAAGATAATTTTAGTAGACAACTTGTTGATGAGATGACGGCCAAAAAGAGAATGCATGAATGGATGACATCACCAAGGCAACCGAAATGAAAAAACCAGTGTGCCAACATACAGAAAACAAAAATACTTAAAGAATGGGTTCGTTTGGTAACCAACATTTGGGAAAAATGTGGTGATTTACACGGTGACCGTGTGGAAGCAAATTCGTTGTTTACATGGACATTTTCTGGTTTCAACATTCCGGCCGCCTTGCATCCTCGTATGCAAAGATTAAAGATATTATTGAAAGTTATTTTTATACTAATATACAGTTTTATTTGATAAGAAAAAATTAAAATACATTATATAAGATATATTTTAGTGCATTTCATTAGGAAAATTTTCCATTTATGTGAGAATTGAATAAAGGAATCAGGAATTTATACATACATCAAGATAAAAAAGATACAAAAAACTTAATTTCAAAAAAATTTTTTTTTTTTTTTGTCTTCTTTTGTTTTTGTTGTAATCAATCCGATGGCAAAACACATAGTTTGACGACAGAACGAGTAACAACCCCTTTTTGAGTTTTCACATCTACTACGCGTACTCTATCGTCAGGACCGCGGTAGACCTTTAAGACTCTACCGAGCCGCCACTCATTCGGTGGAAGTTGTTCATTTCTTAGAACAACAAGATCGTCGACTTCTATATCTTTTTGAGGATATTTCCATTTGTAGCGCTTGACAAGTTCTTTCAAGTACTCTTCTTTCCAACGCACACTAAATCTATGATGAATAACTTTGAGAGTGTTCCATCTTCGTATGAGACTTATGTTCTTCTGAGATTCACAAGGCTCTGGGGGACTGAGTAGTGGACCACCTCGTAAAAAATGTCCAGGAGTTAGAGGGAGAAAATCTTCGGGATTATCAGACATTCTAGTTAAAGGTCGTGAGTTGAGACACGCCTCGATTCGGGCTAACAAAGTCGCAAATTCTTCAAATGTATATTTTGCACTGCCCGCTATTTTCTTGAAGTGAATTTTAAAACTTTTCACCCCTGCCTCCCACAAACCACCTATATGGGGAGAACCAGGAGGAATAAATTTCCAAGATATTTTTGAAAAGTTGGGTGATGAATCAGCAGGATAACTTCGCACAGCCGTTTGGAAATCTGAGATAAGTGACTTGGACGCACCGACAAAATTGGTACCGTTATCTGTAAATATTTTAGTTGGAAGTCCTCTGCGAGACACAAAGCGAGAGAAAGCGGCCAAAAAGGCAGCAGAAGATAGTTCGCTTACTGCCTCCAAATGGATAGCCTTTGTGGCAAAACAGATAAAAAGACAGGCGTAGCCTTTTTCCAAGCGACATTTTCTTCCATAAAAGTTCTGAATTATAAAGGGACCAGCAAAGTCAATGCCCGTATTAGTGAACGGTAAACTCAAAACTGTTCTTTCGGCTGGCAGTGAACCCATGAATTGCGACTGGACCGATTTTTTGTACAAAACACAAGGCTTACAACCCCGGACATGACTTTTGATTAAGTTTTTTAGCTTGGGTATCCAATATTCGGAACGAACTATACGGGACATCAATTGAATTTCACCGTGTAACGATAATTGATGAATGTATGACACTAAGAGTTGAGATAAATAAGAATTGTAGGGAAGGAGTATAGGAAACTTTTCATTATAACATAAGGAGGACGATGCAAGCCTACCTTGAGAGCGCATTACTTGACTAGAGTCAAGAAAAGGACTGAGGGATAAAAGATTACTTTTTGGTTTTAATTTTGTTCCTTGAACAAGAGCTTCATATTCATCAGCAAAATGTTGTTTTTGAGTTAATTTGATGATTTCTGTTTTCGTAGATTTAATTTCTTCGTGAGAAAGAAGGTTTGAAGTGTAGCTATCTCTTATAGACTGCTTTCGAGTTGAGTTGATAAAACGATATACATAACTCATCACTCGGAGCGCTCTGTGCCAAGACGAAAATCTGGATAAAATTTCACTTTCGAAGTCACCTGAGTACAATGCAACATTTGCGAGTTTTTGAATTGGTTTATATTCGAGGATTGATTCATCGGGAGGATCGATTGGCGGAGTTGAGGGCCAGTCTAACTCTGATCCTTGAAGCCAATATGGTCCCGTCCACCATAATTGACGTGATTTTAATTCACCTGGTGAGATACCACGACTAGCTAAATCAGCAGGATTATCGGAGGAGGAGACATGACTCCATCGAATATTAGGAACGTTAGTTAAAATTTCTGAAGTCCTATTTGCTACATACGTTTTCCACGTGCTTGGTGGTTTATTAAGCCACGCTAAAACAATCGTGGAGTCCGTCCACAATCTAATAGAGATATCATTCAAAAATTCAAATTGGTTGAGAAGTACTCTAATCATGTGCGACAGCAGAACTGCGCCTTGGAGTTCAAGGCGCGGAAGGGATATAGTGTTGACTGGTGCAACCTTGGATTTGGCCCATAATAGATGGGATGTAACTAGCGAAGAACTGTGTCGTATTCGAACGAAAACTGTTGCTGCGTATGCCTTTTCGGAGGCATCCGAAAATCCGTGAAGTTGCAGCTTTTTCCACGGAGAATACTCAACCCATCGAGGAATTGAGATTGTTTCGATTTCGGCAAATTCGGCTAAAAAGGATTTCCACTTTTGTTGTGAAAGAGGCGTAAGATTTTCATCCCACCCAGTTCGATCTTTCCAGATTTGTTGCATAAGTATCTTTGCAGTCACAACAACAGGAGCGAGCCAACCAGCAGGATCGTATAATTTTGCGATCGTTGATAATACGTCGCGTTTGGTGACAGATGTCATGGCTAAACTCTGAGGGTTTGTAGAAAAAGAAAAAGTGTCAGTGGATGTGTTCCACTGAACACCTAGGGTTTTTGTAGAACTGTCCTGTTCGATTGTTAGGAAGTCCTTTTTTAAAAGATCTTCATTTGCGATATGATTGAGTAACTCGGAATTGTTCGCTGTCCACTTTCTCAGATTAAATCCAGCGGATCGAAGAGCATTTATAAGTTCGATTTGCGATCTACGTGCAGACAAAATATCGTGAGCGCCCGAAAGGACGTCGTCCACGTAGAATTCCTTTTTTAGGATTTTTGACGCTAGAGGAAAACTAGTTTCAACATCTGAAGCGAGTTGATGAAGAGTGCGGATAGCGAGATATGGAGCACTATTAACTCCGAAAGTGACCGTGTTTAGATTATAATCGACGACTTTGTGATCTGGACTGGGGCGAAACAAGATGCGCTGATATTGCGAATGCTCAGGATGGATAACTATTTGGCGATACATTTTTTCAATATCACCGTTAAAGACGTATCTATAAAAACGCCAATTGAGTAGCAACAACGTTATGTCACTTTGAAGAACAGGACCCGCATACAGGAGATCATTTAAACTTTTCCCATTGGAGGACGCGCTAGAAGCGTTGAACACAACTCGTAATTTGGTAGTGGTGCTTTGAGGTTTTAAAACCGCATGATGAGGCATGTAATACGATTGAACATTGCCATCATTCCACAGCTCGTAAGGTGGTGTGGGTGTCATATGACCTAATTGAAGATATTCTGAAAGGACTCTATCGTATTCTGCTTTAACCGCTGGTTTAGACAGTAAAGTCTTTTCGTTACGAAGAAATTGTTTCATTGCGTTGGAACGCGAAGTGCCCAGTTGTGACTCGTCCGATGGATTCTTAAATGGTAGCTTAACCACATACCGACCTGTCGCATCTCGGTAGGTGGAGTTGTGATAGAACTCTTCACATAATTGATCGGATGAAGTAAGCCTATGATTTTGAGGTAACTCCTCAACTTTCCAAAATCGTTCAATAGCTTGATCAGTTGAGGGTTCGTCACTATACGAGGCAAAGGTTGAAAAGTTCGAAACTACAGGGATATTTTCGTAAGATCCCAGCAATACCCAACCAAAAACTGTATTTTGAGCCATTAAAGAATTCAGAACATTTGTTTTCACTCCTTCTAAGATTATAAGTGGATACAAATCTGCCCCAATGAGCATATCAATGCTCGAACTCTGATGAAAGAGCGGATCTGCCAACGGAAAATTAAACTTGCAGTGGGTTTGATCGAGTTTCATTGAAACCGCCGGTAAATTACACGTGAGTTTCTTCAAAATTAACGCTTGAGCCTTTATTTCGAAATTGGTTATTAAGTTAGAACTAAGAGTAAAAGAACAAACCTTTGATGAAGACGCAGTGACAGTGGAACCCATACCACATATACGAACTTGAGTGTTTTGGGTTGAAAGACCTATATGCTTTTGGAAGGTTTCAGATAAGAATGAAACTTCAGACCCTTGGTCAATTAAGGCTCGAAGTTCATATTCTGCACCCTGATGTTTGATCTTGACTAAGGCTGTTGCTAACAAAACTTGGCGATAAGTCTGAGAAAACATGACATTATGATTCGTTATTTGAGTGGACTGTATAGTTTGATGATTGTCTTTTGTTTGCTGCGTGCCTGGTAATGAAGATGAACCCGAAGATGAAGATGAACCATGAGGTGAAGATGAAGATAGTGGAGCAGATGGAGTGATATTAGTTGAAGTTTGTTGTGCACGGATATTGTGCGATGGAGCACCCTTTTTCTCAAAGTGGAGTAAGGTATGATGCCTACCTTTGCATCGTAAACAAGTGCTTGTGCTTTTGCATTGGTTTAAGTTGTGAGTTATCGCAAGACAGTTGAAACAAAATTTGTGTTTGCGAACTGTTTGTTGTCTCTCATCAACTGACATCTTCAAAAAGATAGGACAAGTCCGAAGAGGATGTTGCTCACTGCACACTTGACATGCAGGAATTACTTTAATATGAAAGTTTCTAATGGGTTTTGATTTTGTAGATAATGCCGTTCCAGCTTTAGTACTTTGTGACTTGTTTGAAGAAGAATTAAGTTTCATTTCGGAAACACTCTCCAATACTCGGTATCGATTCGTTAAAAAAGTATTCATGCTTTCCCATGATGGGATTTCAGTAGGTTTAGTCAACGAGGCTTCCCACAAACTCAATGTATGGTCTGGAAGTCGAGACGCACAAAGAAAAGTAATAATAGCGTTCCACGCGTCGGTCTGAATACTATAGGATTTAAGTGCGATCAAAGCGTCATTGATACTGCTTTGCAAAACTTTAATTTCCTTAGCTGACTCGGAAAGAATCGGTTTTTGGTTCAAAAGAATTTGTATTTGGTTATTTACCAAAATCCTTTTATTCTCGTAATGCTCCTTTAGAGCGTTCCACGCGAGATTAAAATTGTCGTCAGTCAAACCGAATTTATTAACTATATTAAAGGCTGCGTCTTTAGTTTTGTTTCGCAAATGAAAAAGTTTTTGAACGTCGCTGAGCTTTGAATGGTTTATGTACACTGCTGTGAACATATCCCGAAAGGATGGCCACTCCAAATAGTTGCCATAAAAAGTTTGGGTATCGCACGGAGGAACTTTGATATTATGCGAATTTTCACTTGTTTGCTCGTTTAGAACACTTAAATCTTTTCCATTACTAACTTTAACCGAAGTAAGAGATTTCATAAAATCGGAAATTTCACTTGTACATTGAAAGAATGTTGATGATGAACTCTGAAACTTTGCTTTAACTTCGACTAGAGAATCTTTCAACTCCTCATCATCACTTTTTATGCATTGCTCGTAGACAATTTTCACGACTTTCCACAAACTTTTTAATTCGTCTCGATAAGCTTCTAACAAGGAAACCGAATGAGTGCCGGCTGGTTTCGCCTTAAAGGCCGCATAAAATTCGACCAATTGGTCGGAAGCGAAAATCAAATCGTCCAGCAAACTCATTATAGCGACAATAACTGCGCGCTTATAACCTCGAACAGATTCTCAAACAAAAAACAAAATGACTAAAAGAATCGACTTTGTAAAATATACCCGATAATGTATGAAAAGTACCCAATGTATGCAAGATTGATTCCACAAAACAAATTAAATAGTTGTTAAATATAATATATGTGTATATGTAAAAACAAATTTATTGAATATAGCACTAGAATATATTATATAACGTACCTTGTACAAAAGATTGGAAATTTATGATGATTTGGATGATGATTGTAATATAGATGATGATGATGTTGACTATGATGATGATTCCCACGATGATAGATGAAGGTGATGTTGATTTTGATGATGATGTTCACGATGATAATATTATAGATGAAGATGATGTTGGTTTTGATGATGAAATTCACGATGATAAATAAAGGTGATGTTGATTTTGATGATGACTATGCTGATGATGATGATAATTTTTAAGATGATGACTACGATGATGATAATTTTCAAGATGATGACTACGATGATGATAATTTTGATGATGATGACTACGATGATGATGATTTTGCTTATATGGTAATGGCACACAACGATGAGTTAAAGATGATGATATAAAAATGATGATAGTTTGGTGCTTATGGCAATTGCACACAACGATGAGTTAAAGATGCGGATGAATTTGTGCTTCTATGGCAATGGCACACAACGACGAGGTACAGATGATGATATATGTGTATGCTTATATGACAAAGGCACACAGCGATGAGTTAAGGCTGATGAATTCGGATGTTGGGCAGTGGAACACAACGATATAAAGTCGATGCTTCTGTGGTCGGAACACTGGCGCACAAGACACGATGATGATATTTTGTGCCTGTTCAATGGCACGCCACGACGAAGTGAAGATGATGATATATGTGTGCTTATCCGACAATGGCACACAACGACGAGGTACAGATGAATTAGGTACTTGGGCAGTGGGACACAACGATATAAGGTCGATGCTTCTAGTGTCGGAACACTGGCACACAAGACACGATGGCTTTCGTTGCGTATGCACATGCAACTACGAAGTTTAAAGATGATATTTTAGTATAGCACACAGCGACAAAGATTTTGGTCCTTGGATAGTGCCAACCAAATAGTTTAGAGATGAAAAGGATCTAAACACACTTTCAGTGGAGCACGAGGATGATTATTTCGTGTGCTTACACTATGGCATACAACGATGAGCGTGTGGTACTTGGTAACCAAAAAGGAATTCCGTCGACAAGCACGATGGTGGATGGCTGGTTTTGTGGGTTTTTTTTTTTTCACACAATTTCCAAAAATTTCCACACTCGTCGATACAAAAGGATGTTGCTTTTCAATTGGACTCGATAAATTCCAAAAAAATAGGCTGATGCCTAATATATTTTCGGAATCGAATAGCGTTGACCACGTTGTCTGCTACCGTCGCAATCCGGCTCGAAGGACCAATGTATAATTGCCGATACTTTGGCACCAACTCCAATTGAATGATGGATGACACAATATTTTTCCTTTTTTTTGTTTAATTTTATTCCTTAGTTCTAAGTTTCAGTTCACAAATTTTCTTTTAGATTTTAAGTTTTAGGTTCAAATTACTTTACGTTTTACTTTTAAGTTAATAGATTTAAGAATACTAGTTTTAAGATAATTTTAGTAGACAACTTGTTGATGAGATGACGGCCAAAAAGAGAATGCATGAATGGATGACATCACCAAGGCAACCGAAATGAAAAAACCAGTGTGCCAACATACAGAAAACAAAAATACTTAAAGAATGGGTTCGTTTGGTAACCAACATTTGGGAAAAATGTGGTGATTTACACGGTGACCGTGTGGAAGCAAATTCGTTGTTTACATGGACATTTTCTGGTTTCAACACTTCTTCAAATCTGATTCCTCAGAAACAAAACGTATAGGAAGATATGTATACCTAGGTATACATAAAATACCTACATAACAAATACTAGGACTCCTAAACAAAACAAAAAAAAAAAGGAAAGCAAAATTAACTACCAACTGAATCCAGTAGTAGTAGTAGTACCAAAATTTAATTGTCCTTTCCTTTGACATAAAATATTACATGCCTACAATCCACAAAAAGAAAAAAAAAAGCCTACAATATGCGATGATACTCGCAAACTCAAAACATATGTACGTACCTATGTACATCCAAAGAAAAAATGAAAAAAAAGACATACCTACTTCTTAAACGTAACCTATGCAGCCATGTAGGTATATTGGCTTTGTATATGAAAACCATAGTATTCTCATGAAAAATTTTTTTTAGTTGAACGTGGACCTTGTGGGGGCGCCACATTCGACCGCATTCGATTGCGTGGAGAATTGTGGATGCGGGGTACATAAAGAATCGAAGACAAGTAGTAAGAGCAAGAGGAAAGTATTATTTTCATGCTCATAAGAAATAAAGGGAGTAAGAGATAAGCAAATCAGCTGTTTTTAAAATGTCAAAGAACAGAAAAACGTGAAGAAAATAAGAAAAAAATTGTCGTCTCCTCTTTGAATAGAAGAATATTTGTGTTGGTTTATTTAGGAATGTATTTTGTTTGCAGGCAGAGAAGCAAAGAAATTATATGAAGTGGTGAACGAGTTGATCGTGTCGCTTCTGCTTGCGTCGTCGTCACCCGTCGTTGGTGTCTAGTTCGTAGCAACGAGTAGAAAAATTATTATTTGCAGAGATTTTCTTGTATGTGAGTGTGAAAAGACAAACGTGTGTAGGTCGTTGCTATATTTTCTTATTGAGGGTAGGTTTTGTTTTTGCTTTTTTTTTAATTGACTTGAAACTTTCTTGCAAAGTTTCGAGGATAGGCTAGGCATATATCTTTTGGTAGATATTTTGATTGAAATTTTCTTGCATGATTTCGGTGGTAGGTATTTTAATGTGTAGGTATTTCAATTTTTAGATGCAATATTTTTGCGAGGATTGGTCTTTTAGTATGTAGGTAGGTAGGTACATATTTGAATTAAAGTTTTTGTGCAATTACTATCAATTTTTTGCTAGATAGTTTTTTTTGTTAATAGTTTTTATTACCTACATAGGTAGGTACCTACATATTATAAACTATTTCGAGTAGTTATGTTTAATAGGTATTTGTAGGTATTTTAATTAAATTTTGTATGCAAAATTCGGGGGTGGATTAAGGCATAGATATTTTTGATAGATAGGTATAGGTACTTACATGTATTTTAACTAAAGTTTTTATTGCTAAATTCGGGGGTAGGTTTAGGTATAGGTACCTTCATACCTAGGTAGGTTTATCTTTTAATAGGTACCTAGGTATGTTTTTTTTTTTTTTTTTGCAAAATTCGAGGGTAGTTATGTATTTCTTTGAGTACCTACTTATTTGACCTGAAATTTCTTCGAATTTTGTAAAAAGATAACCTAATATTATTCACTAGTCTGTAAGTGGGAATCCCTATGCCAGTTCCAAATATGTACTGTCAAAACAAATTTAATTTCAAATTTCTTACCAGTGATTTTCAAATAATTCATTCCTAGCTTTATTGGCTCCAACGTCGAAGTTCATTTCGACTCATCGGTAGGTATTTTATTTAAAGGTTTTTGTTGCAAAATTCAAGGGTAGGTAGGTACGTAGGTACCTATTTCTTTGAGTACCTATTTGACCTTGAATTTAAAACTAATTTTATGTATATTAGGTAAGCATAGGTAGGTAGGTATGTATTAGAGCCTACGATTCTGTACGTGTATTTGTAAAACACGGATACACGGAATCCGTGTTTTTATTATTCGCAAAAAAAAATCCGTGTATCCGGATATCCGGATTCTTAATACACGGATTCTTAATACACGGATTCTTAATACACGGATTCTTAATACACGGATTCTTAATACACGGATTCCGAATACACGGATTCTTAATACACGGATTCTTAATACACGGACTTTTAATACACGGATTCTTAATACACGGATCCTTAATACACGGATTCGGATTCGTTTTTGGTTTTGTATAAACTATTGGCAAATAGTTTTTTCAAAAAATTATAAAAAAATATAGGTAAACATTTTCGACTTTTTTTTGTAAAATTTAGAAAAAAAAAACACTTTTTTTGTAAGCTTTTTTTATAAAAAATATTAACTTTTTCTACTTTTTTTGGAAATTTTTTGAAAAAGCAAGATTTTTTTTGAAGAAAATTTCAATGGCAAATTGAACTTTTCTCAACTTTTTTTTCGTTTTTCAATTTTTCTTCGAAATATGAATGAAAATATTTTTTTTTTGAAAATTTCAATCAAAAATTAAACTTTTCTCAGCTTTTTTTTCGTTTTTCAATTTGTCATCGAAATATGAATGATAGGTACTGTTGCTCGAGAAAACTTGACATTGGCGCCTGCCAGACGACTTTAAATACCCGAAGCGGAGCAACGGAGTTGCGTGAGCGGGACAGAGGACCCAAAAAGGAGGGTTATAATCCTGAGAACCCGCGAAGCGGTCCAGGCAAGGTACTGTTGCTCAAGAAAACTTGACATTGGTAAAGAAACTCGCTATAAGCGTCATATTCATAATTTAAGAAGACCACCATTCATTTGATGCATCGCATTATATGAAAAATCAACTTTTATCTTTAAACGCGATTTGCGGCTAAACTAAGCGTCCGAGAGGTATCAAAGTTGACACCCTTAAAAATTGATTTGTGGTTAAACGTTAAAATAAGCGTCCTAGCGACTTATAAATGCAAAAGAACTTTGTATGCACCCAACCTCGACCCCACCCCAAATCCTATAATGGGCCCAGACAGGGGGGTTGCAGGGGGGCAGCATACCCCCCATACATATCTCACTGTTTAATCGCGTTTATTCGCCTACCAAGGTACTTTTACCCAAGAAAACTTGAAATTGGCTCTCAATTATACGATAAAAAAACTTAAATCTTTAAACGCCATTTGCGGCTAAGCTAAGCGTCCTAGATGCATCAAAGTTTACATCTCTAAACTTGATTTGCGGCTAAACTAAGCATCCTAGCGACTTAAAAAATGCATATTCGTGATCTAGGAAGTGCCAGTTCTAAGAAATTAAAAAAAATTGGTAAAAAAGTATTTTTCAAAACTTTCTAAAAAATATTTCCAGTTTTTGGACCAAATTTGTTCAACTTTTTTTCTTCAAAGTTTCCTTATATCCAGATTCTTTAAATGCAAAAGAAACTTTTCATACCCCAAATCCTATAGTGAGTCCAGACAGGGCGGGTTACAGGGGGGCAGCATGCCCCCCCCCATACATATCTCACTGTTTAATCGCTTTTTTTTTTTTAGAACCAAAAATAACGGTACCTGTCATACAATTTTTTTTGGCAAATTTACATAATCGTATTTTTCTCAAAAACGGCTCGACAACTTTTCTTAAAAAAAATTCAATAAATTTATTTTAGTAAAGGCTTTCTTTGGGTGGAAAACCATTTTTCAAAAATGGTTATTAATGGTACCTCCCAAGGAACCATTTTTTAATTTTTGATTTTCTTCAAAATGGTATGACCGATTTCAATTATCTTTTTTATACAGAAGCTTCCAAGAAATGTTAATAGTTTTGTGTACCAAGATTTTTGAAAAAATATTTTTTGGATTTTTAAAAAATATTTCAAATTTTTTTTTGGAAAATCAAAAATTCCAAAAAGGCACCATAGATTTTTTTGAAACTCGATATTTAAGACTTTTTTAGTGCTCTCTAAAATCTTTTTAGAAAAAATTTTACATTTATGAAAAAATAACGGTACCTTACATACAAAAGTGAAAAAACCGCAAAGGAAAATATTTTTTTGCTTGAAAACGACTCCTACGATTTTGATTAAACTTTTTTCATGTACTAAAATTAGTACGATCTACCATCAAAAATTATAAAATTTTACACATACCAACTATTAGTAGTACCTGTCATAGAACGTATTTTTTTATTTTGAGTTTTCTCGTTATCAGCTTAACGGATTTAAATGAATTTTTTTACATACAAATTTCAGATAAGATTAAATAATATTGCATATCAAAATTTTCCAAAAAAAAGTTTTTGGATTTTTAAAAATAGTTTAAAATTTTTTTTTTTGAAAATTCGATATCTCAAAAACGGGTTGACAATTTTTTTTCAAATTTTGTTTTTATATACACATAAATATATAGTTCAAATCTGCATACCAAAATTTGTTCTTAAAAATGTTTTAAGAATTTTATATATAAAAAATTAATTTAAAAAAAACCGCTCCAACGATTTTAAAATTTTTTTTCCCATACAATCATATTCCATCATGAATTAAGATGGCATACTTTTTTTTCACCTCAAACTGTCAAAAGAGTTGTTTTAGCTAATTTAAGTGTCGTATTTCATGCTTCTCTACATTTTTCTCTCAAAATTTCCATGTTTGTATATACAATTTTCTTAAACTCGCAGTGTCTTGAACATAAGAGCAAGTACGTGCGACCCAGTCGTGCATTTTATTTAATTTCATTTTGTCAAAACAAAATTTCATAATTTTTTGATTCGTTTTCAAACTCATTTTCTGATTTCTTTTTTATATAATAAAACAGGTACCTACCTACCCAAAGTGCATATAATTTTTATCGGTGAACTTTTCTGATATTTTAATAGTTATTCTCCTTAAACCATAGATAATTAAAATTCGTTCAGCCGTTCTTCAGTTATAACTTATAAATGGTGTAACTAACCCGACTTTGTTGTATATATTAAGATATCCAACTTTATCATTTTGAGATCTTTAAATAGAAGAGTGTTTAAAAATAGAGTATAGATTATACTTTAAGTGTAGGCTTAAATGCCAAATCCAAAAAGCAATAGCACCCGCGGTTCTTATTTCTTTTCTTTCGTGGGTTATTGCCATTTTAAAATGGAAAATAAACCCCGTGGGTATTTTTTCCTTTTATTTTGAGAAATAACGCCCACGGCCCAAGGGCTTCATTACCGCGGGTGTTATTGGACTGCACCTTAATAACCATTTTTTTGAAAATCGTATTCCACCCCAATGTAGCCTTTACTAAAATATATATATATATATATATATTAAGGAAAGAAGCGAAAGAAAAGTTTGAAAAGTGCGAAAAGTTTGCATGTGCATTATTTGTAAAAAATCCTGCACACCAAACACCTATATTTGAGTAGATGAGAACGAAAACTCATCATACCTATCCACTTATATCAAAAATTGAGATTTTGATCCAGATTTGTTAAACTGGGCATATTGAATAGTTTTTAAAGAAAATTTGACACCCTTACCCCTCTAAGCCCCTTTAATATTGATGTCAAACATCGTTATTGTTTCCAAAACTCTCGATATCCACAGTGCAATTTACATACATCAAAACTTTCCATATCCATTCTAAGCAGTAGGTTTGCTTTCAAAACTCTTCTTATCCATCATAGGCTATTCATTATGTTATATAAGAAGGAACTTAAACGTTCACAGGTTTTTATTGTAAACAATTTTAAATGGGTCATTAAAGATTGGAAAGTAGGGGAGTGCATTTATATTAGAGGGTGCAATTGTGAGAGGGGGGAATGGTGGGGAAACTGGCCATATCCAATCATTTGCAACAAAACTCTTCATAGCCAAATTTAATTGTTAAATATCTTTTAAACGGAACTTCCAATATTTGTTTGCTCTCAATCATAACATAGATTTAAAAATCTTCTATTATAGCTTTGTATATGAAAAATTTTCATATACAAAGATTAATAAATAAAATCTCTTATAACATCTACCATTTCACCTTAATTAGTTTTTTTTTCATTTGCACAAAATGAAAATTTTGGATATGACGAGTTTTGGTTCTCAACTACCCACTCAGTTGTAAAAACTAACCCACATACCTACCTACCTATATTCCAATGTATAACAACATCTTCCTCTTGCACCATAGAGACCCAAATATATTGAAGACAATACGCATCACATGTATACCTACCCCTTTCCCTTGCACCATAAAAACCCCATAAGCCAAAAAGAATATCCAAAATTGTTGTCTTTTTGTGTCTTTCAGCTTTATCTGCATAGTAAAAAAAATGTAAACAAAACCGATAACCAAAACAAAATTGAATATTTTCTCCAAAATGCCTTCTACCTGATTCACTCTAACTCTCATAAATTCAGTATACGTCTTTCCCATGCTTATACTATTCTTCACGTCCACACTTCCACTTATTCCACAATTCTCCACGTCAAGGTACCCCTTGGAGACTTGAGATGTCGCCCTCTTCGAGTGCCACCATGATAGTACTATGGTTTTCATATACAAAGATATTGGATACATCTCCAACCGAAAACTGTCATAGGTACGCATAATAGTGATCCGATTTAAATTTTTCAACATGACCTGGGTCATGCATTGAAAACAAATTAAGTAGATACTTTTAGGTCTACGTTTATTAAATATGTACCTACCCGTACGATAAAATACAAAAATCGTCTTAAGAAATGAGAAATAAAAACAAACTTACGGGCAAAACAAAACAAACTCAGGTTCCAAGATTATGCCGATGTGTTCGGAATTTTGGACATCGATGCAGGGCAATTCAACCCATTGATTGTCTTCCAAATCCAGATTTTGCAGGTGCAGGTAGACAAATGTGGCGATGTCCGGTTGACATTGGTTGGTGATGGGGATGTATCCACTGTGATGGGCGATGATGACGGCCTGGAAAAAGAAAAAGAAAGAGATTATCACTACGGATGAGTGGATTGTCGTCGTCGTCACTTGAGTATTGTTTCTGGGGGGTGTTTTCCAATAATTTGGATGGCGAGACCCAGAAGCATTATCAGCGACGATGGTAAACTTATCCTTGTGGTGTATCTGTGTGTTGCTGGTTTGGTTTGTTGAATGTTGACCTGGGAACTGAAATGAAAAAAAGAATTAATTAGGAATTGTATGTGCAATGAAAGCCAAATGGAAAACTTACCGGCTGATGTTTGGCGAGGTTATTAGTGGTTGTTGACTGGAAAATATTATATTTTCTTCAGTTTTTTTGTTTCCATTTTATGTGCCTGATCACAGGTTGTCTTTTAGACAAGTTCTATTTATATTTTTTATTTTAATTATTCCTTTTTATTGAATTTTTCTCCTCGCAAATTTTTTTAGACACTTTTGTTTTGATTGAAAGTTAAAATGATCCCAAACGTCAAATGTCATTAAGCTTTAAGTGCTTAACGAAAATACGCGACATCTAGTGGTCGGTAACAGTATGTTGAGGGAAAAGTGCAATAGGAAGTAGTTGTTGGTGGATTATAAGGTCGGTTAAGATTTGAAATTTATAATTTTTGTGCAATATTTTAATTATTATTAATCCAAATGAGAGTAAAGACTGGTAGATTAAGTTATAAGTAGTTTCAGTTATTTCATTTAAGTTTTATTAGGTTTATTAACGTGTGGAAGATAGAAAGTGTTATAAAGTAGTTAGTACAGACATACACACATTTTTAGGACAACGAAGGAAGACATATTTGACTGACAGAACTATTATTGTGAGGGAAATACTAAAGCTTTATTTCCAGTAGAAATAACGAAACATGATTGAAGGGGGAAAACAAATATAGGGCAATAGGCCAATGACCGTGAAATGCAAGTATGATGACTTCTCTTATCATTTTTAAAGAAAAAGTGCAACTGCAAGCATCAGATCAAGTACACCATACAGTAAATCCCGAAAGACTTAACCGTCATATTTTATAGTGCGATTTTTTTCCCGTTCGGTTATTTCTTTTTTTTTTTAATTTAATTTTCCGAGCAAAAGAAAGGAATATTAATAGAAGAATTAATCCGATAATTTGAAAGGTGGGAAAATTCTTATAAGTAATTTCAAAATATATTCAAAGAAAAAAAAAATTTATTAAATAGAAATACCTACCAACTGGCGGCAAAGAAGAGGTCTACTGGCATATCCATGAGTGGAAGAAATTATCCAGATAATATAAGAGCAGAGGTAACTTAAGTAATATTAGAATAGTAAAGAGAAAAAAATATATATATGTATAAAGAAAATATGTTAGTTTAGTGCAGTGACTAAAGTCTTAAAATTATCCCTTAGGTTAAGGCTTAGAAAAGTATCTAACGTTTCTATCTCTGCTGGTCACATGACTGACTGGTCTACATAGCCCAACGTTTTTATACGCTGTACATACATATATCTATATATATAGGTGTATATAAACCTTAGACCGAGACACTCAGTGAAAAGAGGCCTTAGCCTCTGCCTATAAGTTTTGGAGCTGGAACCCTTTTGAGGGTATAAAAATCAAAAAAATCAAGGATTCACCTCAGGACTCATCTAGACAATTTCACTCGGGCACCAGGGTGCTCCGGTAGAGGTCATAGATAAAGCAGAAAGTGCTATATATAACAGAAGGTGTTCCAAAAAAATATACCAAATTTGCTGTGGAGACATTTTTTTTTCTTTTTGCCCATAATTGTTTTTAGTTTTACTGAAGTAAATTTCCTTTGAATTTTTTTTCTTTTAAACTCAATTTCAAAGTACATTTTTTTTTTTGATTTTATTAAGTTTTTTTGTTTTAAATTAACTTAGAATCTAAACAAGTAAAAGTAATGTAAAAAGGAGAAATTTGGAAAAGTTAAAGAAGTTAATTTATTTAAATGCAATTTTTTTTATTGAAATATAACATTCTGTGCATTCTGTGAAGTGTAACATATATGTATACATATATACGTATATCTAATGTTAAAAGTGCGCGTGAGGACAAAATATTTGCCTAAATCAAAACCATCACCAGGGACGTGCTGCCGGCAGGACTTCGTGGGACGAGTAACCGTAAGTCATTTTTTTTGATAAGAACAAATATATTGATATTTTTATAAGTACATATATATATATAAACATACATATATGAGGGACTTCTGAAACGCATAGTAGGGTCTCGTAATTAATTCCATTAGCAGAACTTTCTTTAACCTTTTTATTAGATTCCTTTTTTTTTATATTTATACATCCATTTCCTTTTTTTTTAATTTTTTATTTAAAATAACCTTTGTATTTCTTTGGAGTTTTGAATTTTTTTTTTAATTACTCATAAACATACAGATGTGTAAAATTTTAAGGTCTATGACCAAAATAATTATACTCAAGTGGATTGTTAGAAACTTGGTTTTTGAATTTTTTTAAAATCATGGGTTGCTAAACGGAAGCAATGGTGTGTGGTGGCTTGACTAGGCCGTCTTTCCGGAAAAGGAAGTGACAAACGACATTTAGACATGACGTAAGAGCACAACACGAACGTATGACTTAGGGATGTGACAAAGAGTACTTTTTACGACTTATGTGATTGGACGTTGCGCTAGGGGTCATCTCCTGTAATATTCAGGCCAAGGAGATGACGTTGGTTGTATTTCATATACAAGGGTGGGAGGCCAATTTTTGACGCCAACATCAGTCAAGGCTTCTGGTGGTTTCACGAACCATTGTCTGGGAGAGACAGTGGGGGTGGATATCCGTGGTTTTGGTACAAAACTGAGAATTTTTTTTTGATAGATTTAGTTAGGGTTAGATTAGGGTTTAAGCATTTTATAATGAAAATTCATTATATCCAAGGGGGATATATATTTAGTTAGTAAGGGTTTAGAGGTTAGATTAGTTTTAGTATTCAATTTTCTCACTTTTTGCCAGAATAGTGATTCCAACCCTATCCTTTCTCTCAGACAGTGGCATAGGTCACTAAATTTGTGCATTTCCTTATTTTTTTTCATTCCTTTTTTTACTACCCTTTCCTTTTCCATTACATTCCTACCCTAAATAACCTTCCTTTCCTATCCTATCCCCATAACAAGGCATGTTAATTTTGTTAACCGAGCGGGAGGTGTATGGGAAGGGGCAAGAACCACCCCATCCTTCGAGTTAAGCCGAGCTAAGAGCAAGCATGCCACAGCCCCTTTCCCAACACCAAAGTATTACCTCTGGGTATCCTAGACTCGTAACAATGGCGCCCAACGTGGGGCCATTGTTACGAGTCTAGGATACGATCTAGGATCGTAACAATGGCGCCCAACGAACGAACGGCTTCAAGATATGTTGAGGATTCAGGGTGGTGATTTTTGGGTTACCAAGGTCATCCCCTTGGACTTTCAACTATCTCCAATTTTTTTCTTTTTTCAAATTTCATAATTTCCTATCCTTTAGCACAAGTTAAGGTACCGTAGAAGCTCTTTGAAAGCGATGGATAAAGGACAGCTGTCCAACCTAACAGGTCTAGAACCTGGGGGTTTAGTGAGGTGGTCTGGACTCTATCGCGACTCAAAGAGCGGAATGGGATTGACAGGTCAAACATTTGGAGCTAACCATTTAGTTAGGCACAGCCAGACGATTAGTGAGCCCCAGATGGGTGACCTGGACATCCTATTCGTGTGGAAGTTCATCTCGGAGTTCTGGCCAACCTTCTATTAGGTTATTCACCAGGTAGTACGACGTGGTAGGAAACCGAAAAGATGAACTGAAGCACTCGTCAAATCACCGGAGCACCAGTCGCAATCGGGTAAGACTGACTCACGACAAGACATGAACTACTACAACGTCAATACTGTTTTCACTATTCCGCGAATGTTCTGGAAAAATGGTCAGGACACCACACACCTAGCAACACATATAAACAAAACCACATAAACGACATACAGTCACCACAAAGCTATTTATTTGGATTTTTTTTTTGGAACTACTTCTGAAATTTAACAAATTCGAATTTTCTTAACTCAGTGAATTTTTACAATTGAAAATTGATCTTAAAATACAGGGACCCTTGAACTCAGTTTGGATTTTTCGATACAATTTGAATTTTACTTTCAAGGTTACAGTATATTTCTTAATTTTTGTAGGATATATTTTTGGATTTTTTTTTATTATTTTAGAAGTCAAGGATTTAGTTTTAGATTGAATTTTTAACTGAATTTTTGAATTAATTTGAATAACAGAAAAAAAAAAATTTTAGTCAAAGAATTTAGATAACCTGAAGTTTTTTTTTTGAAATGGTTGGTAGAGGTAAGGGGGCAATTCCTAAGGGGGTTGAGCCTAAAACAGGGACGAAAAGGAAACCAAGGACTCGTTCAGTTCCCAATCAAAATGAAGAAGAAGAGGTAGGCGTGGTTGGTCAAGAGCCAGGCACAGTACAGACAGATTTCAACCCCAACCAAACTGTTATAGGAAATCCGTTTACTGACTCCGAAGGAGATGAATCGGAAAAAGTAGGGAATAAATAGAGAAGAGAGACTTCCTATAGGAGAACTACCGGGGAAAAGTGCCGACGTTATTGAGCAAATTAGGGCTGTGGTTGTCGAATCTGAAAAATCCGACAGTGAGGTAGAAGAGGAAATTGAGACTCGTGAGAATATAGGTGAACAGACTGAACGATTGAAAAAAAATAGGTTACAAATCTCACAAACATCTCTGGTAATAAAGGAATCAGAGAACGTGACCGAAAATTCCATTTCGAGCGAGAATATTTGTAAGGCGATAGATTCAGCAATTTCACGAGCTCTACACGAGTCACAGTCTAAAACGATAACAGTTTTAGCCGAAAAAATGAAAAATATGACGGAGATGAAAGAGATGGTCAAGATTGTCTCAAGCAACGTGATGACAATTCACGAGCGTCTGCGCTTAGTAGAAAAATCCACCATTTCGCTATATGCTAAGCAGGAGCAAAAAGAAAAATGTTCTTCAAAGCCGAACGAATCCGTGGACTTAACTTCATCTGAAAAGTATACAGATCCTTCACGGAACAATGCGAATCAGTCGTTTGCCAAACGAATTGATATCCACAAATGGGGAATCAAATTCGATGGCACTCCTAAAACAATGACTGTCGAAAGTTTTATCTTTAGGATAGAAACCCTACAGAAAAAGAATGGTGTAACTTACGATCAAGTTTTTGCTAATTTTCACCATTTACTGTCAGGCTCCGCTGAAAAGTGGTACTGGCAGTATTTAGAGGAGAACCAGGGTGACGAAATGCTCAACTATTTTGATTTAAAGACTGAACTGTTGAGACAATTTCGTAATTGCAAAAGGGACCACGAGATTTTACGTGCTATAATGGATAGGAAACAACAACATAACGAAAATTTCGATGAGTTCTACGAGGATATAAGAGGACTCACCTTGCAGATGCAAAATAGGCCTCCTGAAAAAGATTTGGTGTCTATTGTGCGACAAAATATTAAAGACAGGATCGCGAACCTTATATTTGGTTGCAACATCAAAAGCATTCAAGACTTAAGGGAAGAATGTCGACGGGCAGAGAAGCACCTTGCATCTAGGGAGTCGAGATTCAAGAAGCAAGTGAGTGAGGTTGAGGAACGTGGAATTTCTCGCACCAGATATATGTCAGAGGATTCGGAAGACGAGGAACTACATGTCGCTGCAGTTCAAAACAAACGGATGGACCGGACATCTACGAATTTGAAAACGGACAAAAGGAATTCCATACTTAAAACGAACGAACGAGACCGGAAGACAGAACTCTCAACCAAAAAGACCTCAGAGACATGTCCTTCCACATTCCATTCACTGACGTGTTTCTGTTGCGGGAAAGGAAACATTTCCTTCAGTTGTGCTAACTGTCAGGAAAACCTGAAAGTTGGCAGTGCAACCGGGATCACACCGCTGACGAAAGCAGTTATCCCGGAGAAACAGAACCTGCCAAAATAAAAATTTTAAAACGAGATGGTATATTTATTAAAGAAAAGAATACCGTTATACCTCCGCCGCAGTATAAGAGTTTACATCAGCGCATGAGAGAATATGAAGATGCTAGGAGGAGGATATTTAACGAGGAAGTTAGCTGTAAAGAAGATAGTTTTAAAGAAGAAAAGAAAAGTAGAAATTTTAAAAAGATAGAAAAATTACGGGAAAGATGTGCAATATTTAGGGTAAGAAAGAATCAAATTGAGTCGACGATTCTAGCAGTTGCTGGCGATAATCGTCCTTTTGCAAATGTACTTGTGATCGGAGAAAAAATGCAAGGCCTTTTAGACAGCGGGGCTTCAGTCAGTTGCCTAGGGAAAGGTGCAATAGCTTTCATAGCAAAACATAATATACAAGTTACAAGAATGACAGAAGACATACGAACTGCAGACGGAAAACAACAACAAATAACTGGACGATTTATGGCAAAGATCTCATGGGGCAATGTTACTCATGAAATTGAGCTATATATCGTACCCAGTCTTCAACAAGAACTCTATTTGGGAGTCAATTTTTGGAGAATCTTCAGGGTTGCTCCAAATATAATTAGCAGTCTCGACAGCCCGTCATCGACGCAGGGGCAAGAGGTTGATCTCTTGCGAAAACTTACACCAGCACAATCTGAGGAGCTTGAGCGGGTCAAGGGTACATTTCCTTCTTGCGCAGTGCTGGGATTGGGTAAGACGACAGTCGAAGAGCATGTCATTGAGATGGAGGACGACACCATTCCCATCAAGCAAAGACATTACCCAATCTCACCTGTCGTTCAGAAGCTAATGTACGCTGAGCTCGATAGGATGCTCGAGTTGGGAGTTATCGAAGAGAGTGAAAGCGCATATAGCTCACCAGTTGTGCTGGTTCGTAAGCCAGGCAAAAACAGGCTGTGCTTGGATTCACGGAAGGTGAACGCGGCCACGAAAAAATTCGCGTACCCTCTCCCACACATTGAAGGGATTTTGAGTCGACTTCACGATACGCACTTCATTTCGAGTATCGATTTGAAGGACGCCTTTTGGCAGATTCCTCTGGAGAGGAAATCAAGGGAGAAGACGGCTTTCACAGTCCCTGGGCGGCCGTTGTACCAATTCACGGTTATGCCGTTTGGTTTGTGCAACGCTGCTCAGAGAATGTGTAAGCTAATGGACAAAGTCATTCCCGCTCGTTTGAGAGAGAATGTCTTTGTTTACCTCGATGATCTCTTGGTTTGCTCCCCAGACTTTGAAACCCACATGAGCGTCCTCAAAGAGGTAGCGGGATGTTTGCGGGCAGCGGGTCTGACGATAAACGTGGAAAAAAGCAAGTTCTGTTTTAAGGAGATCAAATACTTAGGCTACTACGTCGGTGACGGCTGCCTGAGAACTGATCCTGAAAAAGTATCAGCGGTGAAGGATTTTCCTGTTCCGAAAACCCCCAAACAACTCCGTCGGTTTCTAGGGATGACGGGTTGGTATAGACGGTTCATACCGAACTTCGCTTCTATATCAGCCCCGAGACGGACTGTCTCAAAAAAGGAAAAGACTTCGCAATGACAGATGAAGCAATTGCTGCTTTCGAGACCTTAAAAACGACACTAGTGACCGCACCCATACTTACGAACCCCGACTTTACTAAACACTCTTACATCCAATGTGATGCATCAACTTCAGGTGTAGGGAGCGTTCTTTTTCAGATGGATGAAGCAAAAAACGAACGACCGATAGCATTCATGTCCCAGAAGCTGAATTCCGCCCAGCGAAATTACAGTGTAACGGAACTTGAATGCTATGCGGCCGTTTTGTCTGTCAAGAAGTTCCGAGCCTACATTGAAGGACTACCTTTTACGATAATTACCGATCACGCGAGTCTTAAGTGGCTGATGACACAAAAAGACTTGAGTGGTCGGCTGGCTCGTTGGAGTTTTAAACTCCAAGGTTTTGACTTCACGATCGAGCACAGGAAGGGTATCCTCAATGTAGTCCCGGATACTCTCTCAAGAATCCATATGGACGAGATCGAGACTGAAACACCAGAAGTTGACTTCAATTCACCATACTTTTCATCAGTAGAGTATGTTGAGTTGAAGAAGACTATTAACGAAAACCAAGACAAACTTCCTGACGTATGCATCTCGGACGGTTACGTATACAAACGAACTGAAAAACGAACAGGAGACCCTATCCAAGAAGACAGGGCCTGGAAACTCTGGGTTCCGAAGGAGTTGTGTGGGGGTCTTTTGAAAACAGCCCACGATTCCTTCACTTCTGGCCACGGAGGAATAAATAAAACGCTGTCGAAACTTCGTCGAAAATCCTTTTGGCCTAATATGACGATTGAAGTTCAAAACTATGTAAACAATTGCGACATATGCAAATGCAATAAAGCGACAAATAAGGTCTTAAGACCACCAATGGGACAACAGACTTTGACTGAACGACCTTTCCAACGACTGTACATCGACTTTTTAGGACCGTAACCGAGGACTAGAACTGGACATACCCACATTTTTATTGTACTTGACCATTTTTCAAAATATGTGTTTTTGAAACCTATCCGCAAAGCAACAGCAGCCGAGGTAGTAAATTATCTTGAAGAAGGAGTCTTTCACATGTTTGGTGTATCCGAGTACATTCATTCGGACAATGGAAAGCAATTCGTTTCAGAATTGTTTTCCAGCTTTTTAAAAAAAATATGGGGTCAAACATGTGAGAACTGCGTTTTATTCGCCACAGGCAAATGCTTCTGAAAGAGTGAACCGTTCAGTTTTAGCAAAAATAAGGTCTTATATCGATAATGATCAAAGAAACTGGGACACTCTTGTCAGTAGCACGGCATTTTCACTACGAAGTGTAGTTCACGATTCAACCACGTATGAACCATACTATGCCGTTTTCGGTACCCAAATGGTACAACACGGAGATACCTATGAACTTCTTCGAAAGTTAAATATGCTCAAAGATACAAATATTGAAATAATTAACAAAGCTGATAAATTATCATTACTCAGAAAAAACATATTTGACAATTTGAGAATAGCTCACGACAAATCAACAAAAGTGTACAACACTAGAAGTAGAGACATATCTTATAAAACAGGACAGATCGTCTTTAGAAGAAATTTTAAACAGAGCAAACAAGTAGACCAATACAATGCTAAATTAGGACCTAAATTCTTAAAATCAATTATCTTGAAACCGATTGGTAACTCAATGTACGAAGTAGGTAATTTGAGAGGTGAGAAAGTTGGAGTCTTTCACGCGAAAGATCTACACACTTAGTACCTGCCTATACCTGTGATATTAGATTTTAAGAGACTTCCTTGACGCACTCAGGCTGCTGTTGCTTTAGACCAACTGTGATATATGTAAATGTGTGTTTTGTACATAGAATCTTTTTATTTATTTATTTATTTTGTTTATTTTATTTATTAATTTATTTACTAATTAATTTATTTATTTTCTTCATATATTTACTTATTTATTTGTTTATTTATTTATTTATTTATTTTGCCCGTGTAGTGTAGAGATTTTAGAGAGATATAGACTGAAACCTACACTCTAGGTAGAGAGAGAAAACAAAGACTGATTAATTGTATCAGAT
Source organism: Dasysyrphus tricinctus (assembly GCA_963921185.1). Lineage (NCBI taxonomy): Eukaryota > Metazoa > Arthropoda > Insecta > Diptera > Syrphidae > Dasysyrphus > Dasysyrphus tricinctus. The sequence goes on from OY992530.1 coordinate 181,773,928, forward strand.
AACATTCAACACCAGTAAATTGTTTGTTACCACAAACTTTACTCTCATTACACCAATATTTAAAATTCGAATTTCAATTCCAAACGGAACGCGAATATCTGAAACATCATCCAATTTCAATCCACTTATGATGAAGAAAAAAATGAACTCATGAATTAGCCGAAACCACAAAGAAGTAAAATTCTTATAAAAATGCCCGGACTTGATAGAATAAATTGTAAATGCTATCAGGGCGTGGGACGTACCACACGTCACCGAACGGCATTAGATTCAAAAAGGTACAAGTGCACAAATTACAGATACATCTTTATAAAAAGTTACAAGTGACACGACAGCCTTCCTTTTTTGCGAGGTCAGTGTTCTCTTGACCACTCGAAAACTGACGTCGAGCTTGTAACGTAGCCTGTCGCACACACTGTAGGCAAAATAATTTGGTTTCAGCCGCCAAGTCGAATCAAACCTATGAAACTCTACCTATGTGTCCACATTGAAAACTCTCATTGCAATAAATGAAAATTATCGCAAACATCTCAAATAATTCACGTACAACGATGATTTATTTCCTCCCGCTCAACAAACCACCCACTCCACTATTTCAATATCAAAAAGACAAACACACTTCTTCAAATCTGATTCCTCAGAAACAAAACGTATAGGAAGATATGTATACCTAGGTATACATAAATACCTACATAACAAATACTAGGACTCCTAAACAAAACAAAAAAAAAAAGGAAAGCAAAATTAACTACCAACTGAATCCAGTAGTAGTAGTAGTACCAAAATTTTATTGTCCTTTCCTTTGACATAAAATATTACATGCCTACAATCCACAAAAAGAAAAAAAAAAGCCTACAATATGCGATGATACTCGCAAACTCAAAACATATGCACGTACCTACAGTAGGGAGCACAAATGAGTACATGTTTGTAGTTCGCGCACTTATTGATGCATAAGAACAGAAATAATAAAGCAAATTGTAAAAATTTTTTTGTATTGTTGTCATGACAAAGAGTGGCTTCTCGACACAAATGATAGCTAATAAGCTTAAAAGAAGGCAATCGGTGGTCATAAAAGTCCAGAAAAGGCGAGCCATTGTTCCTAGAGCACAAGTCAAAGGCCGCACAAAAATTTTGACGGATGCGGACGCACCTCGCAGGATATTAGAAATGAAAGGGAACAAGTGTTTAACACCAAATCATGCTTCTTTAGCAATAAATAAGCCCGTTAGCCGAGAAACTGCAAGAAGAACCCTCAACGACATTGGTTATATCTCAGCGGTTAAAAGAACAAAAGCCTGCATTGTCGGAAAAAATGCTAAGGTGTGGTTAAAGTTCAACAGAGAACACAGAAATTGGACATCTGACCACACTACACGTTTCCAATTACCTACTGTCCCATTTCTGTGATTTCTGATGAACTTTAACCACACCTTAGCATTTTTACTGACAATGCAGGCTTTTGTTTTTTTAACCGCTGAGATATAACCAATGTCGTTGAGGGTTCTTCTTGCAGTTTCTCGGCTAACGGGCTTATTTATTGCTAAAAAAGCATGATTTGGTGTTAAACACTTGTTCCCTTTTATTTCTAATATCCTGCGAGGTGCGTCCGCATCCGTCAAAATTTTTGTGCGGCCTTTGACTTGTGCTTTAGGAACAATGGCTCGCCTTTTCTGGACTTTTATGACCACCGATTGCCTTTTTTTAAGCTTATTAGCTATCATTTGTGTCGAGAAGCCACTCTTTGTCATGACAACAATACTGTCCTCAAACTGTCGTGATAGTTTCCTCATAATCTTAAAGAGCAATGAAATTTTTATAATTATATATTTCATTTATTAAAATACGCTGGTGAAAGTTCTAACCATACGCAATTAAACATTATCTCAAACTACAAAAGATAAAGGAAGTCATAAACAATCCAAAAACTTGCAAATCTAACAGCAAATTTCGATATTTTTGCTAATTAACGCTTGGTGCAAAATTGAGTACATGCGACTTATTTTTGTTTTATTTGTTTTTTTCTTGGAACTTGCTCCTTTCCGTTATGTATTATATACCGTTTTCTTGAGAATTGAACATAAAATACAGAGCAAAAAAATTTTTTCAATTTGCTTTATTATTTCTGTTTTTATGCATCAATAAGTGCGCGAACTACAAACATGTACTCATTTGTGCTCCCTACTGTACATCCAAAGAAAAAATGAAAAAAAAAGACATAGGTACCTACTTCTTAAACGTAACCTATGCAGCCATGTAGGTATATTGGATACATCTCCAACCGAAAACTGTCATAGGTACGCATAATAGTGATCCGATTTAAATTTTTCAACATGACCCGGGTCATGCATTGAAAACAAATTAAGTAGATACTTTTAGGTCTACGTTTATTAAATATGTACCTACCCGTACGATAAAATACAAAAATCGTCTTAAGAAATGAGAAATAAAAACAAACTTACGGGCAAAACAAAACAAACTCAGGTTCCAAGATTATGCCGATGTGTTCGGAATTTTGGACATCGATGCAGGGCAATTCAACCCATTGATTGTCTTCCAAATCCAGATTTTGCAGGTGCAGGTAGACAAATGTGGCGATGTCCGGTTGACATTGGTTGGTGATGGGGATGTATCCACTGTGATGGGCGATGATGACGGCCTGGAAAAAGAAAAAGAAAGAGATTATCACTACGGATGAGTGGATTGTCGTCGTCGTCACTTGAGTATTGTTTCTGGGGGGTGTTTTCCAATAATTTGGATGGCGAGACCCAGAAGCATTATCAGCGACGATGGTAAACTTATCCTTGTGGTGTATCTGTGTGTTGCTGGTTTGGTTTGTTGAATGTTGACCTGGGAACTGAAATGAAAAAAAGAATTAATTAGGAATTGTATGTGCAATGAAAGCCAAATGGAAAACTTACCGGCTGATGTTTGGCGAGGTTATTAGTGGTTGTTGACTGGAAAATATTATATTTTCTTCAGTTTTTTTGTTTCCATTTTATGTGCCTGATCACAGGTTGTCTTTTAGACAAGTTCTATTTATATTTTTTATTTTAATTATTCCTTTTTATTGAATTTTTCTCCTCGCAAATTTTTTTAGACACTTTTGTTTTGATTGAAAGTTAAAATGATCCCAAACCATTGTATATCCAATCTATAGTATTCTCATGAAACACGATTTTGTAGGTAGACATTTGGTCGATAGGTTCGCTGTGGCCCAAACGTCAAATGTCATTAAGCTTTAAGTGCTTAACGAAAATACGCGACATCTAGTGGTCGGTAACAGTATGTTGAGGGAAAAGTGCAATAGGAAGTAGTTGTTGGTGTATTATAAGGTCGGTTAAGATTTGAAATTTATAATTTTTGTGCAATATTTTAATTATTATTAATCCAAATGAGAGTAAAGACTGGTAGATTAAGTTATAAGTAGTTTCAGTTATTTCATTTAAGTTTTATTAGGTTTATTAACGTGTGGAAGATAGAAAGTGTTATAAAGTAGTTAGCACAGACATACACACATTTTTAGGACAACGAAGGAAGACATATTTGACTGACAGAACTATTATTGTGAGGGAAATACTAAAGCTTTATTTCCAGTAGAAATAACGAAACATGATTAAAGGGGGAGAACAAATGTAGGGCAATAGGCCAATGACCGTGAAATGCAAGTATGATGACTTCTCTTATCATTTTTAAAGAAAAAGTGCAACTGCAAGCATCAGATCAAGTACACCATACAGTAAATCCCGAAAGACTTAACCGTCATATTTTATAGTGCGATTTTTTTCCCGTTCGGTTATTTCTTTTTTTTTTTAATTTAATTTTCCGAGAAAAAGAAAGGAATATTAATAGAAGAATTAATCCGATAATTTGAAAGGTGGGAAAATTCTTATAAGTAATTTCAAAATATATTCAAAGAAAAAAAAAAATTTATTGAATAGAAATACCTACCAACTGGCGGCAAAGAAGAGGTCTACTGGCATATCCATGAGTGGAAGAAATTATCCAGATAATATAAGAGCAGAGGTAACTTATAGCCTATTGAATAGACCTTTTAAAAAGGAACAATTACGTGCAAGGGTTTTTATTATTGAATATGTTTGTTTGGCCCATAAGCATGCTTAAAACCGAAAATGCTACTAGATTCACCCATGCGTTTCTGAAAGAATGGTCACACTGGCCACTTTTCAGTATTTTTGGTATAACTCGAAACCTAAGCCGAATTTGACAATTTTACATTTAATACTTTTTGTTCAAAATCAAATTTTCTATCGAAATGGATAGTTTGGAAAATTTCTTAAAAAAATTTTAGCAGGAAAGGTAAACAAAAACCAACATAAAAAATCGAAAAATCAAAGATTTTTAAATTTTTTTCTAAATTTCACATAACTTTTTTCTGAGCAAAGATACGCTCAAGGCATGCATGAACAAAGTAAACTGGAGTCTTACGACTTTAATATGACATGTTAAAAAAGTCATATTATTTGAAAATTGAGAGAGATTTAGCCATTCAAACTTTACCATATCTTATAATTTTTCGCAGTTTTTGCCCGAAAGCCTTTATTTTATACTTTCTGACAAATTTAACGTTCCTTGCACCTAGTACCAAATCTTATGTTTATCGGACCAGCCGTTCGGTCTGTAGGTCTGAAAGCATTTCAAAACAGCCGAAAAACGAAATTGCGAACTTACATCCTTTTTATAAATTCTCTATAGTTCTAATGTCATATTATATCAAAATTTTAATTTCGAAAATTTTTACGAAAGTGAAATTTGCCATATTGTACCGAAAAAGGGACTTTCGGGCCACAACTGCGAAAAATTATAAGAAACGATAAGGTTTGAATGGGAATATCTCTGTCAATTTTGAACAAATATTAATTTTTGAACATGCCATATTAAGGCCCTTAGTCTCTTCTTTATTTTGTTTATGCATGACTTGACCCTATCTTTGCTTCAAAAAAACTTATGCACAATTTATTAAAAAATTTAGATATCCTTGATTTTTTGATTTTTTTTAGGTTGGTTTTTGCTAACTTTTCCTGCTTAAATTTTTTCGTAAAATTTTTTGAACTATCCATTCCAATAGAAAATTTAATTTTGAACAAAAATTATTATATGTAAAATTGTCAAATTCGGCTTAGTTTTCAAGTTACACCAATAATATTGAAAAGTGGCCAGTGTGACCATTCTCTCAGAAACGCATGGGTGAATTTAGTAGCATTTTCGGTTTTAAGCATGTTTATGGGCCAAACAAACATATTCAAAAATAAAAACCCTTGCACGTAATTGTTCCTTTATACCCCTCATTTTCCGGTCTATTCAATAGGCTATTAAGTAATATTAGAATAGTAAAGAGAAAAAAATATATATATAAAGAAAATATGTTAGTTTAGTGCAGTGACTAGTCTTTTTTTTTTTTTTTTTTTACACTTCAGATTCTTAGTTGTAGTGAGCTTAGAGCAAGCTGCAACCTACAATCAGAGGCTCATCATAAGTGCATGTGTTAGTGGTTAGTAAAAAAGGCAATCTAACACATGCATAATAATATTCTAATAAATAAACAAAATTAAACAAAAAATCTATATACATACATAATTAAACAATATACAAAATATTTAAGTCTTAGCTTCAAGAAGAAAAAACAATCACGACCGTGGAGCACTGGTTCGAAATACTTTCTTTAATGCCATCTTACTTATGTTAAAATCAACAGAGGAGCCGTTTAAATTAAAAATCATGCACATACGGTTAAGAGGCTCATGTATACCGTAGTTAGTTCTATGGAAATTAACGTGTAAAAGTTCAAATCTTCGCAGGTGGTGAGATCCTCCTCGGTAATTTATGCCAATACAGGCTAACAATTCAGGAGCATCAATTTGGCCATTTATAAGTTGGTGAAGAAATAGTAAATCATTATTAACACGCCTTTGATATAAGGTTTGGACCTGCAGTAGCTGGATCCGATGTTCATATGGTGGAAGGTTGTACGGATCATTCCAAGGAAGACCCTTTAGAGCAAAGCGAATGAATTTATGCTGTATTGATTCAATACGATTTTTATGAATTTCATAAAAGGGAGACCATATTTGTGAGGCATACTCTAGATGAGGTCGTACATAACAATTGTATAAAGAAAGGGTAACATAAGGATCACTAAATTCCTTAGCCCAACGTTTTATAAATCCAAGCATAGAGCTTGCTTTATTAACAATGTAATTAATGTGTTCAGTGAATTCTAAATTTGAGCTAAAGTTAACACCCAAGTCCTTGAAACTAAAGACTCGACAGAGTTTTTGCTGCGAAATGGAATAATCAAAAGCACTTGCAAGTCGCTTCCTGGAAAAAGTAATTGTTTTGCATTTAACAGGGTTAAGAGAAAGACCATTCTTACCACACCAAATATTGAAACTGTCAATATCGGCTTGCAGGAGAACGTGGTCAGTGTCAGCTTTTATTGACTTAAATATCTTCATATCATCGGCAAATATAAGAATGTCACTAGAGCGTATACATGAAACAACATCATTTATAGCCAGGATAAATAGAAATGGACCAAGATGACTTCCCTGGGGCACACCGGAGTGAGCAATGAATGAATTTGAAAGGCAGTTTCTAAATTTTACTAGATACGATCTATTTTCAAGATATGATTTTATCCATGTGATAAAAAAAGTTGGAAAACCAAAAGCTTTTAGTTTGAAGATAATAATGTTGTGGCTTAGTTGGTCGAACGCTTTAGAGAAATCAGTGTATACGCAATCCACTTCACTGCCATTTTCCAACGCATTAGAACATTTATGCAAGAATGTAAGTAGGTTTGTTACTGTTGATTTTCTTCTCACAAACCCATGCTGTTGATTGCATATTAAATTCTTGGTATGGAATGCTAAAGTCTCACATATAACTTGTTCAAAGAGCTTTGGTATACATGACAGTTTGGATATAGGCCTATAATTCGAAATATCAGTCTTATCCCCCTTTTTAAAAATTGGAGTTAGGAATGAGGTTTTCCATAAACAAGGAAATTTCCCTGATTTAATAGAAAATTCAAACAAGAATTGTAGAGGCTCAACCAGAATATGTCTACACTTTTTCAATAATATTGGAGGAATTCCATCTGGTCCAGATGAGTAATCATCATTTAACGATGACAGAAGTTCTAAAACAGTACTCTGTTGCACAGCGAAATTGGTGCAATTCGTTTGTGCATAGGAATGTAAATTTCGGAAATAATCTTCATCAATATCGAGAGGCGTGTTTACAAAAGAGTTACGAAAATTTTTCGCAAAGGCGTTGCAAATATCAATAGTTTCTTTTAACACACAATTTTCATAAACGAAATTTGCAGGGTAACCATCTGAGTTTTTCTTCGAATTTACAAACTTCCAAAATGCCTTTGGGTCTTCTTTAAGAGATCTTCCCATTTCGTATACATGATTAGTGTATAGAGACTTGGAAAGAGACTTAAATTCTTCGAAAAGGGCAATGTAAAAGTTGTGGTCAACGGAAGAAAGAGTTTTTAAATATATTTTCCATGCTCTATTTCTTCTATTCCGGAGTGACCTTAACTCCCTCGTATACCATGAGGGGCAAGAGCTCGCATTTTTTAATATTTTTAAAGGGATAGTTTTATTTATGCAATTATTAAGTATGGTGTTAAAACTAGTAACTGCTTCGTCAATATTACTAGATACTGATATACTATCAATATCAGATCTAGCCAACTCTTCTGAGAGCAACTGAAAGTTTGCCTTTTTGAAGTCAGAAGTATAAGAGCGGTCATAAGCATTGCTATTTTCCATAATATGACTGCTCAAGTCAAGAATTATATCCAAAGGAGGATGATAACTATCTATATTAGTGATTCCAGAACTAGATTCTAGAACAAGAGTACTAATAGCGTCGGATGAAAAAACTAAATCGAGAATTCGATTTTTTGAATTTTTAATACAGCTTACTTGCTGTAAGTCAGTTGCAATAATTCTATCCAAAAGCTGAAGCTCAGCCTGTGAAGAAGTTAAAGATGCTTCCTGAAAACATTCATCTTCAGAAAGCACCCACTCTATAGATGGTAGATTAAAATCTCCAAGAAGTAAAATGTTGCTGTTGGAGCAAGACAAGTCAATAATAAAATCTAGAGCTTTAGACAGTTCGACATAAACTGAGTTCGAGCTTTTTGGAGGAATGTATGCATTTAATATATAAATAAATTTCGACTGTACAGTTAACTTTATACAGATTAATTCGATTGATAAGTTGAAAGGAAACAAAATAGGTGAAGATATAAATTTATTTCGAACTGCGATCAAAACACCACCTCCCAATTCTTTTGGTTTGTCAACATGACGATCTTTTCTATAAACTAAGAACTCTTGATGAAAAAGTTCAGTGTCCAAAAAACTTGAATTGAGCCAGGTTTCTGTCAAAACAAAGATGTCATGCGAAAAAGCTTGGGAGTTCATAAATATATCAGCAATTTTAGTGCGAAGCCCTCTTACATTTTGGTAGAAGAGGGTAATCCTATTGAGTTTTTTGGAGATGCTTTTTTGGGTGGGTTTCTTGAATACCTGTTCTTCCTAACTGAAAATTCCTTTACAAGAGCATCAGGAGGCCAATTACCAATATCGCAAATTGAATCAAAGAAAGAAGAATGTGTAACTATTTTAAATGATGACACAAAACTATTAACTCTACTAATTTTTGTACACTTAATAGAAGTATCTGTAGGGATACAGTTTCTAGCTATTAAGTGGGTTACAATTTCTTCAGGAACAATATCTGGTTCAAGTCGAGATATGAAAATTGTTTTCGGTTTAGAAACAGCTTTGATAGGCCTTGGATCGGTAACTATATTAGATATAGTATCACAATCCACTTCAGGGCATAGAACAGTCACTGGACCTTGATTTTCCACCTGTACTGGACAAGGTGACTCCGAAGCATTATGTGGATTAAGGTTTGTTCGTTTAGGGGGTGGGCTGGTATTTATGACAGCTAATGTGGTATCCCTTCCCCTTTTTTTGCTCTTTTTGACATCTGATTCAACATCACTACGTACCGTTGAACTGGACTGCGCAGTAAGATCATCATCAAATGGCAAAATCACTGGAGGAAGAGATTCGTGCATTAGGTCATCAGTAGATGTTCCGATATCCACCGGATCATTAGGAAGAGTCAATGAGCTAAAACTTGCGACTGCCTTGTTAAAATTACCGAGAAGCTCTTCAAATCCCCTGGAAAGTTTTACAATGTCTGATTTGAAATCAGACATTTTAAAAGCCAGTTGAGACAGGGAGAGCTTACGGCAATTCGTACAATACCAATACGCAAATTTAGAATTTGTAATCTTCTCTATAAATGCATTAGTTGAGCCAATGCATTTAGCGTGGTAAAGATTGCCGCACGGTCCGAAACAGGCGTATAGTGGGGTAGAATTTGAGCCCTCAGGGCAATTTTTTGCAGAGCAAACCATTTTTAACAAAAAAATTATTGAAAAAAAGAAAGTTGTACCTAAATAACAAATTTTAAATTTGTCTATAGGAAACTATGAAGAAAAAAAAAAAGAAAAAAAATATTTAAAAGAAGAAAAATAAAAAAAAAAAAGAGGATTGGATTCACCAGGACTCGAACCCACACAGTGAAGATCTGGGTAACTGGTGCTTACTATCTGCACCACCGATGTTGACAAATTTTACGATCAAAAATTTATAATTGAATAAAGTGTATAGTTTTAAATGTAAAACATTAAATGGGCATTAAAGAAATTAATGATGCAGGAAAGGAAAGAAAGAAAGGGACAACTAGCTACATAAAGCTAAAAGCTTCGATAAACAAAATAAATAGGGGAAATACCTATTATTAAAAGCTTAGATGCAAAAATTGGCACAAACACAAGGATATAATATGAAAGAGAAAAAAATATAATTTAAGTCACTCAATTAGAGGAACAAAATACACAAATTAAAACTTACGAAGAAAATCACACCTAGAACACTAAATTTTATTTTCAGTTTATAGGCACAAAAACACAAACTAATTAAAACGTAATTAATTTAAGTAATTAGTAACTATACATGCACTAATTTAAAGAAGTTACACTAGTAAAAATTGATGTGATATTTATACAAAAAATAAATTAAACACAAGCGATTTGCACACACGACTAGCTAGACCAAACCAGTGCTGTCCACTGACTAGTGACTAGTCTTAAAATTATCCCTTAGGTTGAGGCTTAGAAAAGTATCTAACGTTTCTATCTCTGCTGGTCACATGACTGACTGGTCTACATAGCCCAACGTTTATACACTGTACATACATATATCTATATATATAGGTGTATATAAACCTTAGACCGAGACACTCAGTGAAAAGAGGCCTTAGCCTCTGCCTATAAGTTTTGGAGCTGGAACCCTTTTGAGGGTATAAAAATCAAAAAAATCAAGGATTCACCTCAGGACTCATCTAGACAATTTCACTCGGGCACCAGGGTGCTCCGATAGAGGTCATAGATAAAGCAGAAAGTGCTATATATAACAGAAGGTGTTCCAAAAAAATATACTAAATTTGCTGTGGAGACATTTTTTTTTCTTTTTGCCCATAATTGTTTTTAGTTTTACTGAAGTAAATTTCCTTTGAATTTTTTTTCTTTTAAACTCAATTTCAAAGTACATTTTTTTTTTTGATTTTATTAAGTTTTTTTGTTTTAAATTAACTTAGAATCTAAACAAGTAAAAGTAATGTAAAAAGGAGAAATTTGGAAAAGTTAAAGAAGTTAATTTATTTAAATGCAATTTTTTTTATTGAAATATAACATTCTGTGCATTCTGTGAAGTGTAACATATATGTATACATATATACGTATATCTAATGTTAAAAGTGCGCGTGAGGACAAAATATTTGCCTATATCAAAACCGTCACCAGGGACGTGCTGCCGGCAGGACTTCGTGGGACGAGTAACCGTAAGTCATTTTTTTTGATAAGAACAAGTATATTGATTTTTTTATAAGTACATATATATATATAAACATACATATATGAGGGACTTCTGAAACGCATAGAAGGGTCTCGTAATTAATTCCATTAGCAGAACTTTCTTTAACCTTTTTATTAGATTCCTTTTTTTTTATATTTATACATCCATTTCCTTTTTTTTTAATTTTTTATTTAAAATAACCTTTGTATTTCTTTGGAGTTTTGAATTTTTTTTTTAATTACTCATAAACATACAGATGTGTAAAATTTTAAGGTCTATGACCAAAATAATTATACTCAAGTGGATTGTTAGAAACTTGGTTTTTGAATTTTTTTAAAATCATGGGTTGCTAAACGGAAGCAATGGTGTGTGGTGGCTTGACTAGGCCGTCTTTCCGGAAAAGGAAGTGACAAACGACATTTAGACATGACGTAAGAGCACAACACGAACGTATGACTTAGGGATGTGACAAAGAGTACTTTTTACGACTTATGTGATTGGACGTTGCGCTAGGGGTCATCTCCTGTAATATTCAGGCCAAGGAGATGACGTTGGTTGTATTTCATATACAAGGGTGGGAGGCCAATTTTTGACGCCAACATCAGTCAAGGCTTCTGGTGGTTTGACGAACCATTGTCTGGGAGAGACATTGGGGGTGGATATCCGTGGTTTTGGTACAAAAATGAGAATTTTTTTTTTGATAGATTTAGTTAGGGTTAGATTAGGGTTTAAGCATTTTATAATGAAAATTCATTATATCCAAGGGGGATATATATTTAGTTAGTAAGGGTTTAGAGGTTAGATTAGTTTTAGTATTCAATTTTCTCACTTTTTGCCAGAATAGTGATTCCAACCCTATCCTTTCTCTCAGACAGTGGCATAGGTCACTAAATTTGTGCATTTCCTTATTTTTTTCATTCCTTTTTTTACTACCCTTTCCTTTTCCATTACATTCCTACCCTAAATAACCTTCCTTTCCTATCCTATCCCCATAACAAGGCATGTTAATTTTGTTAACCGAGCGGGAGGTGTATGGGAAGGGGCAAGAACCACCCCATCCTTCGAGTTAAGCCGAGCTAAGAGCAAGCATGCCACAGCCCCTTTCCCAACACCAAAGTATTACCTCTGGGTATCCTAGACTCGTAACAATTATTTTTCTCCCACCCCTCCCCTTGCACGAAGGGGGTGGAAAAAAGTCGTTTTGGAAACAAAATTTGAAAATTTTTATTAATAAAATTTACAGATGGTGTCGACGTAGAATTTCACAATCTACTATATCATCAAGAGGTGACTAAATACCTAATTTGGTTTTTTAAAAAGCCACTTTCAAAGTGTTGGGGAGATATGAAAGATTAACAAACTTAAATATTTGTCTTGGTATAATAGTTATAAGCATATGACACAATGCTTTAAGGGTATTTTTTAATGCCCAATCTTACTAAATCAGAATGAACTCCATACAACTATCTTCAAGAAAGTTATAGCCTTCTTCATAAATGATGACCGAATTATTAGTGACAAACGTAAAATCTTACCAAATTTCAACAGCATTGACACGAAACTTGGTCCACATATTTCATTTTTCATAAGCAACAAGAATCAAAAGATTCTACAAAAATATTTATAGTGAAAGGGTGTTTTTTTCATTGAAATTGAAAAATTTTGAACTACTACCATGAATCCCCTCCCGAAACTGGAACGTTAATGAAAATTGGTTAAAACTAGCCCCGGATCTATGGGGGGGGGCAAACCGGGGCCTGTGCCCCGGGCGGCAGCTTCCAGGGGCGCCAAATCCATGTGTCTAAAAAACAATAAGGACATTTGCCGAAACTTAATAAAATAATTATGTGGAAATGGGATTTATAACCTGTTCGAGGGCGGTCCTAGTAATACCCTAACCTAACAAGGAAAACACTAAAGTTTTCAAAAAATGAAACTTTATTTCTCTGCATAATCCTCTTTTATACTTTTTTTCACCGATGTGCAGTCGCTTCGATACCCTCTTTATAGTAAGAAGCGTTGAACTTCTCAAAATAGCTATCAAATGTAGACTCAACATCTTGACTACTGGAGAATCTCCAACTATCTGGCCACTTTTTTAATTTTGAAAGAGAAAATGATGCGAAGGGGCTTAATCTTTTTGCCATCGCGATAGAAAAAGTGTGAACTGGTGTGTGTATTGATGAAACAAAACTTTTTGCTTCGTGCATTGCGGCCGTTGCTTTCTTTATTTGATCACTCAATCACTGCAACAAGTTTGCAGGGTACTCCCGTTTATTGTTCTTCCTTTTTGGAGATAGTCTACGGATATTATTCCACGCTCATCACAAAAAACTGAAGCCATGTCTTTGCCCGCAGGCGAAGCTGTCTGCACCTTCTTCGGAGCAGATTCTCCCCTCTTAGTGCATTATTTTTACTGCAATTTTGTCTCAGGACCCGTGTTTCATACTTGGTAACAAGGGACGCAAGAATTTTAGGGTTAATTTCGATGAAACTTAGCGAAATACTCGGTGGAACATCGTCACAAACCTTTTTTTTTCGTTTGTGATTAATCACGGAAGCCATCCTGCGCACAGCTTTTTCAGGTACAAATCAACTGTTAATATGAGATTTTTTAGATGTTTGACTTGCTAGCTAACGCACCTTCATTCGGGAGTCGTTCGATACCACTTTATGAACTTTTTCAACCATTTCTGGAGTATTCACCTTACTTGTTCAACCACTGCGATGTTGATCTAGGCAGTTCGTATTAGTTCTGCCACCCAATATTTTTCGGTTGTAAACAATGGAGCAGACTCTCTCAGAATTGAATGCATCTCCGCTACGATATTGGATGGACTAAACTCGGGTGGGTAGGTACTTTTGGGGCTGGCCTCGTATTTCTTCGTCAGCATTTTACAGCTTTTTCTAACATATCACCATTTCAACTTAAAATTATTTGAAGCTACCTACACTCAGAATAATTTTTCTTTTCTTTTTGTTCAACATCTTTAATTTTTGGCTGCAGGTTTTTTTTAAAATTGGGTGTGATTGGCTTTTTCAAGCATTGTCTATTGACTTATCTAATCGAGTGCAAACTTATTAAAAAGTCTTATTCTTTCGGCTACAAACAATCCAATTAAATATGCCAATTTTTTTTCGTTTAAATCAAAAACTGGAGGGGCGCCAAAATCCAGATTTTGGCCCGGTTCTGAGAAACTGAAGATCCGGGACTGGTTAAAACATTTGACTTTTCATCAAGACCAAGAAACAAAAGAGACCAAACAAATATTAACTGTCTGAGGGTGTTTTTCAATGGGGAATGAGAAGCAGAGTTTTTGGGCGAGCATTTTTATGTTTTCGAAACCAAGATACATAAATGCAATATGGTGCATGATTTTAAGGTATTTTTTAATACTGAATCCAATAATATTAAAATAAAGTAGATACAAGCTCCCATAAAAAAGTTATCTTACTTTTGAAAAGTTAATGTCTTTAAATGATTGTATTTTTGACTAGAATAGGTACGACACTACCTCTCTAAAAAGACCCTCAGACCATAGATATTTGAATGGTCTTTTTTGATTCTTGGTTCCGATGATTAATGAAACATTTTCACCAAATTTCATCAAGGTATCGGTTTTGGGAGGGGTTTCATGGTAGTAGTTCAAAATTTTTCTAGTTCATTGAAAGAAACAGCCTTTCGATAAAAATATTTTTGTAGACTCCTTTGATTGTTGTTGCTTATGACAAATGAAATATGTGGACCATTTTTCGTGTCAATGCTGTTGAAATTTGGTAGGATTTTACTTGTTTTACTAAAAAATCAGTCATCATTTATGAAGAAGGCTATAACTTTTTTGAAGGTAGTTGTTTCGAGTTCATTCTGATTTAGTAAGATTGGGCATTAAAAAATACCCTTAAAACATGTGTCATATGCTTATATTATACCAAGACAAATATTAAAGTTTGAAAGATCATTTCTTATCCCCTCTCCCCAGCGATTTGAAAGTGGCTTTTTAAAAAAACCAAAGTAGGTTTTCAATCAACTCTGGATGTAATGTAGTAGATTGTGAAATTCTGCGTCGACACCATCTTTAAATTTTATTAATAAAAATATTTTTCTAACTTTTCTTGGCTTTTCAAATTTTGTTTCCAAAACGACTTTTTTCCACCCCCTTCGTGCAAGGGGAAGGGTGGAAGAAAAATAGTAATGTAGTCCTATGGTTTTAAGGATGCTGAATCCAACGGGAGTCCTCGGGTCACCGTCTGACCCTTGGTTTTCGATTTATAAGAAACATTTCGGAACTGTGGCAACCCTTCTCTTGTCCTTCTGACAGTGTTGCCACCTTGGCAACACTTCTTAAAAGTGGAGTTAGGACATGGAATATTTGTATACTAAAGCTCAACCCGTCAGGTCAAAATGAAAGGTTGGTCTCACTAACAGCCCCACTATTGTTCACTTTTCATAATAAATAAAAAAAAAACTTAATAAATGTTTATGGTGTGTAAAAAATAGGAAAAGTGCCTAATAAACTTTTCTTTTTTATTTTTACTGATATACTTATCCGCTGAGGAAACCGAGTCCCATGCGTTTTTTGGGGGGGACCCTTTTTATGTTTGGATTTTGTTTTTGAGATGATAGGGATGACATTTAGCCAAGAAGTCATTTTTGTAGGTCAAACGCTTGGCTACCATTTTGAAAAATGGCACCCAACTTGAACTTCGGTCAGGAAACCCAAATCTTGGCACTTTTTGTGAAGACGGGGAGAGGGGGGGGGGATTTTACTTGTACGTTAAAATTAATCCTGTCTTTTTGAAGTCATTTTGAAATCTGAGCCAAATGGTAAAATAGAGAGAAACTCGTAAGTTACTTAAAATATCAATGTTGCCACTTTTCGGGAACATACTTTTTTATGTCAATGGGCGGAACCTCCACTTTTTTGTTACTTTTCAAAAATTTTAACATGAAAAATGTATTGATATTTATTTAGGTATTTATTTATTTAGCTACAAACTCACATGTTATTGTAAAAGATTATAAAATTCTATATAATTTTTTTTTTTAAACAATATTTTGATACATTGAAATCAATAACATTAAAATATTTATTAAAAGCTGTACATGCAGCAAACAAAGGTTCATGAATTCCATAATTTGTTCTTTTAAATCTTTCATGCAAATAATCTATAGACCTTAAAGATCGTGGATAAGCATTTAGGTTGAGTTGAGATAATAAATATTCGGAATCAATTTTTTCCATTAAAACATCAAAAACGATTAAAATTTTGGAGACTGCTCTTCTATGAGCCAGTGATGGCAAATTAATTAAGGCCAGACGGTCTTTGTACGGTGGTAGCTGTGAGTTTATATTCCATGGAATATAGCTAAGTGCATATAGAAGAAATCGTTTTTGCGCAGATTCCAGGCGATTAATCTTTGTTTGGTAAGTCGGACTCCATACACACCTACAATATTCGATGTTGGATCGCACAAGGGAGTCTTTAAGATGTATGGATCACGAAACTCTTTTGAAAACCGACATACAAAACCTAATCTGCATTTTTCTTTTTTAATTATATGGTCAATATGCTTATTAAAGTCTAATTTTGAGTCCAATATTACGCCAAGATCACAAAAATTATCATCTCTTTGTAGTGGCTGATTACATAAAAAATAGACATTTAAAAGGGGCGCACGTTTGCGAGTAAAAACCATACACTTGCACTTTGATACATTTAGTTCCATGTCATTGACATTACACCAGAGGGAAGCACTACTCAAATCTGCTTGCAATAAGTCACAGTCAATATTATTTTTTAACGGACGGAGCTTAGCGTCGTTCGTCGGCAAACAGAAGAAGATCTAAGTGTTTAAATTCATTTTGTAAGTCATTAATAAATAATAAAAATATAAATGGACCTAAATGACTTCCTTGAGGAACGCCTGAATGAATCATTATTCTTTTTGATGTTTTGTTTTTAAAATAAACAAACTGCGATCTGCCACATAAATATGACTCCAGCCAAACTAAAAACCAATTTGGGAGCCCAATGGTCATTAGTTTTTTGATATCTAAGTAAGATATGGTTCACGCGGTCAAATGCTTTTGCGAAATCCAAATAGGCGACGTCAGTTTGAAATCCATTCTGGTTTTTAGCAAGGACATCTGAGCAAAACTGCATCATGTTGAATGCGGTGGATTAACCCTTCATAAATCCATGTTTATGTGGTGAGATAACATTTTTATTTCTTTTTTCAATCGTTTCTAGGATAATCTTTTCAAATAATTTTGGTATCCACGACAACTTAGAAATGACTATAGTTTCATATATTACCAGGGGCGGATTAAGATATTTTGCCGCCCTGGACCAATTTTTTTTGCCGCCTCCCTCCCAGGCATAGATTTTACTAAAAACAGTAAACTCACAATGCATAATTTTCAGTAAAAGAATTTACCATAACTTATTTGAAATTTGACTCCTTAAAACAATTTTCGTCGTAGTCAAACATTTTTTGGTTTATTAAATACGTGTTTAATGGGGTTTTCTATTGGTAAATTCAGATTTCAATCTAAAAATTGTTTTTTTTCCTTGCGAATGGAATGCGATTTCAAATTTATTTTTGTTGCCAATATATTTGTGTTATATCATGCCTATCTCATTATTCCTTAAAATTTGAACCCCCTGGTCCACTTTTCGTAGAGAAATATTTGCTTCAAGAACTGACCGATTCGTTTAAAACAGTTTCCTTTTTCAATTTCCTTGAGTTTCCTTCACAATAGTCACAGCCTAAATAAAATAAACAAATCAAAAACCACAAACTGACCGCTGAAAAATGTATTGGTTTTAGTTAAGGGAGAGGTAAAATCTGCCGAAAAATTTAGATCTGCAAAAGAAATTTAAATCAAAAAATAAATCAATTTTTTCAACCAATGGATAGTTGTCAGAATCAGCTTTCTAACAGATTCAAATCAAAATTTAATAATGATCTATTCAAAATGTATTGAAAAACTATAGCTTGATTTTGCATTTCAAATAATTGTTTAAGACGTTCAATTTTTGTTGACCAGTCATATTCAATGTGAAGTATTTACTAGTTTAAACATTGTCTATTTTTGTTTAAATTTTTACTCGAAAATAGTAAAATCAAGCTTTCCTTTTATGCTATTCAAGTTTACTCTGAATTTCATTATTAGATAAATACTACAGAAAATTTATAATACTATAAACAAACCATATTAAAATTGAAGATCTCAAAATTATATAATAATAACAAATGAAGCCAGAAGAAAAAAAATTATAAGGGTATTCATGCAACAGCGTAAGCTCGTCGTAAACATCGTAAAATTGTAAACTTCGTAAATCTGTCAAATTTTCCATACAAATTGTGACAGACCCAGCGGGAAAAATTAAAAAATTCATTGAGGAAAAACCTGCTTTTTCCTTGAGGAATGGAAGCTGTACCTGCCACTTTTCAGCTTACTCCTTTGATGAATTTAACATGGGCGTGTCATTGGCGGGAACCACATGCCACTTTCTCGATTAAAATTCACTAACGAATTCACTACTTCAATGGAAGTTGTTTATTCACCGACTCAGGTGATGAAAAACATGGTGATTGCATAATCTGTGAATTCACTACATACGGGTATTTAGCTTATTCATCAGTTCAATAATTTTGATGAAAAATCTAACGAAAATGCAGTTATGAAATCACCAGGTTGGTGGTAGTTTCTTTTTCATCAATTAAATCCTCCCATTTGTATTGTTTACTAAATCCCATCGGTAATGCACCCTTTATTTTAAGATGGAAACAAACCAAAAAGCTGTTCCCATTGCAAATCAAAAGTTTTTGGCGTTTCGCCAAACGCAATTTCTATTGACTTCAGTTCTTCTTACATGGACTTTTTTACAGAAAGTCACTGTGAACTATATCCAACAAAATGAGAATTTATAGTTGCCAGAAAATTATAAGCAACTTTGTGCATTACTATTCATCGTTGGAATCATCGATTACAATTCTCCATGAGTTTCACTCACACTTGTTTTTTTTTTTTTCTCGCCATGAACACTACAAAGCAGATGAGTGGATTCAAACAATGAACTGATGATCTTGTACATTACTTTTCCACACATTTTTCATCACATACATTTCCCTTTTAAATTCACCGAAATAAAGGGTCGTTTCATAAAAACAAAGCAGAAAGTGGAGTCAAAGCTACGAACTGAGGAAACTTTGCATTACTCTTCACCTACTTAATCATTGCATGTCGTTTCTCTTATGATTTGGCAAGTGAATTCATTGAATATTTCAGCAATAAATTTCATTGAGGACGATATTTCCCGCTGGGGAGTTACGAAGTTTAAAAGTTTACAACGTTTACGACGACTTTACGCTGTTGTATGAATACCCTTTATATATAAATAAATATCAGTTAGTGGAAACAACAATAAATAATTATTTACAAACGATTAAATGGTTCAGTTTTTATATCATGTTTTTGCCTACTGTCTTCAAATGAGATGTGATTTTTAATAAAAGCTTTTATTTTTCTGAATAAAATTACTTTAATTTAATTTAAATCTTGACGAACTTACGTCGGGATTTTAGTGCAGCAAAATCAGATATTATGTTTTCGAAACTCATATCTTCAACAAGCCTGGCTTCGATTGATAAGATGGCAAAATTAACTTTTCTTGGCATATTTTTCATCTCTAACACAGGCCTACAGTGGTTTTGGTGCCGCCAAAATGAAAACTGTTTCTATGAGTACAAGCCTCCTAGTGGGGACGTTAGTGCACGATATGAGGGCATACCTTTCATTTCGACCTGATTAGCCTTAGTACACTAATAGTTCATGTCCTAACTTTACTTTTAAGAAGTGTTGCCAAGGTGGTAACACTGTCAGAAGGACAGGAGAAGGGTTGCCACAGTTCCGAAATGTTGCTTATAGATCGAAAACTAAGGGTCGCACGATGACCCGAGAACTCCCGTTGGATTCAGCACCCTTGAAAACATAGGACCACATTATTATTTTTCTCCCACCCCTCCCCTTGCACGAAGGGGGTGGAAAAAAGTCGTTTTGCAAACGAAATTTGAAAAGCTTAGAAAAGTTAGAAAAATATTTTTTTTAATAAAATTTAAAGATGGTGTCGACACAGAATTTCACAATCTACTACATTACATCCAGAGTTGATTGAAAACCTACTTTGGTTTCTTAAAAAAAGCCACTTTCAAAGTGCTGGGGAGGGGGGATATGAAAGATTAACAAACTTAAATATTTATCTTGGAATAATATAAGCATATGATACAGTTTCCAGAACATCTCTTTTAAAGAGAACATGTTCTCTTTTTTGACTCTGATCTATCTTATTCTTTCTTTTTTCATCAAATTCTTTTTTTTTACTCTTTTTTATTTATGTTATCTTTTTTATCTCTTTTTCTTTTTCCTAAATGACCAAAATATTTACTTAACGCACTTTTCATTAATGTCGTTTGTATTGGTCCCTAAAATATAAAATAAAGCATTATTACACTGAATTAAAAACCTCTTCCTATTCAAGATCGATGGATGAATTTAGAAAGAAATAAGTAATGGCAGACTTAGAAAAAAGTATCGATTACCGAATTTCTAAGGAAGTTTTACTGGATGCAAAGTTGTTTGACCAATTTTACTATTTAAACAAGTTTCTTTCGAAAGAAAATGACAATTTTTAAGACAAAATATCTGCTCAAAAGTGGACCAGTTTTTTATTTCGTCTACAATTCTTGAGTTTTATTCAGAGCTCTTTAAAATGTGCCAGTTTTTTTTTGTTTTTGTTACGTGGAACGTATTTTCTCGTTGATGGGTTCGCCATGGATAAAAGAACGAAATCGTTTAAAAGTAGGATATTTGCCTATAACCTAAAAGATTTTAGCTGTCAAAAGTTTTATGAAATCTTTTTATATGAAAATAAGTATCTTAATCAAATTCGAAGCTCCCTAAACTATGACACTTCAGATGAGGAAGAAAATTAATGTATATTTGGTCTACATTTAACTAAAATTCTAAGATATTTTGAATTCAATTAGATGTTTATGTATTTTAATTTTTTTAGTTTGAAGCGCAAATAAGTGTTTATAAAATATACTGATTTATATCACAGATATGTTTTCTTAAAATAGATGTTAAAATAAACTACGTATTAATATCAAAACTGCTGTTTCTTATGTACCTATATACATTACTTGTATGAATATATCTGTGGTGTTTGGGAGAAATATGATAACTCCATTTTAAGAATTGCGTCTTAACGTCCACTTTACATTGACCTAAAACCTAAACGGGTGAACTGATTTTCTTCAAATTTGAAACACAATTTTTAAAAGGTTATGTTCATGAACATTCCAAATTTGAAAAAAAAATCGGTCTACCCGTTTAGATTCTAGGTCAATGTAAAGTGGACGTAAAGACGCTATTTTTTATATGAAGTAATCATGTTTCTCCCAAACACCGCAACCACAGATATTATTTTTATAAAATGAACTGAAAGTAAACTCTTGGTCATATTTATCTATTATTTTGATGATGGTGTGGTGAGCGAGGAGGGTTAACAGTAGAAGTTTGGATTTTCGAAAATGTCCTCTTTTTTTCAAACACGTTATGGACACTCTAGCATATGACACATGTTTTAAGGGTATTTTTTAATGCCCAATCTTACTAAATTAGAATAAACTCGATACAACTACCTTCAAAAAAGTTATAGCCTTCTTCATAAATGATGACCGAATTATTAGTGAAAAACGTAAAATATTACCAAATTTCAATAGCATTGACACGAAACTTGGTCCACATATTTCATTTGTCATAAGCAACAAGAATTAAAAGATTCTACAAAAATATTTATAGTAAAAGGGTGGTGTTTTTTCATTGAAATTGAGCAATTTTGAACTACTACCATGAATCCCCTCCCGAAACTGGAACGTTAATGAAAATTGGTTAAAACATTTGACTTTTTATCAAGATCAAGAAACAAAAAAGACCAACCAAATATAAACTGTGTGAGGGTATTTTTCAATGGGGAATGAGAAACAGAGTTTTTGGCCGAGCATTTTTATGTTTTTGAAACCAAGATATATAAATGCAATATGGTGCATGATTTTAAGGTATTTTTTTATGCTAAATCCAATAATATTAAAATAAAGTAGGACAAGTTAATGTATGAAAATGATTCTATTTTTTTAATAGTATAGGTACGACATTACCTCTCAAAAAAGACCCTCAGACCATGGATATTTGAACGGTCTTTTTTGCTTCTTGGTTCCGATGATTAATCAAACATTTTCACCAACTTTCATCAATGTACCAATTTTGGGAGGGGTTTCATGGTAGTAGTTCAAATTTTTTCTAATTCCTTGAAAGAAACACCCTTTCGCTACCAATATTTTTGTAGACTCGTTTTATTCTTGTTGGTTATGACAAACGAAATATGTGAACCAAGTTTCGTGTCAATGCTGTTGAAATTTGGTAATATTTTACTTGTTTCACCAATAATTCAGTCATCATTTATGAAGAAGGCTATAACTTTTTTGAAGGAAGTTGCATCGGGCTCATTCTGATTTAGATAGATTGGGCATTTAAAAGTACCCTTAAAACATGTGTCATATGCTTATATTATTCCAAGATAAATATTTAAGTTTGTTAATCTTTCATATCCCCCCTCCCCAGCACTTTGAAAGTGGCTTTTTAAAAAAACCCAAGTAGGTTTTCAATCAACTCTGGATGAAATGTAGTAGATTGTGAAATTCTGCGTCGACGCCATATTTAAATTTTATTAAAAAAAATATTTATATAACTTTTCTTGGCTTTTCAAATTTCGTTTGCAAAATGACTTTTTTCCACCCCCTTCGTGCAAGGGGAGGGGTGGGAGAAAAACAATAATGTGATCCTATGTTTTCAAGGGTGCTGAATCCAACGGGAGTTCTCGGGTCATCGTGCGACCATTAGTTTTCGATCTATAAGCAACA
Organism: Dasysyrphus tricinctus; assembly: GCA_963921185.1. Classification (NCBI taxonomy): domain Eukaryota; kingdom Metazoa; phylum Arthropoda; class Insecta; order Diptera; family Syrphidae; genus Dasysyrphus; species Dasysyrphus tricinctus. The sequence goes on from OY992530.1 coordinate 181,796,893, forward strand.
TTTCGGAACTGTGGCAACCCTTCTCCTGTCCTTCTGACAGTGTTGCCACCTTGGCAACACTTTTTAAAAGTAAAGCTAGGACATGGACTATTTGTATACTTAAGCTCAACCCGTCAGGTCAAAATGAAAGGTTGGTCTCACTAACAGCCCCACTATCCCAGGTTCTAACTGTATACTTACTTTTTTGATCCTACGTGTAGTTTTTGAGATATGGCATATGGAAAAAAATACAAATTTTCCATTTTTAAACAGTTTATTTCATTTTTCAACATGAAGAAAGCCTCTCTTAAGGGATATTCTTGCATGAGTGTCCGCAAGACAGTCTCTCGTAAGGCACCAGCAGTAATCAGCCATCATGTGCTGATCCCATCGACCTTGATATCGATCTTTCATGACTTTCAAGTCCTGGTGGAACCGTTCCCCCTGTTCCTTGCTAAATTAACCTTAATTTTAGGGAAATCTGTCCAAATGACTGTGGAGATAATGCACTTTAATGCTCATATTGCACCCGAGCCTTTTAAAATTTTCCAGCAAGTACAGCACTAAGTCTTGGTAGTTTTCCGACTTGTGGTTTCCCAAAAAGTTATTTATTATGTTGACAGAAGATAACCAGGCTGCCGATTCTAAGTCATTCATTGAATCCACAAAATTTTCATCGTTCATCAAGACCCTTATCTGTGGTCCATCAAATATGGCAGCCTTTAGCTTCTCCGAACTTAAACCAGGAAATTTTCTTGATATATAAATAAAGCAAGACCCTGTTTTATCTAGCGCTTTTATGTATTGTTTCATTAATCCTAATTTTATGTGTAATGGTGGTAGTACTATTTTTTCTCTCGAAACTAGCGGTGGGTTCAAAACGTTGTGCTTTCCAACAGTTAATGTTTCCCTGACAGGCCAGTCTTTCTTAATCCAGTGGTAACTTCTTGCTCTGCTGTCCCACAAACAAATAAAGCATGGACATTTTGTGAATCCACTTTGCTGTCCCAGTAAAAAGTTTACCATTTTTAAATCTACGCATATAACCCACTGATGATCACGGAATTTAAGCTATTCTAAAACCAGAGAGACAGTTTGATACTCCTCCTTTAGCTTCTCGGAATGAGCTAATGGAACAGCACCATACTTATTTCCATTATGTAATAAGACACATTTTAAACTTCGTTTTGAGCTGTCGATAAATAGTCTCCAGTCATTAGGCTGGTAGCTTAACATACCCTTTTCGATCAAAAGACCACCAACATCCTTACAAAAAACAATATCGCTTTCAAAACTGAAGAACTTCAGAAATTTTTTTCTCGGCAACGATAAAGTGTAACATTCGTACCTTTGGAAAGTAAAGCTCTGATCTTTCTTTAGAGAGGTCCAGGTCTCTGATGATGAGATCACTTAAGGCATCTTGAATGAAAAGGTGAGGCCTCATCATCGATGCTATCCATTCAGTATCTTGTTCATATGTAGTACTTATACTTGCTCCATCGTCTGACAAATCCGACTGATCTTTGTAAATAGGAAATGGAATATCTGTTGAGTGGGGCAAAGGTCTTTTAGCGGATGCTAGATCAGGGTAGGTCATTTTCTTTCGATTAATACCACGTAATTTAACAAAACTAAAGTGCAGTATGCTGCAAGTTATACATCAATTTATATTGAATAATTTTGAATGAACAACAACAACTTGTGTGCGTTACCACCAAGTATATAGACTGGAGTTTAGCTATTTCACGAGTGCCACCTCGATCATCAGACTCCTTTAGTGGTGCTTGGTCTGGTTATGCTCGTATTAATTGAAAAAATCTTTTGCCGTCATATGGGAGCGAACCATGAACCTTGCGATTCAGAGGCCGATGCAGTACACACCGCGCCTCTGAAACCACATGTTTAGCTCTATCCCAATGCAAGTTTCGTTGTTTATCAATCGCAACAGCGACTAGCATTTTTATAAACACACACAAGCTTGCTATTGTTCAGTCGGTTTCTTTCTTTTTTCCCCATGCACCGATTCGTATGCCAACAATTCGTTGGTCATACAAGGGGGAGGATGAGTTGAAAGAGTTGACACTGGTCAAGAATTAATTAACAATTTAAGTTGGGTTTGTGTGTAAATGAAAATCCACACACAAGTGCAGTATGCTGCAAGTTATACATCAATTTATATTGAATAATTTTGAATGAACAACAACAACTTGTGTGCGTTACCACCAAGTATATAGGCTGGAGTTATAGCTATTTCACGAGTGCCACCTCGATCATCAGACTCCTTTAGTGGTGCTTGGTCTGGTTATGCTCGTATTAATTGAAAAACTCTTTTGCCGTCATATGGGAGCGAACCATGAACCTTGCGATTCAGAGGCCGATGCACTACACACCGCGCCACTGAAACCACATGTTTAGCTCTATCCCAATGCAGGTTTCGTTGTTTATCAATCGCAAAAGCGACTAGCATTTCTATAAACACACACAAGCTTGCTATTGTTCAGTCGGTTTCTTTCTTTTTTCCCCATGCACCGATTCGTATGCCAACAATTCGTTGATCATACAAGGGGGGGGGGGGTGAGTTGAAAGAGTTGACACTGGTCAAGAATTAATTTACAATTTAAATTGGGTTTGTATGTAAATGAAAATCCACACACAAGTGCAGTATGCTGCAAGTTATACATCAATTTATATTGAATAATTTTGAATGAACAACAACAACTTGTGTGCGTTACTACCAAGTATATAGGCTGGAGTTATAGCTATTTCACGAGTGCCACCTCGATCATCAGACTCCTTTAGTGGTGCTTGGTCTGGTTATGCTCGTATTAGTTGCAAAACTCTTTTGCCGTCATATGGGAGCGAACCATGAACCTTGCGATTCAGAGGCCGATGCACTACACACCGCGCCACTGAAACCACATGTTTAGCTCTATCCCAATGCGGGTTTCGTTGTTTATCAATCGCAACAGCGACTAGCATTTTTATAAACACACACAAGCTTGCTATTGTTTGTAAATAGGAAATGGAATATCTGTTGAGTGGGGCAAAGGTCTTTTAGCGGATGCTAGATCAGGGTAGGTCATTTTCTTTCGATTAATACCACGTAATTTAACAAAACTAAAGTGCAGTATGCTGCAAGTTATACATCAATTTATATTGAATAATTTTGAATGAACAACAACAACTTGTGTGCGTTACCACCAAGTATATAGGCTGGAGTAATAGCTATTTCACGAGTGCCACCTCGATCATCAGACTCCTTTAGTGGTGCTTGGTCTGGTTATGCTCGTATTAATTGAAAAAATCTTTAGCCGTCATATGGGAGCGAACCATGAACCTTGCGATTCAGAGGCCGATGCACTACACACCGCGCCACTGAAACCACATGTTTAGCTCTATCCCAATGCAAGTTTCGTTGTTTATCAATCGCAACAGCGACTAGCATTTTTATAAACACACACAAGCTTGCTATTGTTCAGTCGGTTTCTTTCTTTTTTCCCCATGCACCGATTCGTATGTCAACAATTCGTTGGTCATACAAGGGGGGGGGGGAATGAGTTGAAAGAGTTGACACTGGTCAAGAATTAATTTACAATTTAAGTTGGGTTTGTGTGTAAATGAAAATCCACACACAAGTGCAGTATGCTGCAAGTTATACATCAATTTATATTGAATAATTTTGAATGAACAACAACAACTTGTGTGCGTTACCACCAAGTATATAGGCTGGAGTTATAGCTATTTCACGAGTGCCACCTCGATCATCAGACTCCTTTAGTGGTGCTTGGTCTGGTTATGCTCGTATTAATTGAAAAACTCTTGCCGTCATATGGGAGCGAACCATGAACCTTGCGATTCAGAGGCCGATGCACTACACACCGCGCCACTGAAACCACATGTTTAGCTCTATCCCAATGCAGGTTTCGTTGTTTATCAATCTCAAAAGCGACTAGCATTTTTATAAACACACACAAGCTTGCTATTGTTCAGTCGGTTTCTTCCTTTTTTCCCCATGCACCGATTCGTATGCCAACAATTCGTTGATCATACAAGGGGGGGGGGGTGAGTTGAAAGAGTTGACACTGGTCAAGAATTAATTTACAATTTAAATTGGGTTTGTGTGTAAATGAAAATCCACACACAAGTGCAGTATGCTGCAAGTTATACATCAATTTATATTGAATAATTTTGAATGAACAACAACAACTTGTGTGCGTTACTACCAAGTATATAGGCTGGAGTTATAGCTATTTCACGAGTGCCACCTCGATCATCAGACTCCTTTAGTGGTGCTTGGTCTGGTTATGCTCGTATTAGTTGCAAAACTCTTTTGCCGTCATATGGGAGTGAACCATGAACCTTGCGATTCAGAGGCCGATGCACTACACACCGCGCCTCTGAAACCACATGTTTAGCTCTATCCCAATGCAAGTTTCGTTGTTTATCAATCGCAACAGCGACTAGCATTTTTATAAACACACACAAGCTTGCTATTGTTCAGTCGGTTTCTTTCTTTTTTCCCCATGCACCGATTCGTATGCCAACAATTCGTTGGTCATACAAGGGGGGGGGGATGAGTTGAAAGAGTTGACACTGGTCAAGAATTAATTTACAATTTAAGTTGGGTTTGTGTGTAAATGAAAATCCACACACAAGTGCAGTATGCTGCAAGTTATACATCAATTTATATTGAATAATTTTGAATGAACAACAACAACTTGTGTGCGTTACCACCAAGTATATAGGCTGGAGTTATAGCTATTTCACGAGTGCCACCTCGATCATCAGACTCCTTTAGTGGTGCTTGGTCTGGTTATGCTCGTATTAATTGAAAAACTCTTTTGCCGTCATATGGGAGCGAACCATGAACCTTGCGATTCAGAGGCCGATGCACTACACACCGCGCCACTGAAACCACATGTTTAGCTCTATCCCAATGCAGGTTTCGTTGTTTATCAATCGCAACAGCGACTAGCATTTTTATAAACACATACAAGCTTGCTATTGTTCAATCGGTTTCTTTCTTTTTTCCCCATGCACCGATTCGTATGCCAACAATTCGTTGGTCATACAAGGGGGGGGATGAGTTGAAAGAGTTGACACTGGTCAAGAATTAATTTACAATTTAAGTTGGGTTTGTGTGTAAATGAAAATCCACACACAAGTGCAGTATGCTGTAAGTTATACATCAATTTATATTGAATAATTTTGAATGAACGACAACACCAGTGTCAACTCTTTCAACTCATCCCCCCCCTTGTATGACCAACGAATTGTTGGCATACGAATCGGTGCATGGGGAAAAAAGAAAGAAACCGACTGAACAATAGCAAGCTTGTGTGTGTTTATAAAAATGCTAGTCGCTGTTGTGATTGATAAACAACGAAACCTGCATTGGGATAGAGCTAAACATGTGGTTTCAGTGGCGCGGTGTGTAGTGCATCGGCCTCTGAATCGCAAGGTTCATGGTTCGCTCCCATATGACGGCAAAAGAGTTTTTCAATTAATACGAGCATAACCAGACCAAGCACCACTAAAGGAGTCTAATGATCGAGGTGGCACTCGTGAAATAGCTATAACTCCAGCCTATATACTTGGTGGTAACGCACACAAGTTGTTGTTGTTCATTCAAAATTATTCAATATAAATTGATGTATAACTTGCAGCATACTGCACTTGTGTGTGGATTTTCATTTACACACAAACCCAACTTAAATTGTAAATTAATTCTTGACCAGTGTCAACTCTTTCAACTCATCCTCCCCCTTGTATGACCAACGAATTGTTAGCATACGAATCGGTGCATTGGGAAAAAAGAAAGAAACCGACTGAACAATAGCAAGCTTGTGTGTGTTTATAAAAATGCTAGTCGCTGTTGCGATTGATAAACAACGAAACCTGCATTGGGATAGAGCTAAACATGTGGTTTCAGTGGCGCGGTGTGTAGTACATCGGCCTATGAATCGCAAGGTTCATGGTTCGCTCCCATATGACGGCAAAAGAGTTTTTCAATTAATACGAGCATAACCAGACCAAGCACCACTAAAGGAGTCTGATGATCGAGGTGGCACTCGTGAAATAGCTATAACTCCAGCCTATATACTTGGTGGTAACGCACACAAGTTGTTGTTGTTCATTCAAAATTATTCAATATAAATTGATGTATAACTTGCAGCATACTGCACTTGTGTGTGGATTTTCATTTACACACAAACCCAACTTAAATTGTAAATTAATTCTTGACCAGTGTCAACTCTTTCAACTCATCCTCCCCCTTGTATGACCAACGAATTGTTGGCATACGGATCGGTGCATGGGGAAAAAAGAAAGAAACCGACTGAACAATAGCAAGCTTGTGTGTGTTTATAAAAATGCTAGTCGCTGTTGCAATTGATAAACAACGAAACCTGCATTGGGATAGAGCTAAACATGTGGTTTCAGTGGCGCGGTGTGTAGTGCATCGGCCTCTGAATCGCAAGGTTCATGGTTCGCTCCCATATGACGGCAAAAGAGTTTTTCAATTAATACGAGCATAACCAGACCAAGCACCACTAAAGGAGTCTGATGATCGAGGTGGCACTCGTGAAATAGCTATAACTCCAGCCTATATACTTGGTGGTAACGCACACAAGTTGTTGTTGTTCATTCAAAATTATTCAATATAAATTGATGTATAACTTGCAGCATACTGCACTTGTGTGTGGATTTTCATTTACACACAAACCCAACTTAAATTGTTAATTAATTCTTGACCAGTGTCAACTCTTTCAACTCATCCTCCCCCTTGTATGACCAACGAATTGTTGGCATACGAATCGGTGCATGGGGAAAAAAGAAAGAAACCGACTGAACAATAGCAAGCTTGTGTGTGTTTATAAAAATGCTAGTCGCTGTTGCGATTGATAAACAACGAAACCTGCATTGGGATAGAGCTAAACATGTGGTTTCAGTGGCGCGGTGTGTAGTGCATCGGCCTCTGAATCGCAAGGTTCATGGTTCGCTCCCATATGACGGCAAAAGAGTTTTTCAATTAATACGAGCATAACCAGACCAAGCACCACTAAAGGAGTCTGATGTTCGAGAAGGCACTCTTGAAATAGCTATAACTCCAGCCTATATACTTGGTGGTAACGCACACAAGTTGTTGTTGTTCATTCAAAATTATTCAATATAAATTGATGTATAACTTGCAGCATACTGCACTTGTGTGTGGATTTTCATTTACACACAAACCCAACTTAAATTGTAAATTAATTCTTGACCAGTGTCAACTCTTTCAACTCATCCTCCCCCTTGTATGACCAACGAATTGTTGGAATACGAATCGGTGCATGGGGAAAAAAGAAAGAAACCGACTGAACAATAGCAAGCTTGTGTGTGTTTATAAAAATGCTAGTTGCTGTTGCGATTGATAAACAACGAAACCTGCATTGGGATAGAGCTTAACATGTGGTTTCAGTAGTGCGGTGTGTAGTGCATCGGCCTCTGAATCGCAAGGTTCATGGTTCACTTCCATATGACGGCAAAAGAGTTTTTCAATTAATACGAGCATAACCAGACCAAGCACCACTAAAGGAGTCTGATGATCGAGGTGGCACTCGTGAAATAGCTACAACTCCAGCCTATATACTTGGCGGTAAAGAGTTTTTCAATTAATACGAGCATAACTGTTACACGTGCCTCCAATAAAAACATAATTTAAAAGGTTCGTCGCACTTTGCACCGAACCTCATTTCCGTTATACTTACAGATATACCTACTTTGCATTTTTCCACGGAATCAGTTAACATATTTTTCTTTCCAAATATCATTTCACAGAATTATTTTATTTCATTTATGCAACTCTGCAACACAAATTATTTTTTCCATAGAATGTAATTTTTGCAAGCGTTACATATTTCATATACATTGCTAGGTTTAATGCTTTATTAAAACACATTGTTACTTTAGTCTTAAGAAAGATTCGATTCAATAAAGATTATTTTTTTTATTCAAAATAAGATTTATTCATTTTAACTCATAACCAGACCAAGCACCACTAAAGGAGTCTGATGATCGAGGTGGCACTCGTGAAATAGCTATAACTCCAGCCTATATACTTGGTGGTAACACACACAATTTTTTGTTGTTCATTCAAAATTATTCAATATAAATTGATGTATAGCTTTCAGCATACTGCACTTGTGTGTGGATTTCCATTTGCACACAATCCCAAAAAAAAAGAAAAAACATTCGTGAATGTGATAATTTGGTTCATTCCATATCATAGGAACACCGAATTTTAAATGGTCTCGTGTCCCATTCACCCACTGTTTTAAATGTTCAATACACAATTTACATACACTGTTTGGTATCCAAGGCTTTGCAAGGTTCTTAAAATTGGCCTTTGAATTTTGTTCACTGTAAATTCACCACAAATATAGCAGAATGAGTTTGGGTTATTTAAACACTTTCTTTTTCAAGAGGCCATATCAAAAACTTTAATTTAAACCGCTTAAAATAAACAAAATGATCTCAATAAGAAGACAAGTCGACCACGTTTGTAAAATAAATGTAAGCGAGTGGTAAAAAAAACTGTACGTAGCTTTGACTTGAAAATACCGTTGTTCACATTAAGTGACAGTGGACAACAAAATTTGGTATCAGTTATGGCGGCACCTTTTTTTTTGTAGGGCTGTGTAATCAATCTTAAATACTGCCTATTTAATTTTGGATTCAATGAGGAATTGTGGCATAGATGACTTCTAATGCATTAGTGTAAAAATACGAGACAAAATTATCAATTTTGCAAAACAAAGGGTTACACAACTTTTGTACTCACGGCCTCAAATATTATACCATTTAAACCAGAAGTTTTGGATTTTGTCTAGCCCCGGTGATTTCCAATTATGTGTCTTGGAGATTACTGTTTGACCAATTCAGATGTTAAGCATCCATTTGTCATTTCATCCAAGAAATTACTTTTGTCTCTTTCTTCTTTTATCCAATTCGAATTTCTTTTATGAATTGTTTCATCTGACCATATTTCCGACCAATATTTCTCAGTTTCTTCCTTAGTGGGTAATGTATCCTCACTGGAAACAGTATTAGATCTCAGAGTTCGGTAAAAGTTTTTCTCATTCCTTTTAAATAATTGATTGTTTTTTCGTCTTTGATTTGAAAGTTTATACTTGCGTTGCTTGGCAGTTTGGACTGACAGTTTTTGTCTGATGGTTTCCATTATAAGGTGAGCATTGGAGTTGTTGAGCTCGTACCTTGAATGTCGATTATGTCTTTCAAATATTCTTCTTACTTTGTGCTTGAGTCGTCGTGAGTATGTACCACTCATAAATCTCTTCAATCTTTCCGTATCACTTCTAAGATCTTTAATTTTAGTTTCGATTCTTTGAAGAGTTTTGTTCTCTGTAATTCGTGGAACTGTGCTGCTTGAATATCCTATTTTATAACCCATTTTTATTGAAATAGTTACGGCAGCAGTGTAGATGAATGTATGGAAAGTGGCGAGTGAGTTTATTTGAGGGATTTGCTTGGCTATTATTTCTCTATTCACGTATTCAATTATTCGGCTCAGCTTTGTACAGGTGTTAATTTTTGGAATTTTTGGTCTCTGGAGGGGATGAATGTGCTTATAAATGTCATATTGCTGGTCGAATATATCAATAACATCACTTGTGTCAGTATGCCATGTACTTTGAGTTCTTTCAGGTTGATTTTGATTGAGTGGTTCAATTTCATACTGTTCTTGAATTTCTGGGTTGCTAATATTTTCACTAGGTGTTGTTCTTGTTGATTCTTTAATGACATTTCTTCTTGGTTCTGGGATCAAATTGTTCCTATGTAGGTATAACTCGTATTTGATCTGATTATCGTTGTTCTGTGACTTGAAATTCTGGGTGCAGTACTAAGAACTGTGTTCGAAGCTGAGTTCGATATCCTGTTAGGTTCTGCTCTTGTTGGGTGACGATGTAGTAAGTGCGTAAAAGATCTTCATTAATTTGATTTGTCCATTTTCTGCGCTGTCTTATTTTCCAGCTGCTGTGAGAGCTGCATCGGTTGGTGCATGCTGTTCGCTTACAAGCTGGATATTGGTTCTATTATTTTGTATGTGCTGTGGCTCATTTGTCACATTTGATCCAGGTACCAAATCAAATGCGTGGGAGTTAGGATGCGGTCCCGACGTGGTGGGGTTATCCTAAGTCCCCTGGGTATTTCTTTGGCTTGTAAATTCCATCTTTAGGTTTTTCCATTTTATACCTTCTGGCAGGTGTTTCGAAAAGGCCGCTTCTAACATGAAGAACAGACGCCCACCTCCATGCTGCCTGGTTGCCAGTTTAGGATGAAGGATTTTGATGTTGTTGTTTGGTCCGCGGGTGGTATTTTATTTCCCACCTACCCTATATATCTACCGAGCTTTCCCCTATCCGCCACCTGGGGACGCGCCCTCTAGGGATACAACACCCCCCGAGGGTGTTGTTATTATTATTATTATTATTATTATTATCATTGAATAATTACAAATAGAAGGGGACACCGGACATTGCTCAAACGACAGTTGCACCAATCAAATCCAGTGGCCGCTCATGAAGCTATAATTTCCTTTTCGCACAATAATTGGTTTTCTTCTCGGCTAGGTGAGTCTCAAATAAATCCTTTTGTATTTTTCTTAGAGATATAGATACATACGAGTAGATATGTAGATACAGCGAAGAAAGGATACATATTTTTTTTCTTCAATTTGTGCTTTGATTTTCTTTTGTGAATGAACGCACATGTAGGTACACATAGGTGCATTTCGAATATATTGGTGTTTGGTGTCCGTCTCACCGCCATACAGCAACAAAAAGATACAAAACGGTTTCTCTTTTATTTAATTTTAATTTTATTCCATTACCAGCAGCTGAGTTTTAATTTCTCACTCCCAGTGGTGTTAAAAATTAAACTTATTTACAGTTATTATCCTGACATCCAATTAAAATTAAAAGAGCCAAACTTTTTCCTACATAGATAATCTAATCATCCAAGCAAATTTTTGCCTACAAATAAAAGGTCTGTTTTTTTTTTAATAAAACGATATTATAAATCAATCATTTAAATGAAAAAAAAAGGAAAACGTGAGTATTTTTTAAGAAAAAATCTACATATTATGCAGGCAAATATAAATATCATTTAAAAGATATCATTAAAGATTTTTTTTTCAAAATTTTTCATTATAAATGCAACTTAACATGTGAAATGTGAAGATAGCAATATTTGTGAGTTTGACGATTCAGATGACGAGGCATCCTTAGACAATGAAGTTGAACAAAATACACCGTCAAATATTTCAGAAATGTCTACAACATATTTTGCTGGATACATCGCAAAGTCTGTCCTCAAAAAAACCGGTTGTGAAATATGTAAATTCAACATAGTCAAAGCTCGACAATATGAAAAGACCACAAATGGAGGCTTGATAATTCCTTCAAAATCATTTGTCAAGCTCATAGATATTATTGTAAAATTTTTCAAAGAAAATTTTGATCAGCTTTGTTTCCAACAAACTGTTCTACAATCTTTTTTTAATATATGCGATGCCCAAGTTTATTACTGATCATAAACAAATTTTATTAAATCATACTTTAAAGGTATTAATAAGAGCTAAAATTAAAATTATAAATGCCAGGCTAAAGTGTAAAGAAACTAGATATATTGAGACATATTTGAAGTACAGCTATTCGAATTTGTGGACCTCTTCTTTTCTGTAATATACAGGGTGTCCCGGACCTGAGTGGATTTATTTTAGGGTGTGGTTCTTGGGGTTATTCTAAAAATTGTATGGGGGGGGGGGGCAAGTTGTATCTCTCCTCCCTGAGGCAGGGACTTCAAATGCAAAAAAAAACATTCAAAATCAACGAAAACACATCTAATAATGTGAAAGATAACACTTCATTCTAGCATTTGGTTTTTAAATCAAGTTGTTTAAGCAAATAGTTTTTGAGAAATTAAATTTCAAAGTCAAAATTAAAAAAAAATGTGATTTTTTGATCTTAACTCGATATTTTTCAAAATTTTACGTACTTAAGTTTGTGTTCAATATTCAATGTCCTCATTATTTTTTCGTCCATTACCGAAAACTTAATGTAATTATCTTTCTTAGTTTATGAGAAATTAAGAAAAAACAAAAGGTATTTTTACCAAAAAAGGCCGAAAAAGGGTTAAATTATGGATAATTCATGAATGAATTCATTTTTTCGGGTTTTTTTGGTAAAAATACCTTTTGTTTTTTCTTAATTTCTCAAAAACTAAGAAAGAATTTTGCATTTGGTTTTCGGTAATGGACTAAATAAATGATGAGGGCATTGAATATTGAACACAAAAAAGCACTTTATTACGTAAAATTTTGAAAAATATCGACTTAAGAAAAAAAAAATCACTTTTTTTTTTAATTTTGTTTTTGAAATTTAATTTTTCGAAACCTATTCGCTTAAACAACTTGATTTGAAATCCAAATGCAAGAATGGAGTATTATCTTAAAAAAAAAAACTATAGCACATTATTAGATGTGTTTTCGTTGACTTTTAATGTTTTTTTTGCCTGCCTCAGGGAGGGGAGATACAACTTTCCCCCCAAACATTTTTTTCTTAGAATAACCCCAAAAACCACATCCTAAAATACTTCCACTCAGGTCCGGGACATCCTGTATATTATCTATACTAAGATTTAAATAATTTCTTGTATTTGTTGTTTGAATTAAGCTTAACAACAAACTACCGCTCACTTTCAAAAAGTATTCTTTATTTTTTTTTATTATGTGTAAACTAAACTTTTAAATCTATAAAATAATTTAAAAACCACTTTTTGTTTTTTATTAATTAAATAAATACAATTCTAATGTTCGGACTCAGACGTCAAACTTCAACCATTCAAACAAATTTAAGGAAAACAAAATGTTTGTTTTTAGTTTTGTATTCATGGTACTAAGTTGTGGTATAGGATGAAACACGAAGTATTTTTTTTATTTTTGAAGGTTGTCAAAGTGAGAAAATCTCCGAACTTTTTGTTCGGAACTTTAGTTAGGTGACTTGTGTATTCAGCTTTAAGTCACCTTGTTTTTGTTGTAATATTTAGTTTTACCTGAGATATGTGATCTTCAAGCTTCATTGATTAATATTTTTTTATCACCAATATCCCAACTTATAATGATCATTTTAGACTTTGTTGAGACTATTTGTTTTTGTGGCATGGTTAGTATAAGTATGCAGATTTGAAGACTAACATATTCTTAACATTTTTGAAAATAACAAATTGTGTTTTTACTAAACATTTGAAGCGTTTAGAAGATGAAGGTTCTAAGTGACATTTTCAAGGCTTTGAGTAATCAGCATTTAAAGTTTTTGATCTATAACTTTTTTGGTAAGAACCTTAAAAATAATATACGGCAAATTTTAAAGTAACATAACTCAAGTGTCTCTTATAGTTATATTCTTCTTTGTTGAAAACAAAGGACTTGCGAGATATTTACAGTTTTGTGTACTTAATACCTTTTTCCACAAGTTTTTTTTGTATCCATTGCTCACATAGCACATTCATCCACAAAATAAAGTAAAATAAAACGTTGAGGTAAAATTCTTTTTGCATATAAATGAAGGTTTTAAGCGCGTTTAACACATTCTTCCACTAAGTTGTTTGAGAAAGCCATGGCATATAACACCTTCATCCTTGCCTAAATTTGAATCGAGAGGAGATAGAGGAGTGCAGATGAGATAGAAATTTAAGTTTGAGTATAGGACCTTCATCTGTACGAAAAAACGATTTTTTCAAAAAATGTCACTTAGCACCTTCATCTTCTAAGCGCTTCATTTGTGTTATCACCATCGAAATGAAAACAAAAATAACGAATTCTTTTCAACTATTTACAATTTTGTATTGGTCACGCACCACTTGGACAAGAAAAAAGACTTAAAGTTTTTTTTTAAATTTTTTTCAGTATAAAAATGTTCAGCAATTTTAAGAATATGTTAATCTACAAATTTGCATACTAATATTTACCATGCAATTAATATTTGCAAAGAAGCAACAGATATACATATATGTACCTACGAAGGGATCACAAAAAGTCGTTTTTTTTTTTTATTATTAGGTGTGATTTTGGTGATCAAAACAAAGTTTTTCGATTAAAAGTCAAATATCGCAGGCAGAACAAAATTTTACAACAACGGCAACAACAAAAAGGTTAGTAACTTATAGTTGAATAAAGTCATAACCGATAGATTTGATTGACTTATAAAAGTTCCGAGAAAATTACAACCTTTAAAAATTAAAAAAAAAAGCTTTCTGTCTCATCTCACACATACAACAAAAACCACTGTCAAAAAAATTCAAAATCTTGTTCCTAGAATTTTTCTTAACTAGTGTACATACATGTGATTTTTTAATTTAAATTAAATTATGGCCAAATTCAAATCAGAATATCTACCTCTCAAAAGTCCACTTAAAGTGTATCCTTCTATTTAAAAGAAAAACATAAGATTTTTATCGCTTAGTTACTAAAAAAAGGGAGTTACATACCTACATACCTTCAAATGTGTTCTACACCCTGTTTCACGGTTTTAGTTTTAAATTTCAAACATTTTTCATTTGGGTACAGTAAAAACAAAACTTTAATTAAAAAAAACTACATCTTTACTATCACTGGTTGCTTTAGTTTCTTTTTTGATTTATTAAGTACATAATAATACTTATAATTTTTATTTTTCTAATCTTAAAAATAACAATATGGGTATTCATACAACAGCGTAAAGTCGTCGTAAGTGTTGTAAAGTTTCATCATCATCATCATCGTGTCCTGTAACCCCGGCTGGGGCATAGGGCGTCAACAAAACGTCTCCATCCTTCACGGTCTGCTGCAAGGTACTTTAGCTGTGGCCACGTCTTTCTCTGGGATTCTGCTTCTGCTAAGACAGTTGATTTCCATGTTGTTCTTGGTCTTCCAACCCGCCGTGCACCCTGAGGATTCCATTCAAAGGACTGCTTTGCAATTTCATCGTTTGGTTTCCTCAGTGTGTGACCAATCCAACGCCATTTACGCTTTCTTATGTCGACGTCCAGCCGCTCTTGACTTGTCCTGCGCCACAATTCCTCATTTGATATTATTTGTGGCCATCGAATCTTTAGGATGTGGCGAAGACAGCGATTCACAAAAGCCTGCAATTTCTTCGAAATGATAGACGTGACTTTCCAGGTTTCACAAGCATATAACAGCACGGATTTGACATTGGATTCGAAGAATCTCAACTTAGTGCGTAAGGAGATTTGACTTGATTTCCAGATTGGGGACAGAGTACCGAAGGCAGCACGAGCTTTATTTATTCTACTTTTAACGTCCAGATCCGTACCACCGTTTGCAGAGACAATACTGCCAAGGTAGTTAAACTGTTCGACTACTTCAACTGGCGTCTCCTGTAGAATAATACGCTGCTGTGTGGAGCGGCCTGTGAGCATTATTTTTGTCTTTTTGCTGTTTATTCTTAGACCACTCGACTCTCCCTTCACTTGCAGTGTTTGGCACATCCCGTTCAGCCCACTGATGTTATTTGCCAGTAAACATATGTCATCGGCATAGTCTAAATGACTGAGCCTTTCGAACGGTCTCCATTGAATGCCCTGTCGCTCAGCTCTACCTACACTGGCCGTCAATACGTCGTCCATCGCCAGCAGGAAGAGAATTGGCGATAGAACATCCCCTTGTCTCACACCCTGTTGCACTACGAAGGAGTCGGATAGCTGCCCATTGTGCAAAACAAAACACCTTGCGTTGTTGTAGGACTCTTTTATAATGGTAACAATTTTTGGTGGAATTCCTCTACCAAGCAACGATCTCCATATACATTCTCGGTTAACTCGATCAAAGGCTTTCTCAAAATCCACGAACATGAGGTAAAGCGGTGATTGAAATTCCATCGACTGCTCGAGGACGATACGCAGGGTGTTGATATGGTCGACGCACGATCGACCACTGCGGAAGCCAGCTTGATGCCTCTTGAGTGTAGACTCGATTCTATCCTTTATTCGCTCGAGAATGATGGTTGCCATTAGTTTTGGGAAAACGGACAAAACGGTGATACCACGCCAATTGTTGCAATTCTTTAAGTCACCTTTCTTTGGCAACTTAACAATCACACCATCCTTCCAATCCCTGGGATAGCTTTCGTTTTCCCAAATGCTTTGTATCAACGGATGTAAAATACTAGCCGCTGTTATGGGATCGGCTTTCAGGAACTCAGCTGGTATTCCGTCCAGTCCAGCCGCCTTGTTGTTTTTGAGGAGATTTATTGATGTCTGGATTTCCGATTCTGACGGAGGTTCGATGTCAATACCCCTATAGGACCTGCGCATCTCGTTTAGTTGGGGCACTTCAGCACTCTGCTCAACTGAATCCTCATTTAGCAGGGCACAAAAATGGTCCTTCCATCTACGAAGCTGATCCTCAATTGATACCAAAAGTGTGCCATCCACATCCATTACAGGATGATTGGTGTTGTTTTTTTTCCCGATAACATCTTTGGCTATTTGGTACAATTCCCGGATATCTCCTCTTCTGGCAGCGATTTCCGCATTATCTGCGAGTCCATCTACCTTCACCCTCTTGTCACGTCTCACACAGCGATAGACCATCTTATGTGCAATGCGGTACTCTCTTCGCAAGTCAGCCTTTCGTTGAACATCTGCTTCGGCATTTATTTGGATTTTCAACGATTTGCGAAGTTCGATCTTATCCCAGGTGTCTTGGGATATCCAAGAGTCTCTACGTCTCGTTCGTTTGGGTACAGTTTCGGATCCAGCCTCCATAAAAACACTTTTAATTTCACCCCACATCTCATCAATTGTTGAATTCTGGATTCCGTTTAATGACGAGGCTCTGTCGTTAAGGGTGGTGACATAGTTTCGACATACTTTGGGGACATTTAAAGCATTCGTAATGAATTTTGAGCTCCTTGCTGCATCCTGCGCTGGTTTTTGTACGGCAGCGGTTCGTAGTTTGAGACTCATCAGAACCAAATGGTGGTCGCTTCCCACATCGGCATTTCTTATACTGCGGACATCACACATAGACTTCCTCCATCGCTGCTGAATCATGATATGATCAATTTGGTTTTCGGTTTGACCATCCGGATGCACCCAGGTAATTTTGTTGCACGTCTTATGCTTAAATACAGTCCCACCTATCACAAGACGATTCGCGTTACAAAAGTCGACAAGCAAGTCACCATTTTCATTCCGTGACCCCAAGCCATTTCTTCTCATCACGTAAAGTTTAAAACTTCGTAATTCTGTCACAATTTGTATGGAAAATTTGACAGATTTACGAAGTTTAAATCTTTACCACGTTTACGACGAGTTTACGCTGTTGTATGAATACCCTTAATGTATGTTTGTACCTACATTTATACCAAAATCGTTGAAAAAACAATAAATGAGAACAAATTATAAACCATTATTTAATTATTTTTATGTGACAGATGGCAGGTACCTATGTAATAAATAGGTACGAATTGAAAATTGAGTACCTACTTGATAATCTATATTAATTGATAAGGATCCGTAAAAATCGACGAAAAATTTAAAAGAAGATGGAACAGGTACCTTCCTGCATATACCTATAAAACGACCCATTCACAGCACATAAGTGTGCACACACTCCGCCACACATATACCACCGATCGACCCACCACACCAAAAATCAAAGAGTGCACACTTGTGTTGTGTGCATGTACCACTTGAGACTAATGTTTTCAAATTAAAAAAAAAAAATTATTATTCCTTGCCTATGGATCTTAAGATATAAAAAACAAAACAAAGCCATCATCGTTAACATCCCAAATTGCAACAAAACACTAACAACAAATTTCATTTACTGGACAACACACACACAACCCAGAAAAGAAAATATAATTTTTATCTCTACCCCATATTTTCATTAACCATGAGTCCTCGAATGGCATTGAAAAAAATACCTCAAAAGCAAAACTAAAACGGCTGTTCAATTCGTTGTTGTTGTTCATTTTCATGCTCTGTGAAAAAAAAAACATTTCTTCCCTTTCTTCTTCGGCAATTAAGGAAATTTCCCAAAAGGAACAAACTTTTAAGGAACAAATTTATTAAATGGGTGTTGTATTTGATAGAGCGATTGCAGCGACAGCCTGCCAAACCAGGCCACCTAGTGGACGTTTTGCCTGGTGTCCCTTCTATTTGTAGTTATTCAATGTTATTATTATTATCTTAAGTTAAACTTCTCAACTCCTATGGAGTTGGAAATCACCTATCCCGGGCTATGCCAAAGGGATTAGGCTCTGTTGGAGCATAGACCATGTTCTAGCCCTTGCGCGTTGTTAATTTGATGATGAGGGGGGGAGGTGGTCCCCCAACCCATAATCGTCTATTGAAAATGTTCGTTGGTGTGTGTTTCGATGTATTTACAGTTGGAGAAACTTTCTTACTATGTGACATGTGTCCAATAGCACCGATTTTTGGACCTGAGACAAAAGCCATTCCAGATTCAGTTTTTTTAGGTTGCTGCACAAATTTTGCGGGACAAGCCCCGTTGTTGAGATAATAATCGGAGTCACATCTACCCTTTCCATATTGTACATGGCCCGCATTTCGATGGCCAGACCAGCGTATTTAGAAATCTTTGTGCAGAATGTAGTTTGCAAATTTCGATTGAGGGTAACCGCTATGTCGAAGATATCTATCCTTTTTCCCTTTTGTTGAACAGTATGATATCAGGTCTGTTCGCTGGGATGTATTGATCCGTTGTTATTGCTCTATCCCAGTAGAGTTTGAAGTGGGAATTTTCCAAGACAGGTAGGGGCTGGTACTTGTAATACGGGGTATGGTGTTGAATCAGGCCACAGTTCAACGCTAATTGTTGGTGTATTAGCTTGGCGACGTTGTTATGTCTGCGTATGTATTCCTGTGAAAGTAGGGAGCTGCATCCTGATATAATATGCTCGATGGTTTCTCCGTTCTCTCCACATCGCCTGCATCTATCGTCAACAACTTCTCTAAGAATAAATTTCCTATAGTTTCGCGTCGCTATAACTTTATCTTGGATGGCCATTACGAAGCCTTCAGTTTCGGCGAAAAGGTTGCCTTGTATTAGCCATAAGTTAGACGCCTCCTGGTTGATGTGATCTTGGCAGACTTCATTCGGGTGGCTTCCGTGTAGTGATTTTGCTTTCCAAGAAAAAATCAGTTCATCGGTTGTTCTAACATTGTCGGGGAGGGGAAAATTCGACAAGCTAAGGTTGAGGGGCGTAAACTTATCATCCACTAAGCAAATGGTCCTAATTAGAGTTGATACACTGCTAAGTAGGTAGTGCCGGATGTTGAGGCATTGGCGATGCTGTAGGTTCGTTATGTTCACGATTCCTCTTCCACCTATTTTTCGAGACAGAGTCATCCTTTCAATAGCGCTTCGTGGATGATGGCTGTTATGCTTTGTAAAAGTTGTTCGTACCATCATATCCAGGTTTGCAAGCTCAGTTGAAGACCATTTTATTATTCCGAAAGAGTACGTCAGCAATGGGATAGCCCAGGTGTTTATGGCTTTGCATTTGTTTCCCCCTGATAGCTCCGATTTCAAAATGGTGTTCAGCCTTCTTTTGAATTGGGTGGTAAGGCTTGCCTTGATAGTAGTGTGGTTTATACCTTTAAGTTGGAGGAATCCAAGATATTTATATGATTCTCCGTCTTGTAGATCTTCAACAGCCCGTTCTTGGTCGATTGGGAAGCCTTCATCGTTGGTATCAACTTTTCCTCTCACCAGATGTACCATTTTCCATTTTTCCATGCCGAATTCCATTTGTATATCTGTACTGAAGCTTTTCACCACTTCAATCATTCGGTGGAGTTTTTCTCTATTCCTGGCATAGAGCTTTAAGTCGTCGACATATAGTAAGTGGTTCAAGGAGTAGTCGTACGTCTCCGTTTTGATGATGAAGCCCGATTTTATTCCAGATAGGATCCTGCTAAGGGGGTTAAGTCCCATGCAGAACCAAAGGGGGCTTAGAGCGTCACCTTGGAAGATTCCGCATCTGATGGGGAGGGTTTTGCTAAGGAGGCCATTCTGGCATAATCTTGTGTTCCACCCAGCCATTAGGGTGGCCAGGCAATTTATAATGGTTGCGTCTATCTTATAAACTTCCAAGATTTTCAGGAGATACTTGTGGGGCATCGAATCGAATGCTTTTTTATAATCGACGAAGGCCATACTGATACTGCGTTTTTTCCTCAAAGCTAGGCCCGTGACTACTGAGTCAATAGTGAGTTGGTCCTTGCAGCCCATTGTTTGTCTACTACAACCTTTCTGTTCATCAGGTATGACATTGTTAATGGAGCAGTGGTCATAAATTCTGTTGGTAAGGATTTTAGTAAACAATTTGTAAGTTGTGCATAGACATGTAATGGGGCGGTACTTTGAGGGGTCATTGCAGGGTTTTCCTTTGGGAATTAAGAATGTTAGTCCGCTTACGAGAAAGTTTGGTGGTTGTGTTTTGAGTTGCAGCAGATCAGTAAAACATTTCGCGAGGTGTTCATGAGATGCGGTTAGTTTTTTTAGCCAGATATTGTGCAATTTATCGACCCCAGGTGATTTCCAGTTGCTTGTTACTGAAATTGCATTATAGACTTCTTCTTTACTTATCGGCTGGTAAGGCATAGGTGTTGTATTTTCGAAATGCTTGGTCTCATCTTCAATCCACTGGGCATTCTCGTTGTGTTGTTTTTGTGTACTCCATATGTTGCTCCAGAATTCCTCCGAGGCACTGAAGGGTAGGTACACATCACTTGCTTCTGTTTCTGTTGTTGTTGTTGATGCAGCATTCCTATAGAAATCTCTCTGGTTCGTGTAAAAAAGAGCGTTTTCAGTTTTTCGTTTGCTACACTTTTCATAGCGTTTTAGTCGTTTTGCAAGTGCCAACAATCTTTGGCCTTTCCTATCGATTAATTCAATAATTTCATCCCTTGTCGCTTCTTCAAGTCGGAGTGGTACGATCAAGCGCCTAATGTATCTTTTAAGACGGCTTGAGTTCGACCCATCTCTAAAGGATATCAATCTTGCGATGTCCCGCCTTAGGTTTTCTATTCTGTTTCGCAGCCTTTTATTCCATTTCGGCAGGGGTTTTTCTACTCTCCTCGTCGGCTGTGTCTTGTTTTCTGAAATTGGTTTTGGTTCCTTGCCTAGAGCTCTTAGGGAGGAAATTGCGCTAACAAACACAAGGTCGTTTATTCGCACTATCGTTGATTCTTCCCCTAAATATTGTGGTAGGATTTCGGTGTTGATAATGTTAAGCATTGATTCGAGTTTCTTGAGTTCGTATAGCCTAGGGATTTTTGGTCTGAGGGCTGGATCCATACCTTCAAATTCAACTAAAGTAAGACTAAAGATGTCACGCAGTCTTTGTGTTTCTGTGTCTGTTGATTGTACAGACATTGGTTCTGTAGTTGTGTTGGGTAAGGTTTCAAGAATTGCTTGATGCGATTGGATTAAAGAAGTGTCCGTAGATGAGGGTGTGGGTTCTATGGGGGGTTCGAGTGCATTTGGTGATGTTTCGTTTGCTGTTACTGGTGGTAGTTCAGTGACCGGTTCAATCTCGGCTTGGACTTCATCCTTGATTCGCTGTCTTCGGTTTACTTCAACGTAGTTATTTTGAAGGATAGCATCTTTCCTGCGGGCTAAATTGTTTTCATTTACCCTTCCTTCAAGATGGGTGTATCTTTCAATGAACATGCTGAGCATTTCTCTTCGGTAAAACATCATAAATGAAGGGTTTCCGCATTTAGTTGTAGTGAAGTAGCAACGCAGGACATATTCATTCATGTCGTTTGTCCATTGGATTATTATTATTATTATTATCATTACTATTATTATTATTATTATTATTATTATTATTATTATTATTATTTTTTTAACACTTCAGATTTTATGTTGTAGTGAGCTTAGATCAAGCTGCAACCTACAAACAAAGGCTCATCATAAGTGCATGTGTTAGTGGTTAGTAAAATAGTAAAATAATGCAAACCAACACATGCTTACAAACAAAAAGTATATAAAACTAAACTAAATTACAAAAATAAAAACAATACCTAATATACAAAATTTAACAATAATACAAAAAACATTTAAAGTATCTTAAACAGTAGATAAGACAGTCAAGATCGTGGAGCACTGGTTCTAAACAATGTTTTTAATCCCATTTTACCTACGTTAAAATCAACCGAGGAAGAGTTTAAATTAAAAAGCTTACACATACGGCTTAGAGGTTCATGTATTCCGTAGTTAGTTCGATGAAAATCGACGTGTAAAAGTTCAAATCTTCGCAGCTGGTGAGATCCTCCGCGATAATTTATGCCAATATAGGCTAACAAGTCAGGAGCATCAATTTGGCCACTCATAAGTTGATGAAGAAATATTAAGTCATTATTAACCCGCCTTTGATATAAAGTTTGGACCTGCAGTAGCTGGATCCGATGTTCATATGGTGGGAGGTTGTAAGGATCAGCCCAAGGGAGACCCTTCAGAGCGAAGCGAATGAATTTATGTTGTATTGATTCAATACGACTTTTATGAATTTCATAGAAGGGAGACCAAACTTGAGAGGCATACTCAAGATGAGGTCGTACATAACAGTTGTATAGAGAAAGAGTAACATATGGATCGTTAAATTCTTTTGCCCAACGTTTTATAAATCCAAGCATAGAGCTCGCTTTTTTAACAATATAATTTATGTGTTCTGTGAATTCTAAATTAGAGCTAAACTGAACACCCAAATCCTTGAAGCTAAAGACACGGCACAGTTTGTGCTGGGAAATAGAATAATTAAAAGCACTTGCAACTCGTTTTCTTGAGAAAGTAATTGTTTGGCATTTAACAGGGTTTAGGGAAAGACCGTTTTTATCACACCATAAAGTAAAGCTGTCAATATCAGCCTGCAAGAGACTGTGGTCATGGTCACCACTTATGGTCTTGAAAATTTTCATATCATCAGCAAATATAAGAATTTCACTAGAGCGAATGCATGACACAACATCATTTATAGCTAGAATGAATAGAAAAGGGCCCAGATGACTTCCCTGAGGTACACCCGATTGAGCGTTAAATGGGTTTGAAAGAGAGTGTCGAAATTTCACCTGGTATGATCTATTTTCAAGGTACGATTTTATCCAATATATAAAAAAGGTGGAAAGCCGAAAGCTTTAAGTTTGAATAAAATGATATTATGACTAAGTTGATCAAATGCTTTAGAAAAGTCAGTGTAAATGCAGTCAACTTCATTACCGTTCTCTAAAGCATTGGAGCATTTGTGTAAGAAAGTAAGAAGATTTGTTACCGTTGATCTTCTTTGCATAAATCCATGCTGTTTTTCGCATATTAAATTTTTACTATGAAATGCCAAGCTTTCACAAATAACTTTTTCAAAAAGTTTCGGTATACAAGACAGTTTTGATATTGGCCTATAATTCCTTATATCGTTCCTATCACCCTTCTTGAAAACTGGAGTTAAAAATGATTTTTTCCATAAGCAAGGAAACTTCCCTGATTTTATAGAAAGCTCAAATAAAGATTGAAGGGGCTGAACTAATATATGTCTACACCTTTTTAATACTATTGGGGGAATTCCATCTGGACCAGACGAATAATCATCATTTAAAGATGAGAGATATTCTAAAATAGTGCTCAGGTGCACAGGCATATTATTACAACTCGTTTGGGAATAGATATGTAAATTTTTAAAATAACTTTCGTCAACAACGACAGGCGTATTAACGAAGGAATCATAAAAATTATTCGCAAATGCGTTGCAAATATCTGTATTATTTTGTAACGAACAATTTTCGTATACGAAATTTGCCGGATAGCCGTCCGAATTCTTCTTTGAGTTGACAAATTTCCAAAATGACTTAGGATCCTCTTTTAAAAAGCTTCCCATTTCATTTACGTAATTAGTATAAAGATCCCTTGAGAGAGTTTTGAATTCTTCAAAAAGTGCAATATAAGAACTATGATCAATTTGTAAATTAGTTTTTAGGTAAGTTTTCCACGCCCTATTTCTCTTGTTACGAAGTGATCTGAGCTCTTTCGTGTACCATGCATGGCAAATGTTCGAGTCTTTCGATAATTTTAAGGGTATAGAAGCATTCATGCAACTATAAAAGATTGAATAAAAACTAGAAACTGCCTCATCCATATTAGTACATGTTGATATTTTACCAATATCAGAATTAACTAGTTTTTCAGAGAGCAATTGATAGTCAGCCTTTTTAAAGTCAAATATATATGAGCAATCATAAGAATTACTATTTACTGTGAGATGATTAGTCAAGTCAAGGAAAATATCCAGGGGAGGATGGTAATTATCTATATTAGTAATCCCAGAACTAGATTTTAGAACAAGAGTACTAATAGCGTCCGAGGAAAATACTAAATCGAGAACTCGATTTTTAGAATTTTTAATACAGCTTACTTGCTGTAAGTCAGTAGTACTAATTTTATCAAGTAAAAAAAGTTCCGATTGTGCAGAAGTTAAAGAAGCTTCTTGGCATGATTTATCTTCAGAAGGGACCCAATCTATAAACGGTAGATTGAAATCACCTAGAAGTAAAATATTGCTGTTAGAGCAACATAAGTCCATTACAAAATCTATGGCCAAAGAAAGTTCATTAAAAACTGCGTCAGAACTTTTAGGGGGTATGTATGCATTTAGTATGTAAATATATTTTGACTGTAAAGTTATTTTTATACAGATTAATTCGATGGATAACTGGAAAGGAAAAGAAACAAAAGAAGATACAAAATTATTACGCACAGCAATCAAAACACCACCTCCCATTTCTTTTGGCTTATCAACATGACGATCTTTTCTGTAAACTAAAAACTCTTGACAAAAGAGTTCCGTGTCCAAGAAACATGGATTAAGCCAAGTTTCTGTCAAAACAAATATGTCATGTGGAAGCGCCTGAGAGTTGATATAAATATCAGCAGTTTTGCTGCGAAGCCCTCTTACATTTTGATAAAAGAGGGTAATTCTATCTAGTTTTTTGATGGTGTAACATTTGGTAAGGATTGTTTAAGTTTGTTCTTTCTTTTAATAGTAAATTCCTTAATAAGAACTTCACTAGGCCAGTTACTCTTATCGCAAATTGCATCAAAGTACGAAGACTGCGTTACTATTTTAAAAGATGACACGAAACTATTTGCCTTACTTATTTTGGTGCATTTAATGGAAGTACTGTTAGGTATACAATTTTTAGAGACTAGATGAGATATAATATCATCAGGAATAATATCAGGTTCCAGACGAGAAACAAAAATTGTTTTAGGTTTAGATACAGCTTTTATAGTCCTCGAATCAATGCTAGCGTCAGCTATAAGCACAGGACTCTCATCGGAGACTGTACATGGACTCGTCATTGAATTTTGATTCTCACTAACGACAGAACTAGGTAACTGCAGATCTGAATCATTCCTGAGATTTGTACGTTTGGGGGGTGGACCAGAGTTTTTAACAACTTTGGAGTTATCACGACTCCTTTTATTACTTTTATTCACAACAGGTACGAAATCGGTTGGTACAGCTGGGCTAGATTGAGCTTGTAGGTCTTCATTATTTTGCAAGATCTCAATAGGTTCCTGTTCTAAGTCGTCAGTTGATGTGGATATATCGACTAAATTGTTGCTAAAAGTGAATGAATTCATTTTAGCGACTGCAGTGTTGAAATTAATGAGTAGTTCTTCGAAACCTTTTGAAATTTTATTAATGTCTGTCTTAAAAGCGGACATTTTAAAAGCGAGTTGGGACAAAGATAAGTTGCGGCAATCGGTGCAATACCAATAAGCAAACTTGGAATGGGTTATTTTTTCGATAAATGCATTTGTTGAGCCAATGCATTTAGCATGGTAAAGATTACCAAAAGGTCCGAAACAGGCAAAAAGTGGGGTAGGGTTAGAACTTTCAGAGCAAGTTTTTGCAGAACAAGCCATATTTAAAAAAAAACTATGAAAATAAGAGAAACGTTAGAGAAATTAATTTAAAAAATAAATAAATTTGTGAGAAATGTAACAAAAAAAAAAAATATTGTAATGACCAGGAACCGAACCCACGCTTCGAAGATTTGAAATCCGCTCAACCTATCACCTAGGCTACCGAGCTCACGATTTTTTATGTTCCACAATTATTATAAATAGAAAATATTAAATAATTTTAAAGTTAAACAGATAAAATAGGATTGAAATTAATTTATTAAATGAAAGAGACGAAACTACTTTGTGTATGCTTAGAGTTTGATATGAAAAAAGGAAACAAAAAGGAAAGTAGGGGAAAGTGAGATAAAATACTAATACATGTACTACCTTATTCAAACAAGCATAGGAATAGAAATTAAATAAAATACAACTAAACAAGTTTAAACTAATACAATATTATACATCTATGAAAGGAGTAGGTAGGTAGATATTATCACTCAAAATTAAATTAGAAAAAAAAACAAAGAATTCATACCAAACACTTTTG